>CM056052.1:319483219-319830419 GCA_029574335.1 Rana kukunoris | reverse complement strand
CCCTGCCAGACCACCGAGGAGGGTCTCTCTCAGACTGGACAGCCCTCAGCCAGGTGAGAATGAAGCAAGAACCAGGAAGAGGCGGGATAAAATCAAATCCCTGCTGGTGAGGATATCTCAGGCTGCGTGGAAAAGATGACTACTCTCGCAGGCCTGAGGGAAAAGAGGACAGGTGCTCCAGTAATAAGAGATCTGAATTCAAGGGGGCCATCACCACCCTAGGACTAGAAGTAAAAGAATATGGGAATACCTGGGGGGCTTTTGCCAACGTGGGGCTGGAGAGATGAACTTCCTAGAGGAGCTCCGGAGGACCCTCCAGCAGGCCAACCGGAAAGGGAGCCAGGCAGCGAGGAGGAGCGGGCGGTCTAAGAAGGGGTCCCAACCCCCCAGACAGCCAGGAGAGTCAGGGGAGCCTGGGTGCAGTGGGGGGAGGGCGAGTGCCGGTGGTGCAGGGCCCAGTATGGCCATAAAAACCTGGGGAGGGTTCCCGGGAGCCGATCCCTCGGTCCGTGGAAGGGACTGGGGGGTTGGCGAAGTCCGGGGAGTCCAGTGATCCAGGAGGTCGCCGGGCCCAGGTGCCGCCGGTGGTACCCCCCCGCCATCTTCAGGTCAGCATACCCAGGCTCCCCCAGGATGGTCGCACTGCCACAGCTGAAGCCCGCCATGTGTCGGCTTCCATGACCCCCTCAGCTTGCAGTGGAGCGGGAGGATCTGGCCATGGAAAGCCAGGGACTGCTCCTGCGGCTGCTATGTCATCGGGAGAGAGGCAGACACATGGTGGAGGCATTGTGCTGCGGTCATCTGGAGGTAAACAGCTTGTGTGCAGTGTGGCCAAGATGGCGCCGGCTGTTGGGGGTGGAGTAGACCGGGACCCGGAAGTGACCGCCCAAGAACCGGAAGTGCCCCAGCCGGAACCGGAAGTGCCCCAGCCGGAACCGGAAGTGACCAGACCGGAACCGGAAGTGACCGGACCGAGACCGGAAGTGCCCGCCCCGCGACCGGAAGTGCCCCCCCGCGAGTTTGCGGTGGTCGGTGGGGGCTCAGGGGACCTGGGGGATGAGAGGCCGGGGGTGCAGGGGTGCCCAGCCCCGGACGCTGCAGCAGGCACCTCCAGGCACCCCCGGCAGGAGATGGACAGAGACGGTGAGGACGGTAAATTGGACGGTAAGCTGCCACCCCCCCCAGGTCCCATGGACACTGCCACAGGCCCCGAGGGGCTCCCTGCAGCACAGGCTGGTGGGGGGAAAGTCAGGTGGGACCCCTCCCAGTGGACTGTATAGCATATGATTATATCCGGCAGTTGGAGGGGTCCCAGGGGGGCTCCCCCCCCAGTACAGGTGGAGTCCCAAGGGGCTGGTGTGGTCGCGGAGGGGTCTGGGTGGGGGAGTTTGGTGGGTGGGTACCCCCCTCTGCTGTGGTCCCGGGGGGGGGGGGAGCCTGTAGTCAGGCCAAAGGTGGTGGGTCAGGGTGGTCAGGGTATATCATCAGCGGGGGTGGGTGCAACACCACCGCAGGGATGGGGGCCCCCCCGTCCCCCCCCACTTCTGGGGGTGCTGAGGGGGGTGCCCACCATCCGGAGAACCATCTTTCGGGGGTCTCCGGAGGCCAACTTATTGTCTGCCCTAAAGGGGGGTCGCTCTTTTCGCCCAGTGTTGTTTGGCTCCGTGCCCCCTCTGACCACCTGTACAGCTTTTGGCTCCCAGAATTTCCGCGCCCCCCCTGCTGACCAGGAGAGGACGCAGGGGTCGGCGTGGACGAGGGGTACAGGTGGTCCAGAGAGGAGGCGTAGGAATGTTGTCCAGCTTCGGTACGAGGGTCCGGACCCCTGCCCCGCTCGAGGTGAGGTGGTGGGCCTGGTACTCTCCTTGGGTTTTGGGGTGGATGACCTTTTTGCTGTCATCCATCCCACAACACACGGGAGTTTGATATAAGTTTTGTCACTCCCGTGTGTATGGAACGCTTTATCACCGGCTTTGGGTTGGTGAGGGGCGTTGACCCTTGGAAGAGGTACAGGCTCATTCCCATCTCCAGGCAGGAGGAGGTTAAGAACATCACCATCCTGGTGAGGAATGAGTCGCTCCCTCCGGAGGACATTGCCACCTGGCTCGGGAGGTGGTACGGGCAGTTGCAGACCCCCCCTGAGGAAGAACCTTGATGAGCGCGGGGTCTGGACCGGGGCTTGGTTGACCAGGATCCGGCTCAAGAGGGAGGGCAACAGTGTTGCCCACCTCCCTGGCAGCGCCTTTCTAGGCAGAGACCGGATCCTGGCGTTCTACCCGGGACAGCCCCGTCGTTGCTTCAAGTGCGGCAGCCCGACCCACATGAGCTCGGACTGCACGGTGGTCAGATGTGGCCGGTGCCACGAGTTTGGCCACCAGTCCGAGTCATGTGGGAAGATATGCTGCAACTTGTGTGGTGAGATGGGGCACCCATTTAGCAGGTGTCCCAAAGCATATCGGGGTTCTTCCTCAGGGGGGGGACCTCCCGGGCCGGGAGCGGCCGAAGCCCCCCCGGCGAGTGATGGCCGGGGGGGTGGGGATCCTGGAGCCCCTAGTACTGCTCGGAGGGACCAACAGGCCCATTGCCTCAAAGAAGGCGGAGCAGGCGTGGGCGTGGGGCTCCCCCCCCGGGGGACACGGGCTCGGTTGGCCAGGAGGCTCCCGATCCTCCGGAGGGCGGAGCCGGTGGGGAGGAGTCGGGGAGGCCTGGGGGTCCCGGGCCTGAGGGTCCGGGGCCAGGGCCTTCCCCTCCTAATGTTGCAGGGCCGATCCCCATCCCCCTTCCCTCTCCCCCTCCTCACCATTGCCCCTCCCCTCCACCTGGCCCTCCATCTGTTTCCCCATGCCCTCCTCCCTCATCTTCCCCTCCTCGTACCCCCCCCCTCGTCCCCCCCCTCCCAAGTCCCGTCCCCCCCCTCCCCCTTCTTCTTCCCGTTCAGTTAAGTCTGGTCCCCCCCCCTGTCCTCTCCCCTGTCTCTGGCCCCCTCCCTGCCTCTTCCATTCCCCCCCCTTCTGGACCCAGAGTCTCCTCTGGCCCTGTGGCCATGGAGATGGAAGCTGCTCGAGCCTCATCCAAGAGGGAAATCTCGAGCAGCGGGTCCGAGGAGGGGGGTGGTGTAGTCATCTCGGAGAGGTGGCAGGAGTGGGAGCAGGTGAGACGCAAAAAGAAGAAGGGGAAGGCTGCCAGATCTGGGGGCGGGAAGTCCCCAGTGAAGGGTGGGGTTCCCCAGGGGCACGAAGTGGGGTGTCCCTGGGGAACCCGTTTGGTATCTTCTCCTCCTCCTCGGGCTCAGAGGAGGAGGAAGTGTAGATATGTAAATATGTTTTTTGTGTTTGTAGTATGAAGGAGAACATGACCACTTTCAATCATTCTGATGGCGGTACCCTCTCCAATACGGCTTGCGACCATTAATGTCGCAAGTATTCGTTCTGCGGGAGCTCGTTTTATGGCCTTCGATTTTCTCAGCCGTGTTGAAGCTGACATTTTGTTTTTGCAGGAGACCTGGCTGGCATCTGTGGCAGAGATGCATCTAGCAAAGAGGGAGTGGAGATGTGGGCCCTCCCTCTGGTCTCTTGCGGCCGAGCCCTGCAGTGGGGTTGCGGTCCTTTTTAAGACTGGTCCGGTGGCTTGCCGCGCGAGTGATTGAAGTGGAGATCGGTAGATGTCTGGTGGTGGACGCTGTCGTGAGGGGGCAATTCCTCCGGCTCATAAATTTTTATGGGCCTCAAACTAGGAGGGAGAGGAGGAGCCTCCTTACGGCGGTTAAGCCTTATCTTTTTACGTCCCAGCAGGTGATTTTTGGTGGCGATTTCAATATGATCACTAGGCCCAAAGACCGGGCAGGTGCCGCCAACCCTCTGGGATATGATAGTATTTTTTTTGAATAACGTAGTGAGGGAGGCCAGGTTGGTGGATGTGCACGTTCGTCACCTCCCCAACCTCACTGGTTTCACATTTTCCCCGAGGAAGTAGTAAGAGTAGATTAGATAGGTTTTTTTTAAAGGAGGACTCTGTCTGCTCGGCTCCTGAGCTGCAGTCGGTAGAGTTCTCCGATCACTGTATGGTATCTGTGGCCCTGAATGTCGCTGACACTCCTCAGAAAGGGAGGGGTTTGTGCGGCGCCTGAATGGGTCGCTACTGGAGGATCCTGAGGTTAGGGAAGCCTATGAGGTTTTCTTCCTGGGCCAGACCTCGCTCCTTGAGGGCAACTGCTCCCGCCTTGAGTGGTGGGAAGTAGTTAAAAAGAGGTCTGGCGACTTTTTCCGGGAAATCTCTGGGTACAGGGCAGCTTCCAAGTACCAGGCTTACCAGAGACTACGCAGGCAGCTTGACCGCCTGGTGTCCTCTGGGGGCTCTCAGGAACAGATATCCGGTCTGAAGGCGCAGATGAAGGAGTGTCAGTACGACCGTCTCGCCTCCCTGGTTTTTGAGAGGGATTATGGGAAGTTTATCTCTCCTGATCCCTACAGGAGCTGTGGTGAGGTGGCGAGGTCGACGAAGGTCGTACATGGCCTGAAGGATGCCTCAGGATCTCTGGTCCGGTCCAGATCGGGGATCCTGGGTGTCGTCAGATCGGGACCACTGGGTTTTCGGACCTTTTCGGAACTGAAGAAGCGGCCTCTAGACATGGAGAAAGTCAGGGAATTCCTTGATGAGACCCCGCTGGAAGTGGGGTCTGACCCTTCCTGACTCTCTGACAGAAGAGATCTCGGTAGCTGAAGTTGAGCAGGCTATTAGCTCTTTAGCTTCTAAAAAGTCACCTGGGCCCGATGGGCTCACGGCCGAGTTCTACAAAACCTTTAAGAGCCTCTTGGCTCCTCATCTGAGGGACGTGTTTAGTGAATGTTTGGCCTATGGCCTGCTGCCTCCCTCAATGAGAAGGTCAGCTCTGATCCTACTGTCAAAGGGGAAAGATCCGTCTGTGGTGGAGAATTGGCGTCCGATCGCCCTTCTTACCACAGATAGGAAGATACTGGCAAAGATCTTGTTTACACGTCTGTCTGCTTTGGCGGGCAGGATGCTGTCTCCCTCTCAGCACTGCACAATTCCTGGCCGGGGCACTTTTAGTGCCGTCCTGAGCGTCCGGAGGCTGTGGAAAGGTGCAGGGCTGATGGCAGCGAGCGGTATCTGCTTGCATTGGATCAGGCTAAGGCGTTTGATCGGGTGAACCACGAGTACCTTTGGCTGCTTCTGAGGAGATACGGTCTGCCTGATCAATTCGTTGATTGGCTGCAGGTATTGTATAGGGGAGCTGAGAGCTTCCCTCTTGTCAACGGTTTGGGTGGGCCGGGCCTTTGCCGTGGACTCTGGCGTCCGGCAGGGGTGCCCGCTGAGCCCCCTCCTGTACATCTTTGCGGTCGACCCCTTCGTAAGGAGGCTAGACTGCGGGCGTCTGGGGGGGGTTCCGGTGGGACCTGTCGGGGGTCCGGTTTCGGCGGTGAGGGTTGTGGCCTATGCGGACGACGTCTCGGTGGTGGTATCTGGTCGTGAGGAGGCCCATTATGTGGAGTCCCAGATCGGGTGCTACTCTGAGGCGTCAGGCTCGCTGGTCAATTGGGACAAGAGTGAAGTTTTCTGGTTGGGGAAGGAGGGGGAGCAGTTCCCCCTTCCGGACGTGTTCCCCACGCCCGTACCAGAGATTCGAGTTCTTGGCATTCATTTCGGCCCGGGTGATTATCCCAAGCTAAACTGGGAGCGCAGGCTGGTGAGTGCCACTCGGAAGGTGAAGGCCTGGAAAGGTTGGAAACTTTCCCTGAGGGAAAGGGTAAGCTTGGTCAAGACGTACTTATTGCCTGAGTTTCTCTTTGTAAGCTATGTGTGTCTTTTGCCAGCATCTCTCTATGCTCGGGTCTATGGTCTGTTCTTCCTGCTGTTGTGGGGAAGCAGACTGAACCTGATCAAGAGGGAGGTCACATACCGCCAGCGACGGCAAGGTGGGTTGGACATGGTCAACCCGGTGGTGTTCTTTGTCACCATCTTTGTTAAATACAATTTGCAGTCCATATTTGTGGACGAGCCTTCCTGGTGGGAGTGTTCATGCAAGGACTGGCTCTTGCTGTTCTTGAGGCAGTGGGGGGAGGGGGGGAGGCCCGGCGATCTGAGGAGATCGCATGGGTATCTCCCTTCCTATGTCCCCCTGGCATTAAAGGTACTGAGGCAGTGGCGGATAACTGCCCTGGAGGTGGGCTCTTTGGGTCGGCGGGGAGCTGTACCTGAGGGTCATGGCCTCGGACATTTTGAAGCCCCTGTCTTTGAGGGGACTGCCCTGAGAGGGTCCTCACGGAGGGGCTAGCCCTCTTGAATTCTTCTAGAATTCCAAGTAAGTTTTGGGATCTCGCATGGAGGTCGTTCCATGGACGACTCTATGTCCGTGCAAATCTCAAATACAGGAACCTGGGGGACAGGGACTGCCCCCGTCAGGAATGTGGTGGGACATTGGAGACCATGGACCATTTTCTGGTCCAATGTCCCTTCAACATGGAGGTTCTTACGAAGGTAGGGGGTGCCATTGGCTACCCCCGCCTTCCGGCCCTGACCTATGCTGAGCGAGTGTATGGTGATTTTGGGGTCCGCAGGGGATTTGAGTTATCGTCACTTTATTTAGTCAGCCTAGTTGTGCTTTATTACACTTGGCACGCTCGGTGTTTGGTGTCCACTAGGGACAAAATCCTGCTGTGCATGAGGTGGTGGGCGGTATCTTTCTTTCGGGAGTTGGTTGGTGAAGGTGCGGGATCTGGAAAGGAGCAAGGTCGGGGCCTGAGAGGTGTGCCCATTTATGGAGGGGGTTCCTCTTCCAGCCCCCTTAGGTCACGGCTCTGCCCCTCTCCATGGGTAGGGGCATCTATCCTTTTTCACCCCCTTAGATTTTGTTTATGGTATTTTTTTGAAATAAGGCTACAGACATGTCTGACTATCATGTTCTTGCTCATACGTGGGTTGTAGGTATTTGTTGTTGTGATGGTGGGGTGTGTTGTGGGTTGGCGATGATCTGGACAGTAGTGGTTTCTATGGACTTTAATATCTCCCTACTGTACCAGTGAGCCGTTTTAAGTGTTTTTTTTTTTTTTTTGGCAATGATCTGGGCAAGCTTTTCTGATGGACTATAAAGACTTTCTCTTGTACCAGTGAGCCTGTTGTAAATACCTGTTCTGGTGCTATTTTTTTTTTTTTTTTTTCTTTATAGTTATTTCTTGGTGGGTGGAGGTCGGTGATTTGATGGTTTTGTGTTTTGTTGTTTGTTTTTGTGTTATTTGGTTTATTTAGTTATTTTGTTTATTTTATATATTTGTTAACCTTTTGGTCGTAGTTTTATAAATAAAAAATTACCCCTCCTCGGTCTTCGCCTTCCGCCGGGGGGGTACACCTACCCCCCCCCGGTCTTCGCCGCCGCCTTCCGCCGGGGAGAGAGACACCCACCGATGCTCTCTGCCATGTTCGGCCAGGCCCCCTACCCCAAATTAAGCTCTTTCACATCCGGGGGGGGTGGCGGAAATGGCGGAGAACAACGGGGGCGTCGCCACTCCTCGGTCTTGAGGGCGTGTGTGTGAGGCTCTCTGGACTTCCAGAGAGCCATGGAAGCTATCAGCCCAGGGGGAGGCTCTACTTCCCGGGCTGTGAGAGAAGCTATGCCTGTGGAGGGATCGGATACCATTTCAAGGACAGTGGAGAGTTTGAGACCATCAGATGAGGATCTCAGGTATCTGGAGTCCCAGATTGCTCTCTCTGCATGGCAGGAGCAGCAGCCAGGTGAAAGTGATTTTGAAGCTACAGGCCGTCGGATGGAAGTCTATGCAGTCTCTTGGAAGGCTTATGGACTTTTTGGTGGTAGTGCATGAAGACCTGGCACGCTTAAGAACAGCCAGAGATCGGGTGGGCAAAAAGAAGCGGAAGGGCTATCGCCTGAGTGTTCAGACATTGAAAACGACCCTGAGTGAGTATGTCATTTATTGGAACCGGCTGTTGGATCAGTCTACTATGGACACTGATGAGATGGATGAGTTGGAGGAACGCCTGATGGAGGTTTGTGATAAGGGAAGCCAGGCTGCTCGCCGTAGCTCCCAGGCTGAGGTGCCAATTTCCCCTTTGCCATCAGGGGGCGCCCAGCCTGGAGGCCTGGTCGGATCCCCCGCGATCACCGCGGGACCGGAAGTGGCGGGTCCCGGGGCTGCTGCGGACGAGGAGGAAGTCATGGAGGTTGGAGGAACGCAGGACGAAGTCGCGGCGGGTATTGCCGCGAATGTGTGTGCTGCGAGTCGCGAGGCTACTGCTGCGGTGGATGCCGCGGGTCGCGGGACCCTGCGGGTGTGGAGCCGGAGGGTATGGCCGCGAAAGTGAATACCGCGGGTTGCGGGGTTACCGCTGAAGGTGTGGAGCCGGAAGTAGCGGATCCCGGGACAGCTGCGGGTGAGGAGATGGGACTTGTGGAGGCTGTTGCTGAGAAGGATGGAGCAATGAAGGACGGTTCCGCGGGTGTGAGTGCCATGGATCGTGGGATTTCTGCGAGGACACTGTGAGGGGTGAGATACCTACTATTGTCTCATCCCGGGTTTTGGGGGTGGCCACTGTTGCGGAGACTGTTGGGTCATCTTTTCCTGTGGACCTGCTGCCGGGTGGTGGGGTGCCTCTTGTGGTTTCCCCTCCGGCCCTTCAGTTTCTGAGTCCGTGGCGATGACCCCCCAGCGCATGGAGTGGGGTGATTGCGAACAGGGTAGTATAACTAGCCCATGTCTTGCGATGGACCACATACGGCTGCTGGAGGGTGAGCCAACTAAAGCGGACCAGAGTACTGGTTTTCATGACATTGGGGTACCCTCTGGGGTTTTGGAGCATACGGGTCAGCAATTATTTCTGCTGGGGGTGTTTCCGGTGCTTGTGCGCCTGCTGTGCCCGGGGCCCCTGGGAAAGACTTAAGTATAGCTGTTGATAATGTTGATTCTAGCAATGTTGTTGTTTCTGATCTCCCCCCGCCTCCTCCCAAATCAGTGGGTCCCAGGAGGCCGGGGTTATGTCGGCCCTAAAAGTGGGGTTGTCTTTTGCAGATGTCACTGGTGGCAGGGTACAGCTTGGGCGTTTTTTATAGTGCCCACGGTACGATGGCTTTTAGGGGCTCAGTGCCAGCTGCCACTAGGGTGGGGGGAGTGGAGCGTAAGCGCCATAATGTTGTGCAGCTGCGCTGGTTGGAAGAGTTTGGTCGTCCTCCGGGGAGAGACGAGGTGGTGGATATGGTGTTGGCCCTTGGGTTTAAGGCATCAGACATCTTTGCTGTTATCCACCCCTCGGGCTCCCTGGAGTATGATGTAAGTTTTGGTACCCCCGTCTTAATGGAGAGTTTTATCTCCAGACGGGAGGTGGTGAAGAATCAGTCCTCGTGGAAATCCTTTAGAGCAGTCCCCCTGTCTAGACAGGAAGAAATAAAAAGGGTGTCAGTCCTGGTTAGAAATGAATCTATTCCCGCAGAAGATATCACAACATGGTTGGGGCGGTACGGCCAGGTGATGGCCCCGCCAGGGAAAGTTTTGGATGCCAAGGGGATCTGGACTGGTGCCTGGTCTGTCTCAGTAAGGCTTAGACGCATCGGGTTATCAGTGACACATGTGCCTGCGTCAGGTTATATTGGGAGGGATAGGATCCTTGCATTCTATCCAGGGCAACCCAAGCTCTGTTTTAGATGCAACAGTCCTTTGCATTTCAGTAGGGACTGTAGGGAACCCTTTTGCACAAAGTGTAATGAAGCTGGGCACTTGGCCAGCGGGTGCAATAAATTTCAATGCAATCTGTGCGGTGTTATGGGGCACGTTTTTAGCCAGTGCCCCTCGGCCTTTCGGGCACCTGTTGGGGGGGTGTCTCCCCCTGCGGGGTCTGGGGGGTCTAGGGAGTCTGTGCTTCCGGTTGTTTCGTCGGCCGGGCCTCCTGCCCCGCTCCAGCTGGCTGGCGCAGTGACTCTTGAGGGTCAGTCTTTTGTGATGGGTTCCGGGAGTCCGGGGCCATCGTCAGGAAGATTGGGTCATAAGTCGGGAGGCTCGAGAGTTTCCCCTTTAAAATCTGGGGGGAGGGGTAAGGCCCCTTTGGTGCAATCTGTGGTATCTCGTGGCAAGGCTAAGATGCCTAGGGTGGTGTTGCATCCCCCTTCTCGGGATTCGCAGCCCATTCCTACTTGGTCTGGGTCCTCTGTCCCTGTGTCTGGTGGTGGGGGGGATCAAGAGGCGGGTCGTTTCTCTGATTCTGATACCCCTAGTACGAGACCTGTTCGTAAGGGCAGAAGGGGTAAGGTTCCTAGAGATCCCCAGCCAGTTGTAGACTTGCCTTCTCAGCCAGGTAAGGAGAGTAAAAGCAATGTTTGGGTGGCGGTGGGAAAGGGGCGGTGTGAAAGCAGTCCTGGGGTGATCCCCAGTTCTGGGTCAGGTCCTGGTCCGGGTGTTTCCTCTCCAGAAGGTGGAGTTGGGGCGACAAGTAGTGCCCAGACTCCCCCTGGTATAGCCCTGCAGAACAGGTTTTCCACCTTGGATCCTGTGGAGGATTCTGGTGGGGGTATGGTTGCAGGGGATTGTGCTGATGGAAGTAAATGAGTAATTTTATTATAAAAAAAAAAAAAAAAATGCAGTAATGTGGTAACATGTGTATGAGCAATGTTGGGTGGCGGTGGGAAAGGGGCGGTGTAAAAGCAGTCCTGGGGTGAGTAATTTTACTAAAAAAAAAAAAAAAAAAAAGCAGTAATGTGGTAACATGTGTATGTACAATTGCGTGGTTGCGTAGATTTTAAAGTTTTGGGGAAGGTTGGGGTTATGATTTTGTTTTATTTGTTTATACATAATAGAAGTATGTATGTTTTAGGGGTTGGGGTTACTTGGGAAGTGGAAATGATTAAAGAGTATAATAATGCAAGTTATTGGGGCAGGTATTGGTGCGATTTTAGTGATGTGCAGATGGTATATGTATAGTATGGTGGGAT
Source organism: Rana kukunoris (assembly GCA_029574335.1). Lineage (NCBI taxonomy): Eukaryota > Metazoa > Chordata > Amphibia > Anura > Ranidae > Rana > Rana kukunoris. The sequence goes on along the minus strand of CM056052.1, from coordinate 319,819,471 downwards.
AGTGTTTGTACGTAAAGAAAATGTTTAGTGGTAGAGGGTTGCTTTGGTACTTGGGAAGTGGTAATGACTAAAGAGTATAAAAATGCAAGTGAGTGGGGCAGGTATTGGTGCTAATTTTTAGTGATGTATAGATGGTATATGTATAGCATGGTGGGATAATATTTGTATGTAAAGAAAATGTATTGGGGCAGAGGGTCGTTTTGGTTTAATTGTTTTTGTCTTTTCTGTATACATTTTTGGTCGTAGAATTTTCAATAAAAAATTGCCACTCCTCGGTCTTCTAGCCGTTTTCTGCCGGGGGGGGGGGAACACCCACCCATGCTCTCCGCCATGCTCGACTGGGCCCCCACCCCAAAATTAAGCTCCTTTACATCCGGGGGGGGGGGGCGGCCGAAAACAGCGGAGAACAACGGGGGTGTCGCCCCACCTCGGGCTCCTCCGCTTCTGCCTGGCTCCTCCCGAGGCCAGGGCTTCTTTCGCCGTCTTCCGCCGGAGGGCGCCACTCTCCGGGCTTCTCGTGGCTGTCTTCCGCCGCGGGGCACCACCCGCGGGGGCCAGGCCTTCTTCCGCCGCCGCCCCCTTCGATTTCTTCTGCCTGGACGAGGGTCGTACATCCCATCCAGGACTTGGACGTGGCGGGCTTCTCGTCGCTGTCTTCTGCCGCTGCCCCCTTCACCACGAAGCTCCGTGCTTGTTTGATGAGGGCAGAGGGCTTCCGACGTCTTCGACCGGAGCGAGGGTCGTACATCCCACTCCGGATTTCTTCGCCGGCTTCTGCCTGGCTCCTCCTGGGGCCAGGGCTTCTCGTCGCTGTCTTCCACCGCGGGGTGACACTCGCGGGCTTCTTCTTCCATTCGATGTTGACACGGCGAGGTCCGGCGCTGAAATGCCTTCTGAGCGGCGGGCAGGGACTTATATTGGCATAGGGCGTGGGCGTGGTTATGCCAACATGTGACCTTAACCTATGTGACAGTGATGTGATGTGACATCACTGTCACATGGGTTAAGGTCACATGTTGGCATAACCACGCCCACGCCCTATGCCAATATAAGTCCCTGCCCGCCGCTCAGAAGGCATTTCAGCGCCGGACCTCGCCGTGTCAACATCGAATGGAAGAAGAAGCCCGCGAGTGTCACCCCGCGGCGGAAGACAGCGACGAGAAGCCCTGGCCCCAGGAGGAGCCAGGCAGAAGCCAGCGAAGAAATCCGGAGTGGGATGTACGACCCTCGCTCCGGTCGAAGACGTCAGAAGCCCGCTGCCCTCATCAAACAAGCACGGAGCTTCGTGGTGAAGGGGGCAGCGGCAGAAGACGGCGACACAGCGACGAGAAGCCCTGGCCCCCGCGGAAGAGCCAGGCAGAAGAGGCTATCGAGAGCCCCCCCCCCGGCAGAAAACTACGAAGCCCGCGGCCCTCCCCCATAGGCAGGAAGCTTCATGGTGAAGGGGGCCGCGGCGGAAGACGCCTAGAAAACCGGGGTGAGATGTGCGACCCTCCCCCCGGAGAAAATGTCGAAGCCCCGCTGCCCTAATCAAACAAGCACGGAGCTTCGTGGTGAAGGGGGCCGCGGCGGAAGACAGCGGCGGCGAAGACCGGGGTGGGTTGGCGGAAGACCCCCGGAGCTGGCTAATAAATTATTTTATTCTTGTGTGGTTTATTTGTGTTAACACTTTTCCCACCAGGTGAATGGGTAGGGGTACCATGTACCCCATACTCATTCACATAGGGTGGGGGGCCAGAATCTGGGGGCCGCCTTATTAAAGTGGCTCTCAGATTCTGATTGGCTCCCGCCTGCATACCCTGACAACCAATGGCCAGGGTTGTCGGGAAGAGGCTCTTGTCCCTATCGACATGGGGACAAGAGTGCTTTGGGTGGGGGGGCAGTGCCCCCCTCCCTCAAAGCACACACTCCCCCATGTCGAGGGCATGTGGTCTGGTATGGCTCAGGAGGGGGGGGGCGCTCGCTCGTCCCCACCCCCATTCCTGTCCGGCCAGACTGCATGTTTGGGATGAGGGCTTGGTACGGATCTGGGGGGGAACCCCACGCCGATTTTGGCGTGGGTTAACCCCTCACGTTCCGGACCAAGCCAAAGAGCCTACTGTGCCCCTGGGGGGGAAGCCGCGCCGGTTTCAAATTTGAAATTTGGCGCGGAGTTCCCCTTCAGTGTCAGCGCAGCCCGAGAACACCTCGGAGTTTCCCGTGCGTCGCTTCACGCAGTGCAAACACTGCTACGCCCCTTGGTATTTACCAAGAATTTCCCGGCGTACTGAAGAGGCGCACGCAAAGCCCCGATTTCTCCCTCTGCGCATGCCCAGTATGCAAATGAACCTTCCGAGGTTCTGGCGTACTTGGCAAGCACACAGGGATCGGGTCCCAAAAGTCACTTTCGCTTTCAATTCGGCCCGCCACACACGTTCAAACACATGTCACTACACTTCCCCTGCATCACCCCCCTCCCTCCTCTCATAAACTCCCGCCCGAATCCCCGATGTTTACATTACTAAATGCCGCACGCCAGCTCTGTACTGGCGTGCTGTGCGCCCTCTCCTGGGCGCATTAGGCAGTTTAGTAAATGAGGAAACACGCTGCACTGGCAGCGTGTTTCTTTTGTAAATGTCAAAAACAGGTTTACTCCTGCTTGTGCACCATGAGTCATGGCGCACAGGCTTGGTAAATCAGCCCCATGGTCTCTAAAAGGCCCATTATTTGTAAGTGATGGTAGCATTTGGATTTATGTGTGCATTTTCCTATGTATAGATCCTCACATTGTTTAGTATCAAGCTGTTTCATTTATAAAAATCGCAGTTTATTTTATTCTTCTTACCTAGCCTACTCCCACTTAAAAACACATACCAAACCTTGATTGAAAATAAAAAAATTATATTAATATACATTATGTATTTTTTTCGAATTCTTTTTTGTATTTTGTGATCTGTTAAATATATTCAGTTAGCCTAGCTGTGTGCTGGCTAGTGTTCTCTAAGCACAAAATGTTATATCTCAGTCAAATGCTGTGTTGAGCTTGCTTCAGCAAGGTGTGCTAGAGGTAACTTTCTGTGCTGAAGCCAAACTTTCTCTTAAATTAGTCTGGGTCAAGCTGGCTCAAAAAAAAAAATATTTTCCCTGCTAACACATGTTCCCACTGCCTGCGCTGTATCAACTGTATGTAGCATACAGTATACAGTAGTGGTCATCAACCCTGTCCTCAGGGCCCACTAACAGGCCTGATTTTATGTATTATGTGCAAAGTGAATCTCTCGCGCCACCACGTAAACAAGATGAATAAAATGAATAAATAAGTGAACGGTGGAGGTCGCTGCTCATTCTAAAGTGTAACAAGTGCACTAAAAAAATGGATATAAATAAATAATGATAAGCGTGACTACCTAAATAAACAAACTAAGATAACGACCTCTTAGCATAAAATCAATATGATATGTGCAATAGTCCAAAATAAGATCAATTCCCAAAGGGATAATGAACAAATGAATAAAATCCTTATAAATACTGTATGAAAATTTTGTGTAGTAAGTGTTCGTGCATAAGAGTTTATCAAACAAATCTTCTATAGGTGATTTCCGTAATCCTTAATGCTCACAGAGCACTTACCTCATGGTAGATTATACTGAGCCTTATGGATCTCCTGGATATCCAGGGGGTCAGCTGCTGGCCTTTTCCACACATGTGCGTGCTTCCAATGGTGCGGTTGGGTGTCTCCGGTGGTGATATAGATATCCGGGTTTTCAAACATATAAGATTATTTACGTTGTCCCTGCTTCAATGGTGCTGCTAAGAGCAAAAATGGCATTGCATCAGTGGAGAAAAAAGTCTATGCGTGAGACTGAAGAAGGCTCAGGAGTTTATATTGTGCATATCACACAGGGTGCAAGACTTAGCTGTGCAATTAAGTCTCAGGACAGGTATTAGCTGTACTATTTACCATAGTGCAGAGAAGTTTCAGGACAGGAGTTAGCTATTCTACTTATCATAGTGTAATGAGGTCTCAGTAGAGGAGTCAGCTGTACTACTTACCATAATGCAATGAAGTCTCAGCACGAGAGTTAACTGTTAGCTGCTCTTCTTACCGTAGTGCAATGGGGTCTTGGGATAGGAGTTTACTGTTACATTTACCATAGTGAAATGATGTCTTAGGACATCTGTTAGCTGTTCTACTTACTACAGTACAATGAAGTCTCATGTCAGGAGTTAGCTGTTCTATTTGTCATAGTACAGTAAAGCCAATGAAGTCTTTGGACAGGAGCTAGTTGTTTTACTTAAATGGCTTAAGATGTGAATTTTCCTCAAACCACTGTGGTAAAAATGTATAAATTGCATTATTACAGAGGGGGGAAAAGGCAACACCACTCGTAGTCTTTAGATATATATGATTGTGACGGTGGTAGAACATATCCCCGTCAAGCCTTCCCTTCTTCTCCCATAAAAGAAATCGCCCAATATTCCATGAGTAGGAATATCCCTGGAATCGCCGAATAATCCACACATGAGCCAAGGCTTAATGCTGAATGTAACAGGACACCCTTTATTGAAAGTACACAGCACACTTTATACAGGATTTGGAACATCCCGCCCCCAACAACCGCTTTCCTATTGGTCCATTGTAAAGTATGCAGTCCTCTTAAACCATGCAAATGAGGACTTGAAAATTACACAGCAGAGATTGGTCCCAAAGCTTGAATAGCCTGAATATGTGTGTTGAGACAGAAGTCCCCAGGGGGTCGGGTGGCTAGGCATCTCGTCTCTGACACGGCTATTCATCTGCAGAACACAATGGAAAGGTATTTCACAAGCCACTTAGCATTGAAAGGTCATTGTCCCTTACTGGCAGCATGGCAATCTGGTTTAAACAGGTTTTACAGATGCCTCTACAAAGGGGAAAGTAATCCAATTATCCAGGGCTAGAGGCAGACCCCATAACACACAGACATTAAAAATAGCAGGGAGAGAATTACACTGAAGTATATAGGCAATTGCATAAAAGTCCTTCACAATGATTCATTAAGGTTGATTTGCCAAAAGAGAAAGCTCACTTAGCTCAGTGAATAAGGTGAACCTGTGCTCACGTCAATAAGCCAATCATATACAAGGCAAAATTTAATTTTGTAAATTCTTTTACCCACGACTGGGTATTACAAGTAAGTGAATACTGCTCAAATTTATAAAAATGCTAAGTGGACATTTTTAACTCCTTTAGTTAACCAAAACTTCAGTCCATCCTAGAAGCCATTTTAGAAACTTGGGCCCAGATTCACAGAGCGATTACGCCTGCGCAAGAGGAGATGTGCGTGCGTAAGTCGAAATGTGCGCATGCGTTTCGATGCACGGCATCCCCAGAACGAGATACGCAAAAAATCTACTTTTTTTTGTTCCGCGTAATTTCGTTTGACTGGCGCATCCGTCCGCGCAAAAGTGCGCTAGACAGACCATTGATTTGCTAGTCAAATATGCTAATGAGGGACTTACAGGGATCCACAAAAGAACGTTGGGGCAGCGCAGGCGACGCAGTGTGCGCAAAAACAAAATGTCCTGTCTAAAATTAGACCATATAAAAGCTGGTCTAAAAAGAGAAAAAAAGTCTACTTGTTAGATAAAGCAACACTGTTAGTGAGGAGCTCAGCAGTCACACGTGTTGCACAACAATCTGTATGCCAACATGCCAGGGGCATCGTCGCACATAGCTATACTACTGACTTTAGATGAACAAAGAAGGATGAGGGCACGGAGGATGGCACGGAGGGTGGTACGGGAGAGGATATACCGCACCCGCATAGACCTGTTTGGCATGAGTGATTCTGAGGTGTTTCGCATCTTCAGATTCACCCCTCATGTCATCCTGGAATTAACCACAACCCTGCAGGAGGACATCACCAGCCCAACACACCGCTCACATGCAGTGCAGCCACTGGTCAAGGTCATGGCAACACTCCATTTCCTTGCCAGTGGGTCTTTTCAGCGTACAAGTGGAGTGGTGGCTGGGATGTCACAATCCTCCATGAGCAGATGTGTGCACCAGGTTGTCCCTGCAATCCTCAGACGCATGGCCAACCAAATCACCAAACCCACCACTGAGGAGCTGCGACTGAAGGCAATGACAGATTTCTACAGAATTGCCAGATTCCCACGCACTGTGGGGGCCATTGATTGCACACATGTGGCACTCCAGCCCCCCCAGGAGACAGAGCACATGTACCACTATCGGAAGCATTGGCATTCCATCAACGTACAGGTGATAGTCGATGCCCAAGGCCTCATATGGCACGTCTGTGCCAAACACCCAGGGTCCAGCCATGACAGCTACATATACAATCAATGCCACATCCGAATGGAATTCGATCAGAGCGTGTATGGGGACACCTGGCTGGTTGGTGAGTGACATGGGAGTCAGGCATGACTATCCCCTCCCATGATGCACACCTCACAAGTGGCACATGCATGACTAACATCCTCCTGTCTTTTCCCTTACAGGTGACTCTGCATATCCACTGGGACCCCATTTCATGACTCCTATCCGGAACCCCCAAACCCCAGGAGAGGAAAGATACAATCAAGCACATGCCCAAACACGAGCAGTGGTGGAGCGCACCTTTGGCCTACTAAAGTCACGTTTCCTATGCCTGGATAAGTCTGGGGGTACCCTCTTGTATTCCCCAAACTTCGTGTGCCAGATCATCGGTGCATGTTGCATGCTGCACAACTTTGCAGAAAGAAAGGGCCTGCAGATTGGCCTACGTGATGACCTGACCCCTGAACCAGACAATTCCCTCCTAACCGAGGCTACCCCGTCTTCTGAGGGTAGAGCAGCCAGGAGACAGCTCACATTGGGCATCTTTGCACGTTAAACACACACATTAATCATGGCACAATGAGAATGCATGCATGCACACCACTGTGGTCCCTAGCACACACACCCCACATCCACATCAAATTGGATTGGCACCAGTCCACCATGCAGGACTTGTGAGCAGCAACGCCACGCCAAGGCTCCAATTATGTCACTGTACATTCATACACCATTCACACGGACCTGGGGATCACTTCTCCCTGGTCCTGGGGAACCCTTCTCCACCAAAATTGAGGGTGACACCCCTTTTCCGGCAGGAATGTCACCCCCACATTCAAACAGCATTCACAACCCAAAAAAAAAAAAATTACCTGCAAAAGCAAAAAATTTCCAGCAAAAAAAAAAAAAAAGGGGGGGGAAAAAATTAATGCCCTTTGCGTGAGCCACGCCTGGGGCGCCCCCGGCCACGGCCCTGGCTTCTCAGGGGAGACTCATGGGGAGGGGTAAAACCGGGGAAGGAGGAGCAGCCTCTGATCTCTGCCCACCTGGCGGCCTGCCCTCCAAGGCCACGGCTATTCTGTCCAGGGCAGCACCAAGTGTTGCCGTGTTGGCCTGGATAGCCAGGGTAAGGGCCCTCACATCCTGCCCAACACCTGCTGATGTCGTCTGCAGTTCGTTTAGGCAGGTTGTGAAAGCCCGGGAGTGGGAGTCCAGGTTCCCCAGCGTATCCTTGATGGAGGACAGGCTCTCCTCCATCCGCACCAATGTCTGGCTGACCTGTCCCAGGTGGCGGGTCTGGAGGAACTGGTCCCTTCTCAGAGTGGCGGGCAGGAGATCGGCCAACCCCCTGGTGTTCTGGGATGAAATCCTGCCTCCAGCTGATGCTTGTGGCCGGGGAGAAGGGGAGGCCCTTGGGAGGGGAGCCATGTTGGGGGAGGAGGGGGGGGCTCCCCCTTAGGGAGGGCTGCCTGCTGCCAGCCAGAGGGGAAGAGTCCTCAAAAACCAAACGTCCAGTGCCTGACATGGACTCCTCCTCCTCATGATTCTCCTCCTCCTCATGATTCTCCTCCTCCTCTTGAACCTCCTCCGTGGACTCCGGCCTTGTTGGGGGGGCCTCATTAGGCTGCTGTCCTGGGGTTGGTGCGGTCAGGCCAGATGGCCCTGCACCCTCCTGCACATCTGTGGATGACACAAAACATTCACAGGTTGGAGGATCCACACACTTGCCACATATTCCCTTTCACCCCCTCCCCCACACATGCTACACACCTGATATTAAAAAAAATACTTACCTGGCACCACGGGCTCCGGACTTGAGTCAAAGCCGGGCAGGCCCTCAACTTCATGCCGATGAAAGGTCAGGGCCACCGCACGCTCCTCCGCTGTCAGCCTAATACGGCATGGTGGGCCCCCTCCTGTGCCCCTGGCATGGGCATGCATTCTGGCCAGCTTCTGTTTGACCAGACGCCGGAGGTCATTGATTTTTTTGTCAATCCCAGACCGGGTCCGTGTCTCCCCCTGCCCCGCTGAATTGACCTGCTCAGTGATCATATCCAAAATCTCCCTCCTCCTGGACGGGGTGGTGTTGGCACTGTCCGGACCGTGGAGGAAACGCCCATACTCGCTAATGGCCCGGGCAAGAATTTGTTTTTCCCCAACTGTAAAATTGAGCTTTCGTTTTCTCTCTGTCATACTTCCAAAAAAACTCACTCCCAGTCAACAATTTCACTCACAAAAACAAGCACAACCAATCAAGCAAGAACACACACAAAGACAAAACTACTCAGCAATAAACAGTCACAAAAACAAACAGCAAAAAAACTGCAAGAAAACAAACGAACAGAAATATATCAATCAAACAAACAGTCTCTCAAACACTTATCAAAAAACACTTTCAAAGATCTACTAACAAACACTTGATCACACAGAACACTAATCTGACAACTACAAAACACACCGCAACGAACAACAGGACAAAAGCACTTGGTTAAATGGGAAGGGACAAAGGGATGTACTTTTGCAATGCAAGTGCGTTTGTGTGTGTCTATTTATGCTGTTTGCGTAGTTCACAACATTGCCCTAGTCCATTTCCAATTTCACTGATTGCGCCGCTCCCGAGTTGTGAGCATGCGCACAGCGGAGCTGACCATGGTCTCCTTCAAGCGCGCATGCGCGAGCCGGCCGGCCCTTTATTTGCATGGGGTCACGGCTCATTTCAATGTAACCCGCCCACGTCCTTCCCAATTTGTATTACTCCGCCTTACGCCTCTGAAAAAACGTTACGCATGCGCAATTTCCTGCGCAAAAGCTACGAGAATAGGGTGATTACGCGGCAAAATTGCGCAAGTCTAACGTAAAGGCGGTGCGCTACGCCGGTCCAATAATGCGCAGATGTACCTGAATCTGGGCCTTGCTCTTTTAGCAAACCATAATTCATGGATAGTAGCATCAGACCATCAGTTTTATTTGTTGTAGAAAATTATCTTTAAGGCCGCGAGGAAACATGTCCGATGAAACCAGTCCGAAGGACCGGTTTCATTGGACATGTCTGAAGGGATATTTTGGTCTGATGTGCGTACACACCATCAGACCAAAATCCCTGCGGACAGAGAACACGGTGACGTATAACACACCGACGTGCTCAAACAAGGAAGTTTAATGCTTCCACGCATGCGTCAAATCAATTTGACGCATACGCGCAGGGCCGATCCTACCCGGGGTGCAAAGGGTGCAGTGCACCCAGGCGCCACAGAGGTGAGGGCGCTGCAGTGCCAGAGTGCTTCCCTCAAATCCCTCTCCTTGTTTGTGTAGCGCGGCGCCGGCGGCTCTCCCCGCCGCCGCCGCCGCCGCCGCCGCCGCCGCCGCGTGTGTCCTATACGGCTCCTGTGTCCTCCCTTCCTCCTCCTGTTAGAGAGGGGAGTGAAGAATCCGGAGATTGGAGCGGCTGTCTGTGGTGAGTCGCTCAGTGACATCGCTTAGGGGGCGGTCCATCATGCCTGACACTGCTCTCTCTGTGTGTGTCATACGAGGACTCCTGTCTGCGGCGATCTGTGATCCACCCGGGCGGCGCGGCTGCACACTGTCCCCCCCCCTGCCGCGGCCGCCGGGGTGTAACACAGATCGCCGCGGTCAGGAGTCCTCTTATGACACAGAGAGGAGCAGAATGTCAGGCACGATGGACCATGTGTTTTTATGTAATGGGGGGGGGGGGGGGTTTGTCCTGGGGGGTCTATAGTAATGTAGGGGGCGTTTTTTTGCCTGGGGGGAGTCTGTACCAATGGGGGGGGGGTTTGTCCCTGGGGTCTGCACTAATGAGGGGGGGGGTTGTCCTAGGGGTCTGTACTAATGGAGGGGTTTGTCCTGGGGGTTTGTCCTGGGGGTCTGTACTAATGGGGGTTTTATCCGGGGGGTCAATACTAATGGGGGGTTTATCCTCAGGAGTCTGTACTAATGGGGGGGTTTGTCCTGGGGGGGTCTGCACTAATGGGGTGGTTTGTCCTGGGGGTCTGTACTAATGGGGGGTTTATCCCAGGGGGTCAATACTAATGGGGGGTTTATCCTCAGGAGTCTGTACTAATGGGGGGGGGGGTCTGCACTAATGGGGTGGTGTGTCCTGGGGGGTCTGTACTAATGGGGGGCTTGTCCAGGGCGTATGCACTAATTGGGGGGTTTGTCATGGGGGTCTGTACTCATGGAGGGGTTTGTCCTCGGGGTCTGTACTCATGGAGGGGTTTGTCCTGGGGGTCTGTACTCATGGAGGGGTTTGTCCTGGGGGGTCTATAGTAATGTAGGGGGCGTTTTTTTGCCTGGGGGGAGTCTGTACCAATGGGGGGGGGGGGGGTTTGTCCCTGGGGTCTGCACTAATGAGGGGGGGGGTTGTCCTAGGGGTCTGTACTAATGGAGGGGTTTGCCCTGGGGGTTTGTCCTGGGGGTCTGTACTAATGGGGGTTTTATCCGGGGGGTCAATACTAATGGGGGGTTTATCCTCAGGAGTCTGTACTAATGGGGGGGTTTGTCCTGGGGGGGTCTGCACTAATGGGGTGGTTTGTCCTGGGGGTCTGTACTAATGGGGGGTTTATCCCAGGGGGTCAATACTAATGGGGGGTTTATCCTCAGGAGTCTGTACTAATGGGGGGGGGGGGGTCTGCACTAATGGGGTGGTGTGTCCTGGGGGGTCTGTACTAATGGGGGGCTTGTCCAGGGCGTATGCACTAATTGGGGGGTTTGTCATGGGGGTCTGTACTCATGGAGGGGTTTGTCCTCGGGGTCTGTACTCATGGAGGGGTTTGTCCTCGGGGTCTGTACTCATGGAGGGGTTTGTCCTGGGGGTCTGTACTCATGGAGGGGTTTGTCCTGGGGGGTCTATAGTAATGTAGGGGGCGTTTTTTTGCCTGGGGGGAGTCTGTACCAATGGGGGGGGGGGTTTGTCCCTGGGGTCTGCACTAATGAGGGGGGGGTTGTCCTAGGGGTCTGTACTAATGGAGGGGTTTGTCCTGGGGGTTTGTCCTGGGGGTCTGTACTAATGGGGTTTTTATCCGGGGGGTCAATACTAATGGGGGGTTTATCCTCAGGAGTCTGTACTAATGGGGGGGTTTGTCCTGGGGGGGTCTGCACTAATGGGGTGGTTTGTCCTGGGGGTCTGTACTAATGGGGGGTTTATCCCAGGGGGTCAATACTAATGGGGGGTTTATCCTCAGGAGTCTGTACTAATGGGGGGGGGGTCTGCACTAATGGGGTGGTGTGTCCTGGGGGGTCTGTACTAATGGGGGGCTTGTCCAGGGCGTATGCACTAATTGGGGGGTTTGTCATGGGGGTCTGTACTCATGGAGGGGTTTGTCCTCGGGGTCTGTACTCATGGAGGGGTTTGTCCTCGGGGTCTGTACTCATGGAGGGGTTTGTCCTCGGGGTCTGTACTCATGGAGGGGTTTGTCCTCGGGGTCTGTACTCATGGAGGGGTTTGTCCTGGGGGTCTGTACTCATGGAGGGGTTTGTCCTGGGGGTCTGTACTAATGGGGGGTTTGTCCTGGGTGGGTCTGTACTAATGGGGTTATTTGTCCTGGGTCGGTCTGCACTAATGGGGGGTTTGTCCTGTGGGTCTGTACTAATGGGGGGTTTGTCCTGGGTTGGTCTGCACTAATGGGGTGGTTGGTCCTGGGGGGGGTCTGTACTAATGGGGGGAGTCTGTACTAATGGGGGGCTTGTCCTGGGGATATGCACTAATGGGGGATTTATCCCCGGGGGTCAATACTAATGGGGGGTTTATCCTGGGGGGTCTGTACTAATGGGGGGTTTGTCCTGGGTTGGTCTGCACTAATGCGGTGGTTGGTCCTGGGGGTCTGTACTAATGGGGGGAGTCTGTACTAATGGGGGGCTTGTCCTGGGAATATGCAGTAATGGGGGGTTTATCCCAGGGGGTCAATACTAATGTGGGGTTTATCCTGGGGGTCTGTACTAATGGGGGGGGGTCTGCACTAATGGGGTGGTTTGTCCTGGGGGGTCTGTACTAATGGGGGGCTTGTCCAGGGCGTATGCACTAATTGGGGGGTTTGTCATGGGGGTCTGTACTCATGGAGGGGTTTGTCCTGGGGGTCTGTACTCATGGAGGGGTTTGTCCTGGGGGTCTGTACTCATGGAGGGGTTTGTCCTGGGGGTCTGTACTAATGGGGGGTTTGTCCTGGGTGGGTCTGTACTAATGGGGGTATTTGTCCTGGGTCGGTCTGCACTAATGGGGGGTTTGTCCTGGGGGTCTGTACTAATGGGGGGTTTGTCCTGGGTGGGTCTGTACTAATGGGGGGTTTGTCCTGGGTTGGTCTGCACTAATGGGGTGGTTGGTCCTGGGGGGGTCTGTACTAATGGGGGCGAGTCTGTACTAATGGGGGGCTTGTCCTGGGGATATGCACTAATGGGGGATTTATCCCGGGGGGTCAATACTAATGGGGGGTTTATCCTGGGGGGTCTGTACTAATGGGGGGTTTGTCCTGGGTTGGTCTGCACTAATGGGGTGGTTGGTCCTGGGGGGTCTGTACTAATGGGGGGAGTCTGTACTAATGGGGGGCTTGTCCTGGGGATATGCACTAATGGGGGATTTATCCCGGGGGGTAATACTAATGGGGGGGTTTATCCTGGGGGTCTGTACTAATGGGGGGTTTGTCCTGGGGGGTCTGCACTAATGGGGTTTGTTCTGGGGTCTGTTCTAATGGGGGGTTTGTCCTGGTTGGGTCTCTACTAATGGAGGGGGGTTGTCCAGGGGGGTCTGCACTACTGGGGGGTGGTTTGTCCTGAGGGAGGTCTGTACTAATGGAGGGGGTGTTTGTCCTGGGGGGAGTCTAATGGGGGGGGCTTGTCCTGGGGGAGTTTATACTAATGGGGGGGTTTGTTCTGGGGGAGTCTGTACTAATGGGGGGGTTGTCCTGGGGGAGTCTGTACTAATGGGGGGGGGGTTGTCCTGGGGGAGTCTGTACTAATGGGGGGGGGTTTGTCCTTGGGGGAGTCTGTACTAATGGGGGGTTTGTCCTGGGCGTCTGTCATGGGGAGTTTGTACTAATAAAGGTGGATTGGTTTGTCCTAGGGGTCTGTACTAATGGGGGGGGGGGGTGTTCTGGGGCGGTCTTTAATACTGGAAGGGGGTCTGTACTAATGGGGGGTGTTTTGTCCTGGGGTCTGTACTAATGGAGGGGGTGGTTTGTCCTGAGGGGGGTCTGTACTAATGGAGGGGGTCTGTACTAATGGGGGGTGTTTTGTCCTGGGGGTCTGTACTAATTCAAGGGGATGGTTTGTCCTGGGGGGTCTGTACTAATGGGGGTGGTGGTGGTTTGTACTGGGGGGTCTGTACTGAGGGAGGGGGTTTATACTTAGGAGTCTGCACCGATGGAGGGGGTCTGTACTGAGGGGCAACTATAGGTGGAGGAAGGAGGGTGACATCATGTTTTACCTCAACGGGTGACGAGACGGGGTTGTGGGACTTGTAGTTCGAGGACTGGCAGCCCCACTGTAACAAAGAAGCTGCAGCCCACACGGCATGTTCAGGAAAGCTTTCAGGGAAGTGCACCCAGGAATCCAGAGGGAGAGGACAGTGCTGAGAGAACACCATCAGAGAGAGAACCCAGCTTTCGTACGCCACCAGAGGCAAAGCCACACAGCCTAGTGCCATCCCTGGCGGAGAAAGGATTGGAGTCATTGCCAGAATACAGATCTGGGCTCTACCCAGCGGAATATCCATGGGCAATTCAGAGTGAGCTAACTCCTGATCAGAGGAACTGTTGTAGCTGTATCGCTGGGTCAGGTGAGAGCCGATCGGCCATTATCTACTTATGCCAATAGGATCTTCAGTCTCTGACCATCTCCTGTATTATATCTGCAGTCTCTGACTGTCTCCTGTATTATTTCTCCAGTCCCTGACCATCTCCTGTAATATGTCTGCAGTCTCTGACCATCTCCTGTATTATATCTCCAGTCACTGACTGTCTCCTGTAATATGTCTACACCTTTTGACCATCTCCTGTACTATGATTGCAGTCTCTGGCTATCTCTTGTATCATGTCTACAGTCTCTGACCATCTCCTGTACTATTTTTTGGGACACTTTCTAACAGTATCAGAGAGGTTCCCCTCCAGGTCTCATTAGTGTACGCTCTTCCAGTATTTTCTTTATGGTTAAAAGATCATGGGAGGATCCCAGGGCAACAAATACTTCTTAGAGGAGCATCTCTGTGTTTGAGTCATTGCCATAGAAACATTTGTAAAGGGGAGGAGTTGGTAAGATGACCACGCCCCCTGTGTGGGGGCGCCAGAAATATTTCTGCACCCAGGCGCCTGTGACCCTAGGATCGGCCCTGCATACGCGGGCATGTCTAGAAACTTTTGTCCGCTGGAAACCTGTCCGCTAGGCGGTACACACTGGTCTGCGGACCAGTTTCAGCAGACATGTCTCCTCGTGTGTACGCGGCCTAAGAAACAAATCTGAGTGTCATTATGCAGGATTACATTTCAGTTAAATGTTATAAAATTAAACAATGAAATGCTGGGCAATATCCATTTGATAATTACAGCCCTGTGGACATGATGGAACAATCACCTTCAAATAACCTCTCAAAAGTCGATACTTTTCTTAAGTGTCCCTGATAAGGCCTTGCTGCCTGATATCAATGAGGTAGGATGCCTCAAGTTTGACAAACTGTAGATAACCTAGTGAGAACAAGGAGCAGAAAAGTAACTTGAAATTAATAAAGTTGTAAAGTTTCAGTAGAAGATGATTACACAACACGATAACCAAATCTGAAAAGATAAGACGAATCAGATAGAAAGAGCAAAGCTAAAGAAATGATCTGACTGCCACTAGCAGATATGCCTTTTATTCGGTTTTCTTTGCTTGTAATTAAATCCTGAGCTTATTAGCAGATCACAATATCCAACAACACAAAAAAGGTGTTTTACTCTATCAGTTCCCGTATTTTATGGCAGCATTTGCTTGCAATGCATTCTAGGAGATTTACAAAATGGCCAGTGGACTGCATGTTGTTTAATTAAAAAATATGGAAAAAGCTTATTTTAGGCTGGTGATGGATACTTATGCCGCGTACACATGACCGTTTTTTATGCTCTAAATTTTAGCGTTGTTTTTAACGTTGTAAAAAACGGGCACGCTCAGAAGCAAGTTATGAGACGGGAGCGCTCGTTCTGGTAAAACTACCGTTTGTAATGGAGATAGCACATTCATCACGCTGTAACAGACTGAAAAGAGTGAATCGCCTCTCACCAAAGTTAACACAAAATCAGCAAAAGCAGCCCCAAGGGTGGCGCCATCCGAATGGAACTTCGACTTAATAGTGCCGTCATATGTGTTGTACGTCACCGTGCTTTGCTAGTGCATTTTTTTTTCACAATCGTGTGTAGGCAAGGCCGGCTTAACAATAATCGGGTTGAAAAAAACTTTTTTTTTCTAGACCATTAAAAACGGTTGTGTGTTTGCGGCATCACTCTTAATGCCTTTGATTTTTGTAGAGAGAAGAAGCATAAAAGCTCAGCCTTACTATAATTTTACAAAGCTCCTTTACAAAGAGGTAAAATACAGACCAATACCTTTAAATGTATTGTAATCTAGTGGACATGTGACCATGGGATTCAGTTCTGATGCACTTTCTGCAGGACAAGGAGAGGGTGGTGGTCAATTTAAAAATGAGCCATACACTTGTCAGCCCTATAATGCTGAACTTACTCTTTTGATGCTTTCTGTGTAATTGTGGGGACAGTTTGTGAGGTCCCAGTCTGACTATAGTTCTACATGCATGATGTGCTTTGGCATTGGCTCCTGTAAGTCCAATAAGCTAATGATGGATGCAAATTGATCAAGGTAGCACAGAGCTGCAGTCCTCTGCAAAAAGTCGACATGGCTACATATTCATGAAATTTAGGAATGGTTCAAATGGGCATAGATAAATAGAGTCTGAATCTACTCAAAGTATACACTCTACATGTATGCGGCTGTCCATGTACTTGCAAAAGGGGGGAGGGGCTGGGGAAGACCCAGCTGTCATGGTGCACGTTGGCATCAAAGACAAAATCAGAGGAAGATTGTCCTAAAAAAAGATTTTAAGGACTTATGCCACGTACACACGATCACTTTTTGTGATGAAAAAAACTACGTTTTCTAAAACGTCATTTAAAATGATCGTGTGTGGGCAAAACGTAGTTTTATGTCTTCAAAAAAACGACCAATTTTTTTTTCGAACATGCTTGAATTTTTTGTGTCGTTTTTCAAAATGTAATTTTTTGTGTCATAAAAAGTGATCGTGTGTGGGCAAAACGACGTTGAAAACTTTTTTTTTTAAACCCGCGCATGCTCAGAAGCAAGTTATGAGACGGAGCTTCAATGGAACAGAGTGCCGTCGAACGTGGTGTACGTCACCGCGCTTTGCTAGAGCTTTTTGGAAAAACGATGGTGTGTATGCAACATTGTTTTGGAAAATGAAGTTTGAAAAACGTCGTTTTGTTTCGTCACATAAAACATCGTTTTTTTTCATCACAAAAAGTGATCGTGTGTACGCGGCATAAGACGCTAAATTGAGGAAAATGACCTCCAAGGTAGTATTCTCAGGAATACTACCGTTACCTCGAGTCACACCAGAAAGGCAGAGGGAGATTAGGGAAGTAAACAAGTGGCTGAGGAGTTGGTGTAATAAGGAGGGGTTTGGGTTCTCAGCTGGTCACCAGCTCTATAGAAGGGATGGACTGCACCTAAATGAGGAGGGTGCAGATCTTCTGGGAGTGAAGATGGCTGAAAAGCTTGAGGGGTTTGTAAACTAGGCGATGGGGGGGGGGGGGAGTGTCCAGAGGTAGAGATTGTCAGCGAGAAAATATTCCAGAGGGTAGTATTGAGGGCATTAGTGGTAGGTTGACTAAAGCACCTAAACCTGAAGTATCTATAGTAACAAGTCCTATTTGCAACCTCAGAACACCCAATAAGGAGACAGTATGCGACCAGTTTAACCACTTGAGGCCCGCGCTACCGTCGGATGACGGCAACAGCGCGGGCCTGAATATCCAACATGCCGTCATTTGACGGCATGTCATTCTGGCTTTCCCAGCGCGCGCTGTACAGCGCGCTGCGGGGAAGCCCTGTGTTGTCCGTGTCCCTTGGACACGGCCAATCACAGATCGCGGCAAACGGCCAATCAGAGCGGCCGTTTGTGATGCGATCTGTGGGCGAATGAGAGATGATCTCTCATAGATCATCTCTCATTGCCGGCTCACACAGAGACAATGTCCTGTCTCTGGAGGGGAGGAGCCCGATCTGTGTTCCTTCCTACATAGGGACACAGATCGGTCACCCCCCCAGTCACCCCCCCTCCTCCCACAGTTAGAACACACCTAGCATACACATTTAACCCCTTCCTCACCCCCTAGTGTTAACCCCTTCAATGCCAGTCACATTTATACTGTAATTAGTGCATATTTATAGCACTGATCGCAGAATAAATGTGAATGGCGCCAAAAATGTGTCAAAAGTGTCCGATGTGTCCGCCATAACGTCGCAGTACCAATAAAAATCGCAGATCGCCGCCATTTCTAGTAAAAAAAAAATAATAAAAATTAATAATTCTCTCCCCTATTTTGTAAGCGCTATAACTTTTGCGCAAACCAGTCGCTTATTGCGATTTTTTTTTTTTTACCAAAAATATGTAGAAGAATACATATCGCCCTAAACTGAGAAAAAAAAATGTGTTTTTTTTTTTAATTGGGATATTTATTATAGCAACAAGTAAAAAATATTGTATTTTTCTTCAAAATTGTCGCACTTTTTTGTTTATAGCGCAAAAAATAAAAATCGCACAGGCGATCAAATACCACCAAAAGAAAGCTCTACTTGTGGGGAAAAAAGGACGTAAATTTTGTTTGGGAGCCACGTCGCACGACCGCGCAATTGTCAGTTAAAGCGACGCAGTGCCGGAAGCTGAAATTTTACCTGGGCAGGAGGGGGGTGTAAGTGCCCAGTAAGCAAGTGGTTAAAGTATGTGGCATGTTCGTTCACCAATGCCAGGAATCTGGCAGACACGCTGGGAGAACTAGAGCTACTGTTGTTTGAGTATGGATTTAGTTTTTTAGGATTTAGGATTTGTAGGAATTTCAGAGACTTGGTTCAACAGCTCTCATGATTGGCTTGCAACCATTCAAGGGTATTCCCTTCATCGCAAGCATAGAGTGGGTAAAAAAGGGGGAGGGGTATGCCTGTGTATCAAAAATGATGTACAAGTTAATGTGAGAGATGACATTACTAAGGGAGAAAGGGAGGAGGTGGACAGTGTTTCTTTGCACTTTCGGCAACATCACAACCGAGACCCCTCTGTGTTGGAATTAGTGGGGATTGAAAAATATACTCCACATTGGAGAGGGAGTGATTTGAAACGTTATATATCACGTAGAGAAACGCGTTGGATCTATGATATGCAGTGTTACACCCCTTTGGGCCTCAACATAGAGTGGGACATTAACTGCTACATTAATAACAGCTAGATAATTCCATTCTTAAGCTCTCCCCTTTTATATTCCCCCTCTTCTGCCTCAAAATTAAGGATATTTCCTGGACCGGCTCCATTTGGCTTCTTCCCTTTCCTTCTTCTTCCCCCGGATACAGATATGAGGGGTTACACAGAGCCATGAACCCTTTGACCTGGTGTTGGAGTTTATATTTTATATTGGAATTATTTTATGAGACATTTTGTTTTATTAGTAACCTCCTATAGTAGTGACCATATAGCTGTGGCATGTTGAATATGTTCAGAACCATATTTATAGTCAGGTTACGGTCTTATTTACAATTTTATTTAATTAATGTTTTTTCCCTAAATATGTATTTGATTATGTGGTGTCTCTGTGGGAAATATGCATATGTGTAGGCTTAGGCCCCGTACACACGAGCAAATACATCTGATCAAATCGGTCGGACAGACCGATTTGAACAGATCTGTCTGCTGGGATGTATTGGTTTGATCGTGTACACACGATCAAACCAAAATCCCCGCCGACAGACAGCGCGCTGACGTGGCGGTGACGTGGCGGTGACGTTGACGCTGCCACGTCACCGCACCAGGAAGTAAAACACTTCCGCGCATGCGTCCAATCCATTTGACACATGTGCGAGCAGATATGTCTGCTGGTTAGCGTACTAACCAGCAGACATATCGGTCCGACAGGTTCCCAGCCGACAGATTTCAAAGCATGCTTTGAAATCTGTCGGCTGGCCAAATCCGTCTGTTTGCCCGTACACACGATCGAATCTGTCTGCTGAAACGGTCCGTCAGACGGGTTTCAGCAGACAGATTTGATCATGTGTACGTGGCCTTAGTGTTTTTTTATGTAATCAAGTATATATATTTTTTCCGGCTGGTCTTTTTGGACCTTGGGGAATTATGTTAGGTATTGGTGGGGGGTCTTGGTATGTATTTGCATTTCCGGCCATGGCCTCTACCTATGTACTGTATATCCATATCCTGCAAGGCACATTAAACTCAATGCTATTAAAATGTGACAGAATTGTGTTCTTGTTCTCTGTAGACTTTGAGCAATGCATGCACCTTTCCCTCTGAAGTAAAATTACGGTCCAAGGGTGCAAAGATATTGCCATTTTTAAGTACACACTCAGGCATTCATTTACCATTGAATTTCCAGTGTCACTCTCCTGTTTGTAAATATTTAAGTGCTTGGTGTGCCTCCTTTCTTAGTCGATGCCCGTTAGGGAGAAACGCAGCGTCGGGTGGAGCGATAGTTGCTGACGTCACCACGCCCCCAGCTGTAACTTTGATACTTTGTAACTCGTAAAGCTTTTTAGATGTCAGTTCTTTTTCCATTGAGTGGATTTAAAGAGAAACAATTTTAAACCAAATACTGCACTATGAAGCACTTTTTCTCCTCTTTACCTACACGTTCTCACATCATTTCCTGAGGCCGGTTTACCTTTGGATAAACCGATAGGAGATAACGGCTCTTTCCCTGGATTTCCAACAGAGGAGTGGACCGGGAGTAACCGCTCTGAATCAGCCGAGGACATCTTTGTTTCTGAGCCCTTCTGATCCCTGTGGGGATCCAACGGATCTGGTAAGTGGCCACTTATCTCATTTGTAAATGGGACATTTATTTGAAGTTATCTGCATTCATCCAATCGCATTGATGCAACTTTATAAGGACTCATTTTTTCATTTTATAGCATACATATTTTTGCACAGGAATAAGGACACTTTAATGTATTTATTACCAATTTTTTCATAAGAACATTCACATGCAATTTTTATTGCCTAATTTGGTTGCGCACTTTTCTTCATTTTTCTTTACATATGCTCAAAACCCGGTATTAGGTGCAGCACCTTAATTTATTGGTATTTATTTTGACGTTTGCACTAGTGCACTTTGTTCTCTTGGGGATAGCGCGGATTGTCCATGCCATACAGGAGGTGAAATCCAACATAAAAATGCATATAAAAGCAAAGGAGAAGGCCTTCAAAAAACACAGGGCTGCGGGATTATCATCAGCATTCAAACTTTACAAAGAATGCTACAAAAATAGTAAGAGTGCATTCAGGGCAGCTAAGATAGAACATGAAAGGCACATAGCGAAGGAGAGTAAGAAAAATCCCAATAAATTCTTTAAGTACATAAATAAGTAAGAAAGGGAGGTCAGATCATTTGGCCCCTAAAGAATGATGAAGGGAATCTGATTATTAAGGGTGGAAGGATGGCTAAGGCATTGCATTTATTCTTTTCCTCAGTCTTCACGAGGGAATCAGAGGACTTCAATAACCAAAATTGCAATGTTAATCCTCATGACATGTGACAGGAAGTACCCTCATGGCTAACAGAGAACAGAATTAGAAATTGACTTGAAAAACTTAACATTAACTGCTTTCCGAGCAGCCGCTGCAGTTTTAGAGCGGCAGGTTGGCTCTTCTGGGCGAGATCACGTATATCTACGTCATCTCGCTGGGCAGCCAATGCCGACGCGCGTGCCCGGCAGCTGCAATCACCGCCTGGCACCCACGATCGCTCGTTACAGAGCGAGAACCGGGAGCTGTGTGTGTAAACACACAGCTCCCGGTCCTGTCAGGGGGAGAAATGCCTGACCGTCTGTTCATACAATGTATGAACAGCGATGAGTCATTTCCCCAACACACCCAGGGCCAAGGGAGCTGTGGTGGCTCAATGTGATTGGCACTGCGCTGACAAGCCGTTCACCTCTGCAGCCAAGGGTTCGGATCCCGGTCTCGGCTACATGTGAATTGAGTTTTGTGATCTCAGTCTGGCTCCTGGTGGGTGTGCTATGCAAGGTACGCCTGTGCTTAGTACGCCCCCGCTTAGTACGCCCCCCCCCCCCCACAAAAACCAGCACACTTGCATGCACACTAAATTGGTTTAATACGCACGCACTTTGGCCATGCGGTCTCCTAAATAAGGAGAGGCGAAGGACCTACGGGGCTGGCTGGGTGGGCTAGACCCCCTCACTCCCTCATAGGGGGAGTCCCTCTGCCCCGTTGGGGTCCCGTTGGGCCCCAGTTGGACTCCCAAGTGGAGCAGGTAGGGCGGGTGAGTGGGAGGGTCTGAGGGTTTGCCTACTCCCAACTCCTGCAGTCCGGCTCCTCTCTCTCGAGTTCACGCACACAAAAAAATACAATAAAAAAAAAAAAGAAAAGAAAAAAAGAACACACCCAGGGAACATACTTAACCCCTTCCTCGCCCCCTAGTGTTAACCCCTTCCCTGCCAGTGGCATTTTATAGTAATCAATGCATTTTTATAGCGCTGATCGCTATAAAAATGCCAATGGTCCCAAAAATGTGTCAAAAGTGCCCGAAGTGTAGTGAACTAGTAAAAAAAAAATATTAATAAAAAATATTAATAAAAATACCATAGCTATCCCCTATTTTGTAAATGCTATAACTTTTGCGCAAACCAATCAATAAACGCTTATTGCTCTATTTGTGGGAAAAAAAGGACGCCAATTTTGTTTGGGAGCCACGTCGCACGACCGCGCAATTGTCAGTTAAAGCGAAGCAGTGCCAAATCACAAAAAGTGGCCTGGTCTTTGACCAGCAATATGGTCCGGGGCTGAAGTGGTTAATAAGTCACCTGGACCAGATGGATTGCACCTGAGGGTCCTTAAGGAACTCAAGTAATTGCCAGACCAATATTTACGAACAGTTTACTGACTGGAATAGTACCAGCTGATTGGAGTAAAGCCAATGTAGCACCAAAATTCAAAAAAGGGCCAAGATACACCCCTGGGAATTACAGACCAGTTAGCCTAACATCAATTGTATGCAAGCTCTTGGAGGGGATGATAAGGGACTATATACACGATTTTAGCAATGACAACTGTATCATTAGCAGTAATCAGCATGGATTCATGAAGAATAATTTTGGCCAAATCAATCTATTAACCTTCTATGAGAAGGTTAGCTGCCATCTAGATAAATGAAGGCCTGTAGATGTGGTCTATCTCGATTTTGCAAAATCATTTGATATGGTTCCCCATAAATGTTTACTGTACAAAGTAGGGTCAGTTGGCATGGACCATAGGGTCGTGAGTACATGGATTGAAAACTGGCTACAGGGGTGAGTTCAGAGGGTAGTGATAAATGAGGAATACTCAGAATGGGCAAGGGTGGAAAGTGGGGTCCCCCAGGGTTCTGTCGTTGAACCAATCCTATTTAATTTGTTCATAAACAACCTGGAGGATGGGATAAACAGTTCAATCTCTGTATTTACAGATGATACTAAGCTAAGCAGGGCAATAACTTCTCTGCAGAATGTCGAAACGTTGCATGAAGATCTGAATAAATTAATGGGATGGGCAACTACATGGCAAATTAAGTTTAATGTGGAAAAATGTAAAATAATGTATTTGGGCGGCAAAAATATTAATGCAATATACTCACTGGGAGGAGAACCTCTGGGGGAATCTAGGATGGAAAAGGACCTGGGAGGGGTTCTAGTGGATAGTGATGAGCGGAATACGCCATATTCGATTTCGCGATATTTCACGAATATATAGAAGAATATTCGTGAAATATTCGTAAATATCGAATATTCGTGATATTTTATAAAAAAAAAAATTTTTGCGAAATTTCGCTAATGCAAATGCGAAATTGATTGCGAAATTCTCGTCAACACGCGAAAACGGAGATCATTTCCTAGATTACTAAACTAATATGCACTAAACACTAAGGGCCAGATTCAGCAAGACTTGCGCTGGAGTATTTCGATATGCGCCGCGTAACTGTGAAGATGCGCCATAGTATCTATGTGGCCGTACCCACCAAACTAGATGTGACAGAAAACGGGCTTTCCCCGACCGGCTTAACTTTCCGACGCCAGAGTATCGTTAGTGCATATTTTCCCTTCTCGCATCAGTCGCGCCTATTGATTTCCCCTGCAAATATGCAAATGAGGGAGATTTTCCGATTCGCGAACGGATTAGCACCATACGCTGGCTACATGCGCCGCACGTATGTCGTCCGTCCGTCGCAAAGTTATTTCTACAAATAGCTGCTTTATCTTTACTCCAGACGGCCACAGGTCAGCAGGAGAGCAGCTACAGCAGCAGCGTTACCGACGAAACTAGCAAGCTGAACAACCACACGTGCAAGGACAACACCTCTGTGTGCCAACATGCCAGGGGCAGTCGCGGTCCTAGCACTAGTACTGGGTCCCCCGGAACGAAGGAGGCGGGCACATGAGAGGATATACTGCACGCGTATGAGCCTCTTTGGCATGGGGGATGAGGAGGTGTATCGCCTCTTCAGATTCAGCCCAGATGCAATTCTTGAACTAACAACAACCCTGCAGGGTGACATCACCAGCAAGACACACCGCTCACAAGCAGTGCAGCCACTGGTGAAGGTCCTGGCAACACTCCATTTCCTTGCAAGTGGATCATTCCAGCGTACAAGTGGAGTGGTGGCTGGGATGTCACAGTCCACCATGAGCAGATGTGTGCACCAGGTTGTCCCCGCAATCCTCAGACGCATGTCCAACCAGTTCATCAGACCCACCACTGAGGAGCTGCGGCTGAAGGCAATGACAGATTTCTACAGCATTGCCAGATTCCCACACACTGTGGGGGCCATTGATTGCACACAGGTGGCCCTTCAGCCCCCCAGTGCCACAGAGCACATATACCGCAATCGGAAGCATTGGCACTCCATTAATGTACAGGTGATAGCCGATGCCGAACGCCTCATATGGCACGTCCGTGCCAAACACCCCGGGTCCAGCCATGACAGCTTCATATACCGTCAGAGCCCCATCCCAGCAGAATTCGAACAGAACATGTATGGGGACAGCTGGCTGGTTGGTGAGTGACATGGGTGGCAGGCATGACTATCCCCTCCCATGATGCACACATCACAAGTGGCACATGCATGACTAACATCCTCCTGTCTTTTCCCTTACAGGTGACTCTGCATATGCACTGGGACCCCATCTAATGACTCCTTTCCGGAACCCCCAAACCAGAGGAGAGAGAAGATACAATGAAGCACACATCAAAACCCGTGCAGTGGTGGAGCAAACATTTGGGCTCCTGAAGTCCCGTTTCCGATGCCTGGATAAGTCCGGGGGGACCCTATTGTATTCCCCTACATTCGTTGTCAGATCATCGGTGCATGTTGCATTCTGCACAACTTTGCCATGAGAAAAGGCCTGCAGATTGACATACGTGATGACCTGACCCCCGACCCACACAGTCCCCACCTGCCAGAGGAGAACCAGTCTGCTGATGGAAGAGCAGTCAGGAGGGTCCTCGCCGTAGGCATCTTTGGACACTAAACCAAAACATTGATCACACGGACAATGCACGCATGCACACCACTGATGTCCCTAGATCACACACACCACATCCACATCGCATTGGATTAGCCCAAGTCCAACATGCAGGACTTGGGAGCAGCAACGCCAGCATCAAGGCCCCAATGATGTCGCTGTCCATTCATACACCATTCACACGTCATTCATACAGCCGTGGGGATAACTTCTCCACCACGGCCGAGGGTGACACCCCTTACTGGCAGGAGTGGCACCCCCTCACATTCACACACCATTCACACTGTCCCCTGCACTCCTGACCGTGTGCAGTTAAAAATAAAATAAATATATCATAACATGAGTAATAAAATAAAATATAAACTCATAACCTGAGCAAGAAAAAAAAAAAGAAAAATTAACCCCAAAAAAACCCTCATCTGGGATGACGGGGGCTCCTCCTTTTGGGCACTCTTGGGCTCTTCAGCTGCCTGGAGGGAGTGGGTGGGGGTGGGGGGGGGGCATCTGGAGGAGGCTGATCCCCGGGTGGGCCACTCCTGGCAGCTGTTGGCTGCATGCCCTCCAAGGCCACGGCAATCCGGCTCAGTTAGAGGTTGGTCTGAGCCTGCATTCTCAGCTGGCGGGTGACATTATGCCGCTGGTCACGCTGCTGCTGCCTCCCCTCTTCCCGGATGGCAGCAGTGTTGGCGTGGACGGCTGCTGTGAGGTGCCGTACATCAGCCTGCACCTCCCCCAGGCTGGTCACAACGTCCTACACACCACTGGGCAGCTGCGACACGGAGCCCAGGCTGTCAGCGAGCCGGTCCAAGTGGCCAGCAATCTCCCCCATCTGCTGGGTTTGCCTGGCGTGGTCCATCGCCACCTGGTCCTGGACCAGACCAGACACCCCCCTGGTCTTCCGGGTCGCCTTCCTGGGGCCAGGAGAAGGTTGTCCCCGTGGGGATGGAGTCGCCCTTGAGGGGCTACCGAGGATGGGTGAGGGGATGACAGAGGGCCCTGCAGAAGGGGAGGACTCTGACAAAACCAAAATAAACTCCTGCTGAGGAACAGGCTCCTCCTCAACCATCTCTGCAGAAGTGGTGTGGGCACTCTCCTCCACCTCGGTGTCTTCAGCACCCAGGGGCTCGTCCTCAGGATCCCGTTGGGGGGTTGGGGTGGAATGGCCGGCAACAGATGATGGCCCAGCTCTGTCATCTGTGGATGACACAAAGCAGACACATGTTGGTGGTCCCACACACTTGGCACGTGTACCCTCCCCCCCACATGCAACACACCAAATAGGGGATAAAAAACACTTACCTGTCCTGGAGCCTTCCTCGATGGAGTCATATCCAGTGACCCCCTCCAACTGCTCCCTGTCCAGGCAGCGGGCGACCACCTCCTCCTCTGTGGTCAGGCTGACCGCACATGGGGGTCCACCACCTGTGCCCCTCTCATGGGTCCGAATGGTGGCCACCTTGCCACGGACCTTGCGCCGCAGGTCGTTAATTTTCTTCTGGATATCACCAGCAGTCCGGGTGGAGTACCCCAACACATTCACCCTGCCAGCAATGGTGTCCAGGATGGCCTGCTTCCTCTCCCGGCTGGTCTTCCGACTTTTCTTTCCGTGGAGAAAGTCGTTATAAGTCTCCATAGCGGAGATTACCACAGAGACCTCCTGGGCATTGAAATTCAAGTTTCTCCTCTCTTTGGGGGTAGCGGGAGCAGCCATCTCTGTGCAAAAGTAACTTCCCTGGGGTGGGGGGAAACGGAAATACTTTTGCGCCGGAATGGCGCTTCCGCTAGCGCTTTTAAACGCACAACGGAACACATTGCGCTGACGTTTACCGTGAAGTGGTGCCGACGGAAGTTGTGAGCATGCGCACAGGGGGCCGAGTGAAGCCTCACTCACTGCGCATGCTCCGTGGATAATGCGCTGAACGTAAGCCTCTGTGCTGGGCTCCGCCCATCATTTACATATGATCACACCCACTTCCACTTGCGTCGGGTTGCGCCAACGCATCTTCGTTACTCCGTCGCAAAGTAACGGCCATGCGCTTGGTGAATACTGTACTTCACTCGCTAGTTTGCGTCAGCGCAGCGTATAGGCATTGCGCTACGCTGGCGAAAAGATGCGCGCATCTACCTGAATCTGACCCTAACTCTACTTACACAAACTTATATGACTAAACTAAAGCTAATTTTTTTTTTTTTATATATACATAAAACACAGAAGGGCAGAGAAAGTATTCGCGAATATTCGTAATATGAATATTCGCATTGCGAATATTCGGCAGCATAAAAGGATCGCCTCAGCTACTCGGCCCAGGGTCTCTAATCATACCAGCAATGCTTTTAGACGTCGATGGAGATCACTAGCATGTGATCTGTTTTAAAAATACATTTGAAAAATTACGAATATTCGCAATAGCGAATATTCACCGCGATATTCGATGTATTCGCGAATACTCGAATATGCAATATTCGTAACGAATATTCGCAATGCGAATATTCGTGAGCAACACTACTAGTGGATGACAGGCTCAGCAATGGGATGCAATGCCAAGCTGCTGCAAGTAAAGCAAACAGAATATTGGCATGCATTAAAAAGGGGATTAACTCCAGAGATAAAATGATAATTCTCCCACTCTTCAAGACACTTGTCCGGCCGCACCTGGAGTATGCTGTCCAGTTCTGGGAACCAGTCCTAAGGAAGGATGTGCTGGAACTGGAGATAGACCAGAGAAGGGCAACAAAACTTATAAATGGTCTGGAGGAGTTATGAGGAAAGGTTATGAGCACTGAACTTTTTCTCTCTGGAGAAGAGACGCTTGAGAGGAGATATGTTTTCAATGTACAAATACCGTATTAGTGACCCCACAATAAGAATAAAACTTTTCCGCGTAAGGGAATATAATAAGACATGCAGCCATTCACTAAAATGAGAAGAAAAACTGTTTAACCTTAAACTATGTAGAGGGTTATTTACTGTAAGGCCTTGTACACACGATGGGATTTATCCGCTGTAAACGGTCCCCGGACCGTTTACAGCGCATATTTACGCCGGGATGTTTTGATCCGATGGCTGTACACACCATCGGATCAAATTCCCCGCCGGCGGACAGCGCAGTGACGCGGCGGTGACGTTGACGCCGCCACGTCACCGCACCAGGAAGTAAACACTTCCGCGCGCATGCGTCGGATCCATTCACAGGATACGACGCATGTGCGGGCAGATATGTCCGCTGGTTTGCCGTACTAACCAGCGGACATATCTGACGGGCAGCTATCCGGCGGAAAAATTTCAAAACATGCTTTGAAATTTTTCCGCCGGAGGAATCCGGCCAGAACGGTCTGTTTGCCCCTACACACGAGCGGATTTTTCGGCTGAAATGGTCCGTCGGACCATGTTCAGCGGATTTATTCCCTCGTGTGTACAAGGCCTCAGAGTGGTTAGGATGTGGGATTCCCTTCCACAGGCAGTGGTTTCAGAGGAGAGCATCGATAATTTCAAAAAACGATTAGATAAACACCTGAACAACCACAACAAACAGGGATATACAATGTAAAACTGACATAAAATAACACACAGGTTGGACTTGATGGTCTTTTTTCAACCTTGCCTACAATGTACCGCAGGTGAAAGTCTAGCAGAAATTTGTGTCAGTGGGAGAAATAGTGTCCCATCATTTGTGTCAGTGGGAGAAATAGTGCCCCATCATTGATATCAGTGGGAGGAATAGTGCCCCATCATTGGTATCAGTGGGAGGAATAGTGTCCCATCATTTGTGTCAGTGGGAAAAATAGTGTCCCATCATTTGTGTCAGTGGGAGAAATAGTGCCCCATCATTGATATCAGTGGGAGGGATAGTGCCCCATCATTGGTATCAGTGGGAGGAATAGTGTCCCATCATTTGTGTCAGTGGGAGAAATAGTGTCCCATCATTTGTGTCATTGGGAGAAATAGTGTCCCATTTGTGTCAGTCGGAGAAACAGTGCCCCATCATTGGTATCAGTGGGAGGAATAGTGCCCCATCATTGGTATCAGTGGGAGGAATAGTGTCCCATCATTTGTGTCAGTGGGAGAAATAGTGTCCCATCATTGGTATCAGTGGGAGGAATAGTGTCCCATCATTTGTGTCAGTGAGAGGAATATTGTTCCATCATTGGTATCAGTGGGAGGAATAGTGTCCCATCATTGATGTCAGTGGGAGAAATTGTGTCCCATCATTTGTGTCAGTGGGAGAAATAGTGTCCCATCATTTGTGTCAGTGGGAGAAATTGTGTCCCATCATTTGTGTCAGTGGGAGAAATAGTGTCCCATCATTTATGTCAGTGGGAGGAATAGTGTCCCATCATTGATGTCAGTGAGAGGAATAGTGTTCCATCATTGGTATCAGTGGGAGGAATAGTGTCCCATCATTGATGTCAGTGGGAGAAATTGTGTCCCATCATTTGTGTCAGTGGGAGAAATAGTGTCCCATCATTTGTGTCAGTGGGAGAAATTGTGTCCCATCATTTGTGTCAGTGGGAGAAATAGTGTCCCATCATTTATGTCAGTGGGAGGAATAGTGTCCCATCATTGATGTCAGTGAGAGGAATAGTGTTCCATCATTGGTATCAGTGGGAGGAATAGTGTCCCATCATTGATGTCAGTGGGAGAAATAGTGTCCCATCATTTGTGTCAGTTGGAGAAATAGTGCCTGTCATTGGTATCAGTGGGAGGAATAGTGTTCCATCATTGGTATCAGTGGGAAAAATAGTGTCCCATCATTTGTGTCAGTGGGAGAAATAGTGCCCCATCATTGATATCAGTGGGAGGAATAGTGCCCCATCATTGGTATCAGTGGGATGAATAGTGTCCCATCATTTGTGTCTGTGGGAGAAATAGTGTCCCATCAGTTGTGTCATTGGGAGAAATAGTGTCCCATCATTTGTGTCAGTCGGAGAAATAGTGCCCCATCATTGGTGTCAGTGGGAGAAATAGTGCCCCATCATTGGTGTCAGTGGGAGAAATAGTGCCCCATCATTGGTGTCAGTGGGAGAAATAGTGTCCCATCATTGGTACAGTATCAGTGGGAGGAATAGTGTCCCATCATTTGTGTCAGTGAGAGGAATAGTGTTCCATCATTGGTATCAGTGGGAGGAATAGTGTCCCATCATTTATGTCAGTGGGAGAAATTGTGTCCCATCATTTGTGTCAGTGGGATAACTAGTGTCCCATCATTTGTGTCAGTGGGAGAAATAGTGCCTGTCATTGGTATCAGTGGTAGAAATAGTGCCCCATCATTGGTGTCAGTGGGAGAAATAGTGTCCCATCATTGGTACAGTATCAGTGGGAGGAATCAAATTCCCCGCCGGCGGACAGCGCAGTGACGCGGCGGTGACGTTGACGCCGCCACGTCACCGCACCAGGAAGTAAACACTTCCGCGCGCATGCGTCGGATCCATTCACAGGATACGACGCATGTGCGGGCAGATATGTCCGCTGGTTTGCCGTACTAACCAGCGGACATATCTGACGGGCAGCTATCCGGCGGAAAAATTTCAAAACATGCTTTGAAATTTTTCCGCCGGAGGAATCCGGCCAGAACGGTCTGTTTGCCCCTACACACGTCGGACCATGTTCAGCGGATTTATTCCCTCGTGTGTACAAGGCCTCAGAGTGGTTAGGATGTGGGATTCCCTTCATTTGTGTCAGTGGGATAACTAGTGTCCCATCATTTGTGTCAGTGGGAGAAATAGTGCCTGTCATTGGTATCAGTGGGAGAAATAGTGCCCCATCATTGGTGTCAGTGGGAGAAATAGTGTCCCATCATTGGTACAGTATCAGTGGGAGGAATCAAATTCCCCGCCGGCGGACAGCGCAGTGACGCGGCGGTAACGGACTTGTAATGCTTCCCTATGGGTGCGGATCCGTTAGCGGATGATGCATCCGCTAACGTCCGCTAGATCCGCATCCGTTTTTGCGGACGGAAGAATGTCCTATTTTTCTTCCGTCCGGCCAAACGGATCGGATGCAAACGTACAGATGGTCCGTTTCCATCCGACTCCCCATAGGGGAGAGCGGAGGAGAGACGGGGCGGTCCCTGCACAGTGTGCGGGGACCGCCCTGTCCGCCGACAGCTGAGCGGAGACCCCCCCGCTGAGCCGACGGACACACGGAGCGGACCAAAAAACGGTCCGCTCCGTGTGAAAGGACCCTTAGGAATGATGTTTTGGCCTGTAAGCCTGCTATTGGTTGAGTGCGATGGGGATTGTGATGGGAGAGGAATCTGTACACATGTACTGCACTTCTAGGTACTTTGCCTTACCCCAGCATAGTCTGTTCACTCCTCCCATTGCTGTATGCCCACCACTGACACCCAAGCCTCTTCACAGCCATTACGCTCAAAATCTGCATAGAGAGGAAGAACTCTGCAAAAGTCATCTGGGATATCATAATATCCAGGGCAAACAGTTTAGCCTGTAAGAAGAAGTCATTCAGTGTAGAGGAGGGATGAGGACTATATCCCTCACCTATAGGTGGGATATGGGGCCAACAATGTGGTTGTTACTGCAGCTAAGCAACAAAAGCTCTGTTGCCATCACTCTGCAGTGATTTGATTTTCCCCATCAGGTCAGCAGAAGTGGGGGTGTCCGTACATGGGGTAGACTTTCATGACCCAGAACTTATTCAATTTTTGGGACAGTCACATGGAAATTGGGACAGTTGGGAGGTATAAAAGGAACAGAATAAAAGTATTAATATTAAGGTGTACGTACACTTTAAAACCCTGACACTGTCCCTAAACGTATCCTGCCCTATCCAACACCAACACTAAATACAGTGCCTTGAAAAGGTATTCATACTCCTTTTGTCATGTAACAACCAAAAACGTAAATTAATTTTATTGAGATTTTATTTGATAAACCAACACAAAGTGGCACATAATTGTGAAGTGGAAGAAAAATGGTTTTCAACATTTTTTACAAATAAATATGTGAAAAGTGTGGCGTGCATTTGTATTCAACCCCCCTGAGTCAATTCTTTGTAGAACCACCTTTCGCTGCAATTACAGCTGCCAGTCTTTTTGGGGCTGTCTCTACCAGCTTTGCACATCTATAGAGTGACATTTTGTCCACTTTTCTTTGAAAAATAGCTCAAGCTCTGTCAAATTGGATGGAGAGTGTCTGAACAGCAATTTTCAAGTCTTGCCTCAGAGTTTCAATTGGATTTAGGTCTGGACTTTGACTGGGCCACTCTAACATATGAATATGCTTTGATCTAAAACATTCCATTGTAGCTCTGGCTGTATGTTTAGGGTCATTGTCTTGCTGGTGAACCGCCACCCCAATCTCAAGTCTTTTGCAGACTCTAACAGGTTTTCTTTACAATTGCCCTGTATTTGGCTCCATCCATCTTCCCATCAACTCTGACCAGGTTCCCTGTCCCTGCTGAAGGAAAGTATCCCCACAACATGATGCTGCCATCACGTTTTACGGTGAGAATGGTGTGTTCAGGGTGATGTGCAGTGTTAGTTTTCCACCACACAGCGTTTTGCCTTTAGGCCAAAACATTACATTTTGGTCTCATTTGACTAGAGCACCTTCTTCCACATCTCTGCTGTGTCCCCAGCATGGTTTCTCATGAACTGCAAATGGGACTTCATATGGCTCTTTCTCTCAACAATGGCTTTCTTCTTGCCACTCTTCCATAAAGGCCAGATTTGTGGAGTGCATGACTAATAATTGTCTTGTGGACAGATTCTCTCATCTGAGCTGTTGATCTATGCAGCTCCTCCAGAGTTAGCATGGGCCTCTTGGCTGCTTTTCTGAATAATGCTCTCCTTGCCCAGTTAAGTTGGATGGCCATGTCTTGATAGGTTTGCAGTTGTGTCATACTCTTTCCATTAAAGGATGATGGATTGAACTGTGCTCTGTGAGATGTTCAAAACTTGGGATATTTTTTTTATAAACTAACCCTACTTTAAACTTCTCCACAACTTTATCCCTGACCCATCTGATGTTTTTCTTGGCCTTCACGATGCTCTTTGTTCACTAAGGTTCTCTAACAAACTTCTGAGGGCTTCATGGAACAGTTGTATTTATACTGAGATTAAATTACACACCACACTTTTCAGATATTTATTTGTAAAAATGTGTTGAAAATCATGTATCAATTTCCTTCCATTTCACAATTATGTACCAATTTGTGTTTGTCTATCACATAAAATCACAATATATATATATTTTTTTTAAGTTTTTGGTTGTAGCATGCCGAAATGTGGAAAATTTCAAGGGGTATGCATACTTTTTCAAGGCACTGTAAAATGTTTTTGTTGTTCATGGCAGATATTAAAATACAATTTTGATGTACATGTATTGATATTTCAATCTCTCAGTTAATCCAATGCTTGCAGAATCTCAGAGCAATCTTATATGCATCAGATCAGTGTCCTAATTCACTGTATTTCTTGCAAATTAACCACTTAAGACCCGGACCAATACGCTGGTAAATGACCCAAGGTGTTTTCGCGATTCGGCACTGCGTCGCTTTAACAGACAATTGCGCGTCGTGCGACGTGGCTCCCAAACAAAATTTGCGTCCTTTTCTTCTCGAAAATAGAGCTTTCTTTTGGTGGTATTTGATCACCTCTGCGATTTTTATTTTTTGCGCTATATACAAAAATAGAGCGACATTTTTGAAAAAAAAAACACAATTTTTTACTTTTTGTTAAAAAAAAAATCAAATAAACTAAATTTTAGTCAAACATTTAGGCCAAAATGTATTTAGCCACATGTCTTTAGTAAAAAAAAAAAATCGCAATAAAAAAAAATAGCTACCTAGCGGGAACAGCGACACTAATACAGCGATCAGAAAAATGATCGCTTAGTGACGCTGGCAATAGGGAGTGAAAGGGTTAATTAGGGCGGTGATCAGGGGGTTAAAACTTTATTAGGGGGGGTGGGGGGGCTATCCTGAACCTAACAATAACTGACTTTTACACTGCATGTCACACTGACACTAAATGCAGTGATTAGATCACTGCATTCAGTGACACTGTGACAGGGGGGGTGGGGGGGCAGATCGCAAGGGGTTAAGTGTGCCTATGTGTGTGTATGTCAGTGTAGTGTTAGTGCACACTTACTGTGAGGTGTTCCTCTCATCGCAGCGGTTGGAAATACCGCTGCGATGAGAGATTACATCACTTCCCCCTTCCTGTGTTTACACAGGAGGAGGAAGTGACACGAAGGGGAAGCGCAGCGATTGGCTGGGAGCGATCGCGGGGGGGGCGGGCAAACACGGACATCCGCCCGCTCGTCCCGGATCGCTCCCGGAGACACGGGGACCGCCGCACGCCGCGGAGGGGGTCCCGATCGGACCCCCGACCCGCTACTGGGCGAGGACGTAAATTTACGCCCTTGTGCCCAGCCGTGCCATTCTGTGGCCGTAAATGTGCGTGCGGAGGTCCTTAAGTGGTTAAAATGTTTGTTACTATTCTAAAATGTACCTGAAACCAATTATTGATGTCATTTTAGAATTGTTAATGCTTAAGGGAAAGTATTTCATAGGCAGATCTTTACATCTACTGAGTGTCAGTATCCTTGCTGAAGGAAATCTGAGATAAAATAAATAACAGGATAAAGTACACAGATATCATATTTTGTTTAGTGCATCTTTATGACCAGTAAATTAGATAGATACTGTATGCTTACCCAATAATACAAACAGCCAAATGGCAATATCTATGTCTGAAACTCAAAATAAAAGATTTGCACATTCAAACAAACAATAGAAAGGGAAATTTACATGATTTTAGCAACCGTGCCTAATGAATAAAAACATTCAGTCAGTAGCAGTTCCATTGGCAAGAACACCTTGTTAAAAGCAAAGCTCAGAGGAGACCAGTCAGACCTCTGTAAACTGACAGGTAGTTGACAACTGCTCAAATTAGCATTCTTTACAACATAAAATCCCAATAAAATACATTTACGTTTTTGGTTGCAACATGACAAAATGTGGAAAATTTCAAGGGGTGTGAATACCTTTTCAAGGCACTGTATATAACAAAAAGAACGGATGTCCCAGTGTACATACAGAGTTTCACAATGTATATTACAAAGGTTTAAAAAAAATCAAAGCCTATGTATAGCACAAACATTTTTTTAATTTTGAATAGAGTATCTGTGTCCTTTTTGGAAGTTTTCCTAAACTGCGTGAGAGCTAACTGTGCAATCTTGAGAGGTAGGCCCAAAGCCTAGCAGGCCACCTTACACCAGATTGCACTCATAAGCTGTGATGTTGCGTCTGTCTACCTCTATCCTGAGTAAGGGACTGGCCATCACTAGAATAGACTGTGTCTGGGAGGACTTCACCAACATACCAACAGCAAAGTCTGCCAATTGGGACTGCTTTGTTTAATCTATCCCAGTGGATTACAAATATTCCAGTTAAGAGTGAGTGCTCCACCATGAGAGTTAACACTCCCAACACTGGCAGGATTGAGACGTTTTCTCACCTAATAATAACTTAGATAGGACCTCAATGCAATGGTCAAATATTTAAAATGAGAAAATTTATAATTTAAATAAAAAAAAAAAAGTAACTTTTAAATTGATGGCAGCAACACATCTCAAAATTTGGGACAGGGCCATGTTTACAATGGTGAATCATTCCCTCTTCATTTAACAACACTCAGTAAATGTCTGGGAACTGAGGGGACCAGTTGCTGGTGGAGTTTTGGGGGAAGAGGAATGTTGTCACATTCTTGCCTGATATATGATTCTAACTGCTTAACAGTCCTGGGTCTTCTTTTGTATTTTTTGTTTCAAGATGCGCCAAATATTTTCTGTTGGTGAAAGGCCTGGAGTTCAGGTATGCCAGTTGAGCACCTTGACTCTTCTACTATGTGTTATAGATGTAGTATGTGGTTTAGCATTGTCCTACTGAAATATGCAAGGCCTTCCCTGAAAAATACATCATCTAGATGAAGCATATGCTGCTCTAAAACCTGGATATACTGGGCCAGATTCTCAGAGGCGCTACGACGGGGTATCTCAGATACCCCGTCGTATCGCCGTTTTTTCCCCCGGGTATCTATGCGAGTGATTCCTAGAATCACTTTGGCATAGATACGGGTGAAGATACGACAAGTGTAATACAATTACACTTGCGGATCGTAGATGTAATGACAACTCCGGCCACTAGGTGGCCTTTACGTTGTTTTCTCATTTGCCTATGCAAATGAGGCTAATACGCCGATTCCCAAACGCTTTTACGCCGCCCCGTCGTCGCTTACGTCGTTTTCGTCCGCGTAAGGTTACCCCTGCAAAGATGTGGAGTAACCTTACGCAGTACCGTCGGATGCCGTCGGGTGTCGTCAGATGCCATGTTAAGTATGGCGTCGGTCAGCGTCGGCTTTTTCCGTCGGTTACATCGTTTTACTAAGTCGTTCGCGAATAGGGCATTGCGTAAGTGACGATCACGTCGTTTTGACGTCGGTTTCACCGACGCTTTCCGACATTAGCTGGAGCATGCGCACTGGGCTTTTTGCCCGGCCGGTGCATGCGCAGTTCGATCGACGCGGGGGCGCGCTTAATTTAAATACAAACCACCCTCTTTGAATTACGCGGCCTTACGCTGAGCCATTTACTCTACGCATCCGCAAACTACGGAGCAAGTGCATGGAGAATACGGCACTTGCTCTGTTAAGTTGCGGCGGCGTAGTGTAAATGGCTTACGCTACGCCAGCGCGATTCTATGAGAATCTGGCCCACTGTATCTTTTGGCATTGATGGTACCTTTCCAGATGTGCAAGTTGCTCATTTCATATGCAATAATGCACCCCTATACCATCAGAGAAGCAGGCTTTTGAACTGAGCACTGATAACAAGCCAGAAGGTCCACCTCCTCTTTAGTCTGGAGGATGTGGTGCCCATGGTTGCCAAAAGGAATGTCAAATTTCAATTTGTCTGACCACAAAACAGTTTTCCACTTTGCATTTTAAATGAGTTGACCCGAGAAGACTGCAGTGTTTCTGGATTATGTTCAGATATGGCTTCTTCTTTGCATGTTAGAGCTTTACCTTGCATTTTTGGATGGCACGGTGTTCACAGACAGTGATTTTTGAAAGTATGCATGAGCCCATGCAGTGATGTCGTTTTTTTTAATGCAGTACCGTCTGCATCCAATATTGCATTTTGGCCTTGCCCATTGCGCACAGAGATTTCTCCAATTTCTTGAAATCATTTGATGATATAATGTAATGTAGATGAAGATATATTTAAAGTATTTTCAATTTTACATTGAGGAACATTCTGAAATAGTTTGACAATTTCTAGAAGCAGCTTTTCACAGATCATTGACCTTATGCTAATCTTTACTTCTGAGACACACTGACTCTGTAAAATGCCCTTTTTATACCCAGTTATGTTGCTAATCTGTTGCCAATTAACCTAATTAGTTTCAAAATGTTCTTCCAGCTGTTCCTTGTTGTTATCACTTGGTCATCTTTTTTGAGAAATATTGGTGTCATCAATTTCAAAAGTACCTAAAAAAATAAGTTTTCTCAGTTTAAACATGTCACATGTTTGGTATTTTTTCTAATTGTGAATAAAATATGAGCTTATGAGATTTGCCAGTCATTGCATTTTGTTTTTATTTACATTTAACACTGTGTCCCAACTTTTTTGGAATTGGGGTTCTATCTTGTCTATGCTAGACTGCTTTAACCAAACTTCTCTTGAAGTTTGGTTACCAGGTGCTCTTCCTCATCCTTTTCTGTTCCAAATGTTAAACTACAAGGACGGAGATGTGATATTATCTAAAGCTAGAAACCTGGGCACTGCCCTAGTGATTGATAACTCCAAAATTTCACTGTTCCCTGATTTTTCTGCTGAAGTCCAGAAGCTAAGGAATGAAGTAAAGAGATGTCTGAGGGTGCTTTGGTCTAGGGGATAGGTTTAATAAATGGGGAAATTACTATACTCTGCACCTTCCTCTGCATACTCTGTTACTAGAAGAAGGTAGAGAAGGAAGCGCCACCTGAGTGTAGTATTTAAGACAGCTTTAATGGCACAAATAAAATAAAACTTAAATGAAACAGGAAATACAAGGGCTCATCTGTGTGTCAGTGGTCCATATGAAAGCCTCAGACCTGGATCTGTTTTTCTCTGCAGAGATGGGAAGCTGCAGTTGTTGCTTGGCCTGGAGCAGATCCTGTGGCCATCAGGAAGAAGCTGAGGTTAGCGTGGGGTCACAAGATCACTTCCGGGAACACTTCCGAGGGTTGGATAGGCTGGCCACGCGTTTGGAGCTACTGCTCCTTCTGTTGGTCAATAGAAGGAGCAGTAGCTCTGAGCATGTAGCCAGCCTACACAACCCTTCTCACTATGTGGAGTGCTCCCTCGCTATTTAGAGATCTTATATTTGGAAAAAATAGGCTAGGATAAAACTGACCATGCTTCCTAACCCTAAATTATACTTTTTAGCTTCCCAACTACAGCACCTGGCGGGTTGCATAATCATGACCCAATAGGCCAGCTGTTACTAAGTGGGACGTCAAAACACGTACTCCTAAACTAGAGGCAAGTTTTTCTAATATCTCAACAGAGTGCCCTACCTTAATATTAATGCAGAAATTGTGAGCCACATTTAAAGACCATCTAAGCATGACACATCATAACTGCATCTACAAGGAGTTATGTAAACTTGAGGGTTTCCAGACATGGGGAGTAATAGGGTATATGCTTTGTTTCCCAATGATACTCCCACAATGTATAGAAGTCCCACCTTGACATTTTGGCTTTACCCACACAATAGATACCCCCAGCTGAGATGTGCTATACAGGCTCAGACCAAATCAATTTCAACCCTTACCTTAGTGTATCAGCCTTTAATGAGTGAGGTGATGCTAGATAGCATCTTTCTAGTTTTCTATAATTTATTAAACATTAGCTTCTACTATACAGCATTGAACTAGGTTGCCATGCAGGAGCAAATTGGGAGAAGGACATAGGAGATTTTGGGGAAGAGGCATGGGAAATGTGCCTACAATCTATTCCCTTTAGCTCAGTTTTACCTTTGTATAAATTGTCACAGCTGTTTCTGTTAGGCCACGTACACACGATCGGACATGTCTGATGAAACTGGTCTGCAGACCGGTTTCATCGAACCAGTTCGATGGTGTGTACGGCCTATCGGACCGTTTTCCATCGGACCAAAGTTTTAAAACATGCTTTAAAACCTGTCTGATGGAACATGTCCGTCGGACAGGTTCGATGGTTAGTACACAAAAGCATCGGACCAAAAACCCGCCCATGCTCATAATCAAGTCGACGCATGCTTGGAAGCATTGAACTTCGTTTTTTCATCACGTCGTTGTGTTCTACGTCACCGCATTCTGGTCTGATCGGATTTTGGTCCGATGGTGTGTACGCACATCAGACCATCAGACAAGTTCTGAGTTGTCTGATGAAAACGGTCCGTCAGACAAGTCTCATCAGACATGTCTGATCGTGTGTACAGGGCCTTACACAGCACTTTTTTTTTATATTTATATTTCATTTTTGAAGATGCTCAATAGTAATGGCATGCATTTTTACTCATGTCTGCGATGAGGATTGCTAACTTCATATAAATATATACAAATTGGACTGTAACAGGCTTAAATGCCGGTACGTTCAAGGTTTCTTGTTTTCTTTTTGTTTTCTGCCTTTCTTTTTCTTTTTCTGGTTGCATTATATAACTTTTTAGATGATGTTTTATGTCAATGCTATCTTGTGGAAACCACCTTACTTTGATATATTGCAAATGTTGCAAATATATTGCAAATGTTTCTTCATAGCATGACTTTCTTTCATTATGGTATAATCGTATTGGACTGCAAGCTTTTTGGTACTTTTTTGTGGTGTCTTAATAAAAACCTTTTTCTGATTAAAAATAAATAAAAATAATGGTGAACAGGCTTGTTGTCATGCTTCCTAAACTCATATCCTCTAAATTATTGGGGTTTGTGCCTGGACACTCTTCAGCAATGAATATTAGAAAAGTTTGATACATGAACATTGGATTCTATGTGGACTAGAGAAGGCATTTGTCAACTGGAAATGGTTGTAAAAAGGTAATATTAAAAATAAGATTTAGTGGAATCTCTTTAGACCTTATAAATACTTTCAACTCCTCCATGATGGCTCATACCTACATAGCAGGGACACTCTAAGGCCGCGTACACACGATCAGACCGGTCCGATGAAACTGGTCTAAAGACCAGTTTCATCGGACCAAATTGATCGTGTGTACGGCCCATCGGACCGTTGTCCGTCAGACCAAAGTTTTAAAACTTGCTTTAAAATCTGTCCGACGGACACCTGTCCGTCAGACCAAAACGATGGTTAGTACGCAAAAGCATCGGACCAAAAACCCACACATGCTCAGAATCAAGTCGACTCATGCTTCGGAAGCATTGAACTTAGTTTTTTCAGCACGTCGTTGTGTTCTACGTCACCGCGTTCTGGCCCGATGGGATTTTGGACTGATGGTGTGTACGCACATCAGACCATCAGACCACTTCAGCGTGGTCCGATGAAAACGTTCTGATGGACCGTTTTCATCAGTCAAAACCGATCGTGTGTGGGCCCCATAGGTTATTTAAACTTAGGTTAAAAAAAAGCCAACTTGCTTTAAAATTAACCTATGGATTCCTAACTGATAGGTCAAAACCGATCGTTAGTAGGCACGAACATCGGTTAAAAATCCACGCATGCTCAGAATCAAGTCGATGCATGCTTGGAAGCATTGAACTTTTTTTTCAGCACGTCGTTGTGTTTTACATCACCGCTTTCTGATACGATCGTTTTTTTAACTGATGGTGTGTAGGCACATCAGACCATCAGTCAGCTTCATCGGTTAACCTACAGTATGACAACGGTCCTTCAGACCATTCTCATCGGATGGACTGATCATGTGTACAAGGATTTACACCTTTCATATTACAGAAGGGATGAATCAGTTGTGCCCACTTTCCCTCCTGTTGTTTATGTGTACTCAGGGTTCAAAGGAATTGTTAGTGTTTGCCCCAACATTCTTTCATGACATACATATAGGCAACCAGAACATCAAATCTGCACTGTTTGCATATGATATCATATTATTTCTCGCTAACACCCCCAAGAATGCAGATATCCACCCTCATGGAATAGCTTCACACATTTTGGTCCTTATTTGGTTTGAATATCAACTATGACAAAAGCAAAATCATCATTTTTTTTCAGACAGGACTCCCCCCCAGTGCTAGACTAGAAATGGGCAACACATTGTGGATTCCAGGCAAAAAACAGATCACATTTCCTTACTAGGCCTTTTTATTTCTAGAAACACATTAGACTCATACAATCAAAACTTCTCACAAACTATCTTTAAAATAACATGAGAATTAGCAGCATGGAAGAACCTCCCGTTATCATTAATGGGAAAATGTAACTTAAAGTAACCTTAAAGGTAAAAAAAAAAAATGTTCATTTAAAATAACATACATATGATATTTACCAGCTCTGTGCAATGGTTTTATACAAAGCGCTCCTGACTCTTCCTCTTTAGCATGTGCTCCCGTAGAAAGCTTCTTCCTATGGGGACACTTGTTCGGATTTGTTCCTGAGCCACCTTGTCTGCGTCCATTGACACAGATAGGATAGCTTGTAAGTTGCAAATTTAGTTTTTGGCTTTAATACTGCTCTATAGAAAAAAAAATGGTTGGCCTTGCATGTCATGCATTAAACCTCTCATCTGTAAGAACTTCTCATAACTTTTACAAAGGAAAAATACAGGAAGTCAAAGGTTTTCATTTGTCTCTATTTGTGCTCAACCTCTGCCAAAATCATATCATGTGACAGGAGTACTCTCTCCCTTCGGAGAATAAATGTCCCTTCCAGGGGCGGACTGACAACTCATGGGGCCCCCGGGCAATAGAATACCATGGGGCCCCCAGGCAAT
The DNA here is from genome assembly GCA_029574335.1 of Rana kukunoris. Lineage (NCBI taxonomy): Eukaryota > Metazoa > Chordata > Amphibia > Anura > Ranidae > Rana > Rana kukunoris. The sequence continues at coordinate 319,777,418 of CM056052.1, read as the reverse complement.
AGAAGACCAATAGAAGACCACTGTAACTTGCGGTCACCTGTTAGTCTGTGTCCACTTGGGAGGGGAGAGGGGCTTGGTGTGGGTGAGAGAGGGTGGATGAGAGAGAGAGAGGGTGGATGAGAGAGAGAGAGGGTGGATGAGAGAGAGAGAGAGAGAGAGGGGGGGTGGATGAGAGCGTGAGAGAGAGAGGGGGGTGGATGAGAGCGAGAGAGAGAGAGAGGGGGGGGGGGTGGGTGAGAGCGAGAGAGAGAGAGAGGGGGGGTGGGTGAGAGAGAGAGAGGGGGGGTGGGTGAGAGAGAGAGGTGGAAGAGAGAGAGAGAGAGGTGGAAGAGAGAGAGAGAGAGGTGGAAGAGAGAGAGAGGTGGAAGAGAGAGAGAGGTGGAAGAGAGAGAGAGGTGGAAGAGAGAGAGAGAGAGAGGTGGAAGAGAGAGAGAGATGTGGAGAGAGAGAGAGAGAGAGAGAGAGAGAGAGAGAGAGAGAGGTGGAAGAGAGAGAGAGAGAGGTGGAAGAGAGAGAGAGAGAGAGAGGTGGAAGAGAGAGAGAGAGAGAGGTGGAAGAGAGAGAGAGAGAGGTGGAAGAGAGAGAGAGAGTGAGAGAGAGAGAGGTGGATGAGAGAGAGAGAGAGGTGGATGAGAGAGAGAGAGGTGAATGAGAGAGAGAGGGTGAATGAGAGAGAGAGAGAGAGACAGAGAGAGAGAGAGGGGGTGAATGAGAGAGCGAGAGGGGGTGGATGAGAGAGAGCGAGGGGGGTGGATGAGAGAGAACGAGGGGGGTGGATGAGAGAGAGCGAGGGGGGTGGATGAGAGAGAGCGAGGGGGGTGAATGAGAGAGAGCGAGGGGGTGAATGAGAGAGAGTGGGGGATGGATGAGAGAAAGAGAGGGATGGATGAGAGAAAGAGAGGGATGGGTGAGAGAAAGAGGGGGATAGGGGGATGGAAGGGAGAGATGGGGGTGGATGAGAGAGAGCGAGGGGTGGATGAGAGAGAGCGAGGGGGGTGAATGAGAGAGAGCGAGGGGGGTGAATGAGAGAGAGCGAGGGGGGTGAATGAGAGAGAGCGAGGGGGGTGAATGAGAGAGAGCGAGGGGGGTGGATGAGAGAGAGCGAGGGGGGTGGATGAGAGAGAGCGAGGGGGGTGGATGAGAGAGAGCGAGGGGGGTGGATGAGAGAGAGAGGGGGATGGATGAGAGAAAGAGAGGGATGGATGAGAGAAAGAGAGGGATGGGTGAGAGAAAGAGGGGGATAGGGGGATGGAAGGGAGAGAGGGGGGTGGATGAGAGAGAGAGCGAGGGGTGGATGAGAGAGAGCGAGGGGGGTGAATGAGAGAGAGCGAGGGGGGTGAATGAGAGAGAGCGAGGGGGTGAATGAGAGAGAGCGAGGGGGTGAATGAGAGAGAGCAAGGGGGGTGGATGAGAGAGAGAGAGAGAGAGGGGGATGGATGAGAGAAAGAGAGGGATGGATGAGAGAAAGAGAGGGATGGATGAGAGAAAGAGAGGGATGGGTGAGAGAAAGAGGGGGATGGGTGAGAGAAAGAGGGGGATGGAAGGGAGAGAGGGGGGTGGATGAGAGAGAGCGAGGGGTGGATGAGAGTGAGGGATGGATAAGAGAGAGAGAGGGGGTGGGTGAAATTGACCCCCTGGCCTGGCCTGCGGTCTTTCCTGTCCCAGCCCCTGTCTGTGGTGGGTAGGTATGTGTGATGCACCTACCTCCCGCCCATCCTCGTCCCCTGGGCACTCGGCCAGATCATCTTGCTTCTTGACGGGCTGTCACAGCTGGGACTGGGAGCCGACGTTGGAGGTGGTGTACATGCTCTGGGAGATGCCGGAGATGCCGGGGATGCCGCGCTTACTGCTGCTCAGCCTCAGGTCAGGGTGGCGATTCTCCCACTCCCTCTCGCGCTGTTTCTTCAAGCCAGCCTCACACTTGACCCGGAGCTCAGCTGCGTTTGACCCCAGCCTCCCAGGAGCAGTAGCGCGGAGGAGGAGGAAGTAAAATCCTTCATGTGATGTGCCTCGCTTTCAACGCTGACCATGTAGGGGATTGCAGCCGTGACGTCACTGGTTGCTACACGCCAAGCGGCTCAGGCGTTAGCAACCAGGGCAGGGGAAGACCAGCCAGCAGCGCAGCTCCACCCACCTCCTCCCTCCAGCGCGGCGTAATGACCAGAGTCGGTCGGGACTGCAGTAAGATTTTCGGGGGGGAACCTCCAGGGGCAGACTGAGCCGACCGGGCCCCCCCCACCACGGGCCCTCGGGCAGTGCCCGACTGACCGAATGGTCAGTCCGCCCCTGGTCCCTTCTGTCATCTGCCATTCCTCATATGTCCTTGAAAGTGTACAAACTGTGTAGCTATCGCAGTAAAATATTACTGAGACCAACCTGTGGCAGTCTCTTGCACATATCTTGCATTTAACAGATTATGTGTGCCTCCCTTCATTCTTAGACTGCATGTAAACCTTAAAATATATATTCCATTAGAGAATTCCCTTCTCTGACGTGTTGCCTTTTGTGCCACTACACTCCAATTTACTATCAAATACCTAATGATTCTGCCAGTACCATGCTGGTGTGGTCAATTTGCATCCCTAAGTTTGCTGATCAGAATTACAAGATAGTATGCCAATGCCTGGCATGCCTTCAGCTCTAAAGTTGGTTTTGCCACCCCACCACTCCTCCCAACACTGCTCTACTTGAACAATCACGGTTCCTATCGGGAGCCTCTCTGTCAATACTCCAGCTGCACTACCGTATAGAGCCCTCAGGCACTGGAAACAAACGCCACGAACTTGGGAAGAGGGACAGTGGCGACTCTAGGAACAATATATAGGGGGGCACAAAATATGCCACAGTCAAAACTGGGGGGGGGGGGCACTCATAATTTGCACCACTAAATCATACCACTGAAAAAATAAATAAATAAATAAGTATATATAAGCAAGGTTACGAAATACAAGAGTAATGCGGTATGCAATGATACCTTTTTATTGTACTAACCTAACACTTCAAAGATAAGTTTTCAAGAGGTTTCCTTTTTCCTCAGGTATTGCTTCAGACCTGAGAAAGAGGAAAACTGTCAAAAGCTTTTCTTTATAGATTAAAGCAATTTCAGCAAACAGTTTAGGCAGTAATAGCCCCTAGTATTAGTGCCAGTTTATGCAGGAATAGCCCCTAGCATTGATGCCGGATTATGCAATAATAACCCCTAGTATTGGTGCCAGTTTACGCAGTAATAACCCCTAGTATTGGTGCCAGTTTATGTGGTAATAGCCTCTAGTATTGGTCCCAATTCACGCAGTAATAGTCCATAGTATTGGTTTCAGATCATGCAGTAAAAACCCGTAATAGTCCATAGTATTGGTTTCAGATCATGCAGTAAAAACCCGTAATAGTCCATAGTATTGGTTTCAGATCATGCAGTAAAAACCAGCAGTAAAAACCCATCCAAAATCAGGGATAACATAGTGACTGGCCACTAATGTGGCTTTGTACAAATTTGTGACCCCTTGGGGAAATCAGGAGGCCACTAGCAAGTATTGCAAGGGGATAATGACTGACAATTGCCACTATTGCAGCTTTGTACATGTACAGTATGTAATTAACCTCTTTGGCCGCGTACAGACGATGAGACATGTCCGCTCAAACATGTCCGACGGACCGTTTCCAGCGGACATGTCTCATCGGATTTTGGTCGGGCTGAGGACGTGGTGACATGGCGGTGATGACGTTGACGCCGCCACGTCGCCACTCCAGGAAGTAAAATACTTCCACGCATGCGTCGCATGCGTCGAATCCATGTCGGACGGACGACATGTCGGACGGACGGGTTTCCAGCAGACAAGTTTTAAAGCATGCTTTAAAACTTGTCTGCTAGAAAAACCTGTCTGCTAGCCCGTACACAAAGTCGGATATGTCCTCTGAAACTGGTCTGCGGACCAGTTTCAGCAGACAAGTTTGATCGTGTGTACGCGGCCTTTGGGAAGTGAGGAGGTTAAACACAATTTCCACTAGCTAGTAATGCAAGGAGTTAACAAACACTGCCACTGGTCACTAATACAGTAATGAACAGTGGCAGTGTTAATTAAACCCTTGCATTACTGGCAATGTTAATTAATCCCATCACTCCCCTCAAGGGGTTAATCATTTCTTTCTATTAGGCCAATATAAACCAAATACAATGTTCAAACAAATACAAACTTTCAAAATTGTAGTATATTAGTGATGGTGACACCCTCTGTTGTAAATGGAGTTGTTTTGTTTGTTGAGGGGGTGCCACCATCACTAATATTCTGAAATGTTATTATTTGAAATTGCTATTTGTTTGAAAAGATATAAAGTTGTATATTTGGTTTATAGGACACCAAATATACAATGTATACACCTAAAATATGCAATTACATTTAAATTGAGTTACTGTGGTGAAGAAGGGAGCACAGCATTGTATATTTTATTGTAATATTTACATTGTGTTATATTGGTTATGGCAAGAGGGGAAAAAGAGAGGGTGGGGGGGAGACGGAAGGAGGTGGGGGAAGAGAGAAAAAAAGGAGAGGGGAAGGAAAAGGAGGAAAGGGGGGGCTCTTTCTCCAGGCTAAAGGTGCGCAGCTCTCCATCACCCACTCCATCATCTTCTGCTCAGGATCACCTCCTTTGGTCTCCTCTTCTTCCCCAACAGGTGCTCCAATATCATACCGTACTGCAGAGTGCCATCCCCCGGGGGTAGATGGGGGGGACTAGCTCTGACCCTTGGGTCATCATGGAGCTTTCACCCAGCACCGCCATGACACTCCCACATGATTGAATCCGACCCGCACTTTCCACACAGTTAGCCGAAGTCAGGAAATCACTGGAGACAGCTGATTGTGCATAACAAATGCAAAAAAAGGCGTTTTAATTGGGGGGTACATGGGGGGGTCACAGTATAATGTTGGGGACAATGGCCCCTCTGCCCCCACCAGTGATGTCACTGACAGGCAGGGAGACTGTTCAGTCATGTGACAGCAAAATATAACAGAATATAAAAGTTATAGAATTTTTTTTTTTTAAAGCAGGAATTTAATTTAAGTTGCAGAATGTTGATTTGAAGAAACAACTGTGCTTTCCTTTAACTTCACACATAGTTCAGATCTGCAGTGGCGTCTCTCTTGCTTCCAGATTTCACAATTTATGTGTACCTTCTTTTTCCCCGCCAGCGTTGCCTCCTGCAGTTAATCTTACTGTGTGTAATTTTTTCTATTTATTTGTCCATATGTCCTTTACAACAAGGTGGTGGACAACCTTCTGTTAGAAATCTCTTAACTGGAAAAGCCCATCTGCAATATTGGAGAGAACCTATTAACCACTTCAGCTCTGGAAGGGTTTACCCCCTTCATAACCAGGTAATTTTTTGTGATACGGCACTGCGCTATATTAACTGTTAATTGCGTGGTCATGCAATGATGTACCCAAAGAAAAATTTTATCACCTTTTTTTTTCACACAAATAGAGATTTATTTTGATGGTATTAGATCACCATTAGGTTTTTATTTTTTATCACATGAATGAAATAAGCTCGACAATTTTGAAGAAAATTCTATTTTGTACATCTTGCTATAAAAAAATAAAAAATAAATAATAAAAAAAATGCAATTTCTTCTTCGCCAAAATGTATTCTGCTGCATGTATTTTGGGGGAAAAAAAACAGTGTTTAATGTTGATTAGTTCACATAATAGTTATAGTGTCTACCAACTATGGTATGTATATATATACATACACACACACACACTTGGGGCATCTACCTTCCCAACACAGGAACCTACCTATGGAGTCTGGCACAGCCTACTGCTGGGCAGACACTGCTGGTCCTACAGCTGAAAACAAAAAGTATCTTTGATATTTCTCACACAGAAATATCCATCAGCACCTCACCTCTTCAGTAGGGTTTGTGACTGCTCCTTCACTCACACAGCCTCAGGATGCAGCAATCATCCTTAGGCTATCTTTATAGGGGCTTTAATTGCTTAATTTTGAACAGCTGAAACCTTTTAACGCCCCAAACCTCTCTGGCCATCTCAGCAGCCAACGCCCAATAGTAATTGGTGTATTGTCTAAACAAGGCAGAAAAGTATCTCCCATCTGGGACAACACACACACAGATTTACCTGACTTCCTGTCACATACCCCCCCCTCTTGTTTCAACCCTAGGGTTGGGACACAGGTTGCCAGACACCCATGCACTTGGGACAAACCATCTGCATTCCCCATTTTAACACCGGGGCGATGCGTTACGACAAAACTAAATTCCTGAAGGGCCAGGAACCACCTATTTATTCTCATATTGGTCTTCAAATTTTGGCTGATGTACAAAAGAGGGTGTTCCTTGCTCTGTAATATACTCATTTTCAGTTGTAAACCATGCAAAACCTTAATTGGTTTTTCAATGGACACAAAGGTTTCCCTCAATAGCTCAATCCCTAAAGAACTCAGCGAGTCATAACCAATACCAAGAGCTGATAACACTGTGCTCTGCAATGGATCATCCATGTGGATCCCTTCTTCAGACGTAAACACACTAAGGCCGCGTACACACCATCGGACATATCCGATGAAAACGGTCCGCGGACCATTTCCATCGGATATGTCCGATCGGGAGTTTGATCCGATGGCGTGTACACACCATCGGATCAAATTCCCCGCCGCGGTGACGCGGCGGTGACGTTGACGCAGCCGCGTCACCGCCACGTCACCGCACCAGGAAGTAAAACACTTCCGCGTATGCGCCGAATCCATTCGGCGGCGGCGCGGCGGCGGTGGGGGACGACATATCTGCTGGTAAGTGTACTAACCAGCAGACATGTCGGGCGGACAGATTCCCACGGGATGGATTTCAAAGCATGCTTTGAAATCTGTCGGGTGGAGAAATCTGTCCGCTAGCCCATACACACGAGCGGAGATGTCTGCTGAAACGGTCTATCGGACCGTTTTCAGCGGACATATCCCCTCGTGTGTACGAGGCCTAAGACTGGAATCCTCCAAGGCATGGTGACACTCAAAAAAAATCTGTTCTTCTATGAACTGGACTAAAGTCTGACGCAGAAGACCTCTGATAAACCGATGTACTAGGCGGTTTTTCTTCCCTTTTGTGCTCTAGACGGAAATCATTATTTGTCAAGTCTGTATTTCCAAGTTTCTTACTTGGTGATAGTTCAGACTCACAAGTATGGTGACAATCTATTAAACCCAATGTAAGGTTTGCAAAAAATGAATCCTCGTCACGTTCTTGAACCAACTGCTTACTCTGTGCATCACTTGTTCGCACATCCCTATTCTCACCAAGAACTTGACAACTGCTATCGGACACATCATTAACTGAGCTAGACAACATTTCTTGTCTAGCAGCTACAATCACTTTTGAAATTATGTTTATGGCTAGTTGTTCAACTATCTTTGCCTCATAGTCTCCCAAAAATGTTTTAGTATTTGTTTCTTTAAAACCATCGACTATTGGACACAAATTCTCATATTCTTCATTCCTTTCAAGACATTTGGAAAAAGCATCCATTAAATTAGTACATTTAGCCTCTCTGACCACTTCAGTGATGGAGGTTTCACAACGTTCAGAGGGCTCACCTGCCATTACAGATTCTACACTTTGAAAAATAGATTTTACTTCCCGAGGAATCTTGGTAGTCATATCCAAAGTATTATCCTGCGTTACTTGCTCTGACAGAACACTTTCTAAAGACTGGGTTTCACAGGATGTAACATTACCTTTATATTCAAATCCGATTTCATTAACATTAAAATTAACACACTGCTCTTCAACATGCAAATAATTCACAGAGGCAAAAATAGCTTCAGTCTGGGTGCATATTTCTTGCAATTCAGATTCCTCAATGACCCTGCTCTGCTGATCATCAATTATGGGAAAGTCATGAATATCACCTGCCGTTCTACATTCACAAGGCTCAGTGGATATTGGACACACTTTTTCTACATCATTTAGTGCAGTGTCAGAATTAAGTTTTTCAGCTTTATTTCCATCAAGCAACTGACTGAAAACTGAAGATGTGCAAACCCCTACTTCCTGCACTTCAGCCACTTCATTTGCCCTGAAGCGGTCAGGGATTTCACTTTCAACATCACTTCCAGAAAGTTCAGCTTCATTTTCCATAAAGTCCTTCAGATTTAGCTTTCTAAGAATTGCCTCCTTCTCATCGTCATTATCTTCCACACATTCTTCATTATTTATTGTTAGTCCATTCTGAGTGTTGGCTGTTTCCGTAGGATAATCATCAACTTTAACATCTTCATGTTCCGTTTCTGCTTTGGTAATCTTGGTGACACCTGGAACTCCTAACTTGGCAGAGTAGGCCCAAAGAAATGAACAGTGATCCATACAGCCCTGGCACACCATCTCATGAAACTCAACGTGCTCCGATGGAACTGCCCCTAGGTGCCGACCATGAAACCAGTCCTCACACACCACACACTGGATCATCTCATCTGGGGTCTCATCCTCAGTATCGGGGTACGGTCTCTTACATGTGCAATACATGCCAAAGAAATTGTCATTGTAATTATTAGCCAGGTTTTTCTTCTCTTTATCCGGATATAACTTGCACTCCAGGGGGTAGATTCATGTAGATCAGCGGATCTTTTGATCCGCGTGATCTATCTTTTTTACGATCCGCCTGCGCCAGTTTTTGAGGCAAGTGCTGTATTCATTAAGCACTTGCCTCGTAAGTAGCCCTGGCGGATCGTAAATCCCCCGGCGGAATGCAAATTCCGCGGCTAGGGGGAGTTTACTATTTAAATCAAGCGCGTCCCCGCGCCGATCGTACTGTGCATGCGCCGCCGGCTAAATTTCCCAGCGTGCATTGCTTTAAATGACGTCGCAATTAACGTATGGCCGTATTCCCGGACGACTTACGTAAACGACGTAAAAAATTCAAAACTCGACGTGGGAACGACGGCCATACTTAACATAGGATCCGCCGCACTTACCCCGCATATAGCAGGGGTAACGATCCGCCGGAAAAAGCCGAACGCAAACGACGTAAAAAAAAAGCGACGGCCGGGCGTTCGGTTCTGAATCGGCGGTTCTCCTCATTTGCATATTCGTCGCGTAGAAAAAAAGAAGCGCCACCTAGCTGACGGCGGGAGAATGCAGCCTAAGATCCGACAGTGTAACTCACTTACACCAGTCGGTTCTAAGGGAGATCTATGCGGAACATGATTCGAAGAATCATCCGCATAGATCCGAGCGTCGGATCTCACAGATCCGACGGTGTATCAGTAGATACACCGTCGGATCTCTACATGAATCTACCCCCAGCTGTTTAAATTTGGCATTTCCACAATCGCAGCGAAAGTTACTCTTGGTGTAGAGCTCAAACAGGTCGTGGCCTTCATGACACTTGTATGCACAGGCCAGACATATCCCAGCAGACTCCTCTTTATCCAGGGTGCAGGTACTGCAGGTGTACAGTGCTTGTCTCTTCACATAACCCAGGGGGTAGGAGCACTTTTCGGAATCGCTCCCCGCCAGCACAGCAGACACCTCATCCTGCAGGGCGTCATCCTCCTCCTTCACTTCCTCCTCTTCATCTTCTGCACCACTTTCAATTTCTGCAAACTCTTCGCTGTCAGAATCATCACATGGTAGAAGATGGAAATCCTCAAGCCCCGCCTCATTTTCTTCATTTTCTCTGTTGGTCAAAAAACTGGAACAGAAAGCGACTGCTTCAGACATTAGGTCACTTTTCTCATTTTCAGCATGAGCCTTTGTACAACTAAAAGATTCTTGATTTGAACCATCATCTTGAGAGACACATTTTCCAGAGAAGAGTCCCAGCAACTCCATAGCATTCTCATCCATATTGTCCATCACAAGTCTTTGCTTGGCAGAGCTGTACTTGCTCCTGTTGCGGCCAACATTTAGAAAACCATCAGCATGCGTGACAACGATCTCTTCATTGTAATCCTCATCACTCCAAAGTAAGCTTTCCGTGCAAGAATCGCTAAGCGTCTCCTCATCAATTAGTCTTGTATATGTATGGCATCCATGATCGCTGCTTGTACCTAACACGGGGCCTTATAATCACTGTTGAGCTTTGAAGGTTGTAATTTTTTTGGTGAGAGCTCCTTAGAAACCTCTATGTTCTCTTCACTACCAGACAGCTCTGACTTTGCTTTCTTTTTCTTCTTTTTTTTCTTTGACTTCAGACTCAAGAAATCTTTGAACTTTTCTCTTACTTTTTCTTTAACACTTTCAGACAGCTTGTCTTGCTTGCGATGAGACTTCTGGATTAAGTTCTCCTTGCTTTTGTCTTTTAGGGACGGTCGGTGGGAATTTGAACTGTTTGTGGTGCGTCTTCTCTTTGAGCTATGCTGACTGGCCTTTTTGTGAGCTAAAGAGCCTCTTGCCTGCATATGCCTCGTGACAGGACTCTGATCCTGCTCTGACCTGTCAACGCCATGGAAATACTTCATATGATAACGCAGCAACTTGGCCTTGCGAAAAGATCTGGAGCAATCCAAAATCTTGCCCTTAAACTTGTTGGGTTCCAGTTCCAAGGTAACAGCTTGGTAGCTGGATTATCAAGTTTCTTCAAAGTATTTGCTAAAGGTTCTCTACTGTATTTAGCAGAACTGTCAGACCGTCGATTGAGCTTCATAGGAGCTGCTACTGCGGGGACAGCCGGGACCTCCTCAGCATCTTCTTGTACATGAGGGTCTTTCTCTTCTAGTTTGGTCTCGTCTGGTTTGACCTCTGGAACGCCATTCACAACATTGGATTCAACAGGCTCTACAGACTCTTCTACTACTAATGGCGGCTCCTTTACTTCGGGAGTTTCAGGCTCTGCCAGGGCACACTCCTCTGGCTCCACTTCTTGTTCCTCTGGTGAAGTACTACACTCCGGTGATGATTCTGTCTCAGCAACAGATGTGGTAACCTCCATAGCATTATGGTCCTCTGGATTCTCAATCAGAGAGGGCTTGCTATCCTTTTCCTCTGTTCTCTCAAATAGTTTCATGATGGCCTCCCAACCTGCCATTCTCTCTCGGTGAGCCTGTTGTTGAGCTGGTGTTTTGCATTTGCTATAACCAGCTGTTTTAGCATCTCCTCAATTTTGGGTTTACTTTAACTGCCCGCGGCACTCCACCATGTGTGAGGGATTCGCTCGGTAGCGGGTGTGTGTGACCCCCTGGATGGGTTCACTACACGCTGAACTGTACAAAAAGGCACTTGAGGATGATTGAAAACAAATGATATGGTTTGATTTTCCATATTGCTGGATACACGTGCAAGCATCAAAACAGCATAAACAAAACATAAAATAAACCCTTGCCACTTGGGACGTCTACCTTCCCAACACAGGAACCTACCTATGGAGTCTGGCACAGCCTACTGCTGGGCAGACACTGCTGGTCCTACAGCAGAAAACAAAAAGTCTCTTTGATATTTCTCACACAGAAATATCCATCAGCACCTCACCTCTTCAGTAGGGTTTGCGACTGCTCCTTCCCTCACACAGCCTCAGGATGCAGCAATCAGTCGTCATCCTTAGGCTATCTTTATAGGGGCTTTAATTGTTTAATTCTGAACAGCTGAAACCTTTTAATGCCCCAAACCTCTTTGGCCATCTCTGCAGCCGACGCTCAATAGTAATTGGTGTATTGTCTAAACAAGGCAGAAAAGTATCTCCCGTCTGGGACAACACACACAGATTTACCTGAGTTCCTGTCACAATATATATATATATATATATATATATATATATATTTTGCGTACTATGGTGATCAGCCACTTATAATGGGGCTGGAAGAGTGCGATAGTTCAGATTCAAATTCAGGTTCAATATCCTTGTTCTTAATAAGATAGTACAGGTAGGGTCAACAAAAGGTCTCACCTCTGCTACATATAGGGTATTGTACTTTCCCATTCGCTCTAGGGCTAATTGGGAAAAAGATATCAGTTCTATCCCCGAGGAGCACTGGGATAATATTCTTCGGACCTTGCCCGGGTGTCTCTTTCTCCTTTATGGAGAATAAAGATCTGTGTCAGTCTGTGTAGAGTCTATAGAACCCTCCAATTTCTGTATGCAATTGGATTGAAATCTGAGCTAGCCTGTGTTAGATGCAGTAATAGAGGTACGCTAATACATCTTTTGTGGCGGTGTCTGAAACTTCAAAGATACTGGGCGGAGGTGATTGGTACCCTAAACAGGCTATTGTATACTAATATTCCAGTTGAACCACTTATATGCCTATTGGGATACTGTGATACGTCTATTTATACCTCCTCTATTGGTAACACTATAAGACACACGCTTTTTGTTGCCTGTAATTGTCTTGAGTGGACATCTCCCTACCCACTGACTATATCTGAGTGGATTTTAGATCTCAATAGGATTATTATTTTTGAAAAATATACATACTCCCTGAAGAATTCAATGAGTAAGTTTGATGCTACCTGGTCAAAATGGCTTAAATTCATGACTTAGGTATCATGTAAACTAATAGGTACTACCGGTATATACTTTGTAATATTGGATGCTGTTTATTTTCTGTCCTTTTTTCTCCTTTTTTTTTCCTTCCATATATATCCACTTCCATACCAGGCACTTACGCACCTTCCCGCCCAAGCCAATTTTCAGCTTTCAGCACTGTCGCACTTTGAATGACAATTGCGCAGTCATGCTACACTGTACCCAAACAAAATTGGCGTCCTTTTTTACCCACAAATAAAGCTTTCTTTTGGTGGTATTTGATCACCTCTGCGGTTTTTATTTTTTGCGCAACAACTAATAAAAGACTGAAAATTTAGAAAAATAAATACATTTTTATTTTTTTCTGTTAACTTTTTTGTAAATAAGTATGTTTTCTCTTTCAATTGAGGGCACTTATATGGCGGCACTAACGGGCACTGATGAGGTAGTACTGATGGGCACCGATGAGGTGGCACTGATGGGCACTGATAGGCGGCGCTGGTATGCGGCACTGATGGGCACGTATAGGTGGCACTGATGGGCACTCATAGGTGGCACTGATGGGCACTCATAGGCGGCACTGATGGGCACTCATAGGCGGCACTGATGGGCACTCATAGGCGGCACTGGGAACTCATAGGCGGCACAGAATGGCACTCATGGGTGGCACTGATGGGTACTTATGGGTACTTAGATGCGCACTGATAGGTGGGCACTGGGCATGGATTGGCACGGAGGGGTGGCACTGAAGGACACTGTGGGGTGGCACTGATGTACTTTGAGGGGTGGCACTGATGTATATTGTTGCCAGTCAGTGAATTTTTTTTTTTTTTTTTTAAGTTCTTTTTTTTTCTTTGCCCTGCCAGTGTGGGCATCCCTGGTGGTCTAGTGTGGGCATACGAGGGGGGGCTGCGCTGATAAACAATCAGTGCAAACCCCCCCTGTCAGGAGAGCCGCCGATCGGCTCTCCTGTACTCGCGTCTGTCAGACGCGAGTGAGGAAGAGCCGTCGGCGGCTCTTCCTGTCTACATCGTGATCAGCCGTGATTGGACACGGCTGATCACGTGGTAGCGAGCCTCAGCCGGAGACTCGTTACCGAGATCGGTGATGCAGGGTGTCAGACTGACAACCCGCATCAGTGATCGCCGCGCTGCGCGCCCCCAGGGGCGCGCTCGGCATGAAATCGTGCTGGACGTTTGAGAACGACCAGTCACGATTTTATAACCACTTCCCGGCCGTAAATTTGCTATTGGCCGGGCGGGAAGTGGTTAAACTCCAAGAGCAGCGTGGGGGTTGGGGGATAGGCAGTGGGGAGGTTTGGGCTCTTTTTTTCTTTTCTTGGGCTGTGTTTTGTTTAACCACTTAACTACTGGGTACTTAAACCCACTTAATAACCAGACCAATTTTCAGCTTTCGATGCTCTCACATTTTGAATGACAATTACTCAGTCATATAACACTGTAACCAAATGACATTTTTTTTTTTTGTTGCCCTATAAGAGAAAAAAGACTGAATTCTGTAAAAAATGAATTTTTCTTTGTTTCTGTTATAACATTTAGCAAATTAGTAATTTTTCTTCATAAATTTTGGTCAAAATTTATACTGCTACATATCTTTGGTAAAAATAAGTACAAATTGGTGTATATTATTTGGTATTTGTGAAAGTTATAGAGTCCACAAGCTATGGTGCCAATATCTGAAAATTGATCACACCTGAAGTACTGACGGCCTATCTCATTTCTTGAGACCCTAACATGCCAGAAAATAACCCCCAAATGACCAACTTTTGGGAAAAAAAGACATTCCAAGGTATTTAGAAAGAGGCATGCTGAGTTTTTTGAAGTTGTCATTTTTTCCCCCATTCTTTGCAAAATCAAAAAAAAAAATCTTTATTTTTTTTCCCCCACAAAATTGTGATATTAGCAGGTTATTTCTCACACACAGCATATGCATACCACAAATTACACCCCAAAACATATTCTGCTATTACTTCCCAGTATGGCGATACCACATGTGTGAGACTTTTACACAGCGTGCCACATACAGAGGCATATAAAATCATAATTTATTTGCTAGAAAATTACATAGAATTACATAGAAATTACATAGAACCCCAAAACATTATATATGATTTTTTAGCAAAGACCTTAGAGAATACAATGGTGGTCTTTGCAACTTTTTATATCACACGGTATTTGCGCAACAATTTTTCTAATGCTTTTTTTACGAAAAAAAAAAAATAGTTTTGTGCTTAAATTAAAAAAAACACATTTTTTTTTGAATAATGTGAAAGATGATGTTACACCGAGTAAATAGATACCCAAAATGTCACCCTTCAAAATTTAAAATGCTCACGCCAAACTTTGCTACTTAAAAATCCCCATAGGCGACGGTTTAAATATTTTCACTGGTTACATGTTTTTAGTTACAGAGGAGGTCTAGGGCCAAAATTATTGCTCTCGCTCTACCTCACATGTGTGGTTTGAACACCGTTTACATATGTGGGCGGGACTTACGCATGTGTTTGCTTCTGTATGCAAGCTCACAGGGACAGGGGTGATTTAAAAATATATATTTATATTTCATTGTTCATTTTACTTTATTTATTTTAGTTTGACACTTTTTTCCACACAAATACTTTTTTTGATCACTTTTATTCCTATTACAAGGAATATGGCATGACAGGTCCTTTTTACAGTAAGATGTGGGGTCAATCAGACTCCACATCGCACTTCTAGGCTGGGAAGTCTGAAATAAAAAAATAAAAAAAACAATTCTGGCTTTGATCGTAGCGTTCAGTCGGTAGATGCACCGGAGGACTGCGGGAGGGGGGGGTGTCCTTTCTCGCCTCTCGTAAGAACGATCAAGCGGCAGAACAGCCGCTAATATCATTCTTAGGGTGTAGGGAATTGCTGGCTGAAAAAGCTGATATCTGAATGATGCCTGTAGCTGCAAGCATCATTCAGATATCCCCGGACAAAGTCAAGGACGTCATATGATGATGGGAGGGGAGTGGGTATTGCAGAGTATTGCTGGGTATTACAGAGTATTGCTGGGTATTACAGAGTATTGCGGGGTATTGAGGAGTATTGCTGGGTATTGCAGGGTATTGGGGGGTATTGCAGAGTATTGCAGGGTATTGCAGGGTATTGCGGAGTATTGCAGGGTGTTGCGGAGTATTGTGGAGTACTACAGGGGATTGTGGAGTATTGCTGAGTATTGTGGAGTATTGCAGGGTATTGCATGGTATTATGGGGTATTGCAGAGTATTCCAGGGTATTGCTGAGTATTGCAGGGTATTGCTGAGTATTGCAGGGTATTGCTGGGTATTGCAGGGTATTGTGGGGTATTGCAGGGTATTGCAGGGTATTCCAGGGTATTGCAGGGTATTGCAGGGTATTGCGGGGTATTGCAGGGTATTGCTGGGTATTGTGGGGTATTGTGGGGTATTACGGAGTATTGCGGGGTATTGCACAGGGTATGGCAGAGTATTGCACATGGTATGGCAAAGTATTGCACAGGGTATGGCAGAGTATTGCACAGGGTATGACAGAAGGTATAGCACTGGGTATGACAGAAGGTATAGCACTGGGTATGACAGAGGTTATTGCACTGGGTATGGCAGAGGGTATGGCACTGGGTATGGCACAGATTGGGCAGGGATGGCTGGATCTGTGACTGCAACTGCCACAGATCTCCAGCCTACAGTGCCGCTGCTGTCTCCGCTCTCCCCCCTCTCCTCACACACTGTACCGATCGGTACAGAGAGGGGAGGGAGGAACCGGCGTCATCACATGGTTTGTTTACAAGTGATCGCTCCGTCATTGGACGGAGCAATCACGTGGTAAATGGCTGCTATTAGCGGCGATTTACCGTGATGCGCCGTGACCTCTGGACCCGGCGGTCATGGAGACTCCCATGTGCGCGCGCCGATTCTGGGAGGATTTGGGGAGGACGTTGTATAACGTCCTCCCAGAGTTAAGGAACCACCCTGCCACCGTTATTCGGTGGTTAAGCGGTGGTTAAGTGGTTAATGTGATTTTGTTTCTATAATTTGTCTGTATTGTCTTAATGTTTGCATATAAAAAATAAAAAAAGGATCTGATTTAAAAAAAGGAAGGGTACGATAGGCATTATGATTAACTTGTATTTAATGGGAATTGACTAACTGCCACTGACATCACCAGTAACACTAATACAGTGATGTACTAATGACACAAGCTGGGAAGGGGTTAACATCTTGGGTAATCAAGAGGTTAAATGTTTGCCTAATAGGTGTTAATTTGTGTATTGTGTGCTGCTTTGTACTAAAGATCTCAGCCTGAGGAGAAAGTTATGTCTCCTTAGAGCTCCGCTCGTCGGTAGTAAAAGCCGGTGAACTACGTGTCCCAGCAGTGCCGGAATTACCGCAAAACAGCCGTGGAATCGGTGGAGGGACACCTACCTTACATAAGGTGGCTATGAGAGTCTCTAAAACAAAATTTAAAATGAACGCCCTGAAAGGAGCAATGAGCAGACTGGCGGCAGAGATGGTGGCTTCTTCCTCCTCCTCACAGCACCGCTCTATGCCTGTAACTCACAAAACACAGCACAGCGCTGGTGAGCCTTATGTGGATGGTAGTGTAATAACAACGGAAGCCCAGCCTGATAACTTGGTCAGAGAATTGCAGAATTAGAACAGAGAGTGGATATAATAGATAATTATACAGAACACCACAGTGTTGAAATATCAGCCCTTAAAGAGGAGAATGCAACATTACTGTCACGTTTGGAAGACCAGGAAAACAGAGACTGCAGGTCCAACATAGAGTTCAGAGGTATCCCAGAATCTGTTATGAACCTGCATGAAACCATAACGCCCCTTTTTAGAAATTAATTCCTTGTACCCCAGTAGAAAGACTCGAAATGTATAAAGTACACAGAGCACTGGTTCCGCTCAAATCCGGTGGTCCCCCTAGAGATATCATAGCAAAGCTACACTACAAAAAAAACAAAGAACAGCAGCTTACAGCTGCTAGAGGAAAAGATCTCAGCTTTCAGGGCTATACCTATCAGTTTTTCACTGATTTATCCTTACTTACAGTGGCTAAGAGGCTCAAGCCACTATTACAAATGCTTCAAAAGAATAAAATCATTTTTCATTGGGAATGGGGATTCCCCTTCTGTCTCAGATTTACTTATCTGGAAACCAAATGCGTCTGCCGTTCCCCAGAAGACTTACAAGCAACCTTAATTGAAATGGGTATCATGGATGCAGCCATACCCACCGACCAGAAACGCAGAAGCTCAACCACCCGGCTTCCACAGCAATCATGGTTCACACTCCTCTGCGCATCAAAGCCTCCACAAACGTGGTCACTTTGAAAATCCATCACCCACTTAAGAGAACTCAATGGACTGACTAATTTATCTGACCTAAAATATTTTTTCCTTGCAGGTTTTTGACCTCTCATTTTATTCTAGTTAACTAACCACGTTCATTACTAAAAGATATTAGTAACGACAAAGCTTAGAACATTTTTTTCCCTTTTTTTCCGGCAATGTAATATACTGACAGTTTATAGATGGTTCCTGTTGTTCTCCGGAATTTCTTGTTGCCCCTTTCGCCACCTGCAGACTCCTGCTTTTAAGGTGTGGGACTATGCTGGTGGATCCGGATCCTCTCAGGGAGCAATATATACTCCTCTGGGATGCTCCAAACTTTTTGATGCATTGTTCATATAATGGGTTAACACGATTGTTTCATTTTTTCATTATTTTTTATTTTTCATTTTTTTTTCCCCTTTCTTTTCTTTTCCCCGGGTGGTGGCTCTGGCTCTTGGTAAGTACTTTGTTTATTAAGATATAATGTTCTTCATACTTAACCTATGGCTCCTATAAATATTCTGTCTTTGAATGTACAAGGGTTTAATATCCCACACAAACAAACCAAAGCATTTCGTTCTTTTGTGACCAAGAAAGCCAATATTATTTGCTTACAGGAAACCCATTTTACAGAAAAAATGCATCCTAAATTTCTATCAACTTCCTATTCGCAATCTTATTCTGCATCTACAACTGTTAAGCAGTGTGGAACTTTAATAGGGTTTCACTGCTCTACCCTGTTTAAACTAATTTCTCAAATAAGGGACCCTGAGGGAAGATATATTATTGTTACAGGCCATATTTACGATAATCCAATCACAATTGTATCTAACTATGCCCCCAATAAACGCCCAACAGCTTTTTTATCGCATCTCTTTCAAGTGGTTAGCACTCATAAGTTTGGTACGGTCGTCCTATGTGGAGATTCTAACGCTACTGTTTTCCCCTTCCTAGACAAATGTCCACCAGGTCCTACTAATGGTGCATTCTTACGCGTATTCGTCACAACACGTGACTTCTTCAGGAGTCTAGCACTCCTGAAGAAGTCACGTGTTGTGACGAATACGCGTAAAAGTCCACTAAGAGGTACCGGAGGTGACGCTTGCGAACTCGCCACTTGTTTTTATGCCTGTTTTTATTGCATCCTTGTGAGTACCATAATGTATGCCTTTTTTTATTATTAAAAACTTTTAAACGATACTGCACTATTGGCGCTTTTTACCTCCCAGGGTGAGGATCATTGTTGTCCATTGGACGTGACTCCTGAGAGGGACTTTATCCACAGAGAAAGATTACAGTTCACTGGGACATACTATATTCTGAAACGACTGAAACACTGAACACTGTTGGCTATAATATACATGCTGTTGTGATGACCGGGGAGGGTGAACCCCACGGCCACACACATGTGCTTGATGGTTAGCTGCTTGGTTCTTGGGCTAGGGGCCCAGGGTCTGGTGGTGTTAACCCCTAGTGAGGGTCGGATGGTATTAACCCTCTCTGTTACGTGACGCCACTGTAGTCTTGATATACCCCAGGAAACTACAGCTCCGGGGGCCTCCGTATCCCCGCTAGCTAGGATGGTAATAACACAGTCCACAACAGGGGTCAATATAACGAAGGCTTTACTGGCATGAAGACAGGTGTCAAAATCTTCACAGCGTTTACACAGAGTGTCGCAAAGGTTCCACAAACAGTCTCTAGAGGACCACACAGCTGACAATGCCTGGGCTTGGCTTATCATATATCCTTGGCTTTTGCGGCCGGATCAGTAATACTGGGCCTATGCTTGACTAGACTGAAGAATAAATACACTTACTGAAGTGTCGGTAGACTTGAGGCTTTTCGTCGGAATGACGAATTGATTATTTCGCTGAAGTACTGATTCTATAGTTTTTAGAGGTACTCCGCGATTTGCTGTACTTTCTCCTGAACGGGAGGTCTCTGGCCTGCACTGCTTCTTCTCTGACTAAACTCTGCTCTGACCTGCCAGCGACTGAGTGTAGCACTAGTCTGCCCTAAACAGGAACTCCCACCCCTTATCTAAACGTGAGGAGACTGAAGCCCATTGGTTGAGAGCTGAGGGAGACTGAAGCCCATTGACTGAGAGCTGAGGGAGACTGAAGCCCATTGGCTGAGAGCTGAGGGAGACTGAAGCCCATTGGCTGAGAGCTGTGGATCATAGAGACTTATCTGTATTCCCCTTGGAACTTACATTTAAAGTTTGTTACAAGTTAAAGTATAATACAAAACCATAAAGTCTTGTCTAGCACTTAGTCCTACTGACTCTCATACACTCTGACTAAACATAAAATGGCGGACTAAACCTCTTAAAGCTATACGCACCTAATAAATGTATTATCAACCATAACAGTATAAATCACCTCATAACTAGCTGAGTTCCTGCAGAGGAGGCCCCACAAGCCGAGGGTCTCAATCTGACAGGGCCTACAGCAAATACCTGTACTGGGACACCACAAACCCCGCCACTAAACAGAAGTCGTCCTCGACGATTAAGGCACTGACGGATTGAGGAACGAGGTGACCTTGGGGCCACTAGAAGTCCTGAGGCACTTGTAAACCAGTGTCCATTCCAGTTTCTTTTGGGAAAAATAAACATATATGAACAGGATCATATGATAAGTCCTGAGGCATTATACACATAAATGTCCCTTAGATAAAGTGAGATCATCATTTTGTACAGGGTAAGTGATTATCTGGGTCCCAGACAGAATATAGACCTACAGTATTTAAACATTACCACTCAGTTTTGAACAGGATTTACATCTATGGACCCTATTTGTACTATCCTAGGCATACTATAACAGGATTTTATTGTTAGATTACACTTTGACTATGAAACCAGTATACACATATATACATTGATACAGCTTTTCTATGCACTCTCTACTATTAGACTATGCATGTGATATACTCTACACCTTTTTCATATTTATCTAGCCAACTTTATATAAGCTTATATTGCTTTACCATATACTATAGTATCACATGTTATTTACAGGAAACACACTTTTCCTTGGCTACTGGGGCCCTTAGGCTATTAGCTCTTCTCCCCAGAACACACTTTTAAGACTGACCAGGTTTTGGATTAGGCTGCCGGAGGCTTTCTACCCAATGCCTTGGCTACTGGGGCCCTTAGGCTATTAGCTCTTCTCCCCAGAACACACTTTAATATTTGCTAGACATTTTTATTCTATGCCTGAAGTACACAATTAGACTTTTTTTTTTTTTTTTTTTTTTAGAGGATACCCTTTTCTTTTTGTAGTGCTTAAGTGATGGATAGGAGACTTACTGGCCAGGTATGTTCCTATGCACTAAATAGGGTAAATAGGTAACTAGTGACATATTAGATACCTCTACAGTGAGTTAGTAATGACGTATACTTGATATGTATACTAACTGAAGTGTATGTAGTCTATCTACATGTATTGTATGTATTATTAATAGATTAATCCCTATATCTTGCTGGGGGATATCCAAAATTAGATCTGGTGGATCTACGCAACACCATTTCCGAGTTTTCTGGAGCACTGTTTTCTCCTTGAACACTTGCTTCTTCTAGACTAACAGCTGCGCCTTTATCTTGGACAATGGGGACAAGTGATGGCTCTTGACTTATGGAGCTTTCTCCCATACTAGAAGGTTCTGATGGGATTGAAGCAGGCGGGCGGATGGCTGGAGTAAACTCTGGAGCTTCTGGTGTCAAGACTGAGGTTGGTGGAATGGAACTGACTGGCACATAACCAAAGAAGACGTTTTGATCAGAAGGGAAGAGAGGATCATCTTCGAACATCAGGAGTGGCCTCTCAGGCTCAACCGGCTTGGTGGGCTGTACTTGTGCTGGCTGAACTGGAGGTGGAAGACTTGGTGGTGCAGAAGGAGGCACCAACCCAGGCAGGTCCCCGTTGTGACACAGTTTGATCCGGTTTCGGTGGACAACTTGTGGTTCATATCCGGCTTTTTGAACTGAGTAGACATCAGAGTCCGGATAAGGGATGGAAATCACTGTGTATGGTTCAGTTTCCCAAAGGGAGTCCAACTTATGGGTCCTATGATGCTTCTTCAGCCAGACTTTATCACCAACTTGCAACGGCTGGGCAGAGGCATGGCAGTTGTAGTCTTGTTGCTGCCTATAGTGTGCCTCGCCCATCTTTTTGCTGACTAGCTCTCTCGCTTCCTGAATCCTTTTCTGATGTTCAGAGACCCACTCTAAAGAGGCTTGGGGTGAGTGGTTGAAAGGTGCTTGAAGTCCAAAGACCCTGTCTTTAGGCAGTTGACCGTGTCGGCCCATGATGAGGTAAAATGGAGTATAACCGGTGGAACAGTGGACAGTATTGTTGTAGATTTCCAACAATTCGGGCATTAGTTGAGGCCACTCTTCAGGTCGGGATACAGAGGCCACTCTCAGCATGTGGATAAAGACCTGGTTGATCCTCTCACAGAGTCTATTCCCTTGCGGGTGATAAGCAGTGGTCCTGAGTTTCTTACAAGCATGGAACTGGCACAATTCCTGAAACAGTTGGGCTTCAAAAGCCAGACCTTGGTCGGACAAGACAGTTTCCAGACATCCAAGTATCTGTACCCAATGGGTGTAGAACATCTGGACTGTTGTCTTGGCTGTTAAGTCTTTGACTGGCACAACCACTACCCACTTGGAATAGTGATCCACCATGGTGAGAGCATATGAATACCCGGACCGGGTAGGTGACAGCTTGACATGATCCAAGGCGACCAATTGGTTAGGCCTCTCGCTCTGGATGGAATGGAGAGGTGCTCGCGCATTCTTGCGACCATTCTTGGTGATATTGCAGACTGCACACTCACTGCACCACTTTTCAACGTCACTCCTCATTCCAATCCAGTAGAACCGGCGTCGGATGGTGGCTTCTGTTTTATGGACCCCAAAGTGTCCTGACTGGTCGTAGTAGGCATTCAATACCATGGCGGCATCTCTCCGAGGGATCAGAATCTGATGTAGCCTTTCACCTGACACTGGGTCCAAGAAGTTCCTGTACACCATTCCTTTGTGCACAAATAGTCTTTTCCTCTGACGCCACAACCGCTTCAATTCGTAGTCCTTCTGACCCCGTCGTAACCGGGGAGTTACCCTCCTGGTCAATAAATACTCCTGCAGATCTCCCATAGTCTGACTATCTTCCTGTAGGGTCCTCCAGGTATACAGGTCTTCCTGGATTGCTTTAGACCCAGATTCACTCCCCTCGGGGGTGACGACCACATCCTGATTCACAAATCTTTGATAGAAGGGAGGCATCTCCACATCTTCCCACCTGTCCTCCACTGGGGGATCTTCGCCCGGAGCCATGCGTGATAGTACATCCGCATTAATATTAGACTTGCCACTTTGATACTTGATAGAGAAGTCATAATTGGCCAGTCTGGAGGCCCATCTTTGCTCAAGGGCACCTAGTTTAGCGTTGTTCAGGTGAGCCAGGGGGTTGTTATCGGTGTAGACCGTGAATGAGGTGGCTGACAAATAGTCCTTAAATTTTTCGGTGACTGCCCACAGGAGGGCCAGGAGTTCTAACTTGAAGGAACTGTAGTTAGAATCATTCTTCTCAGCTCCCCGCAGATTCCGGCTGGCGTAAGCGATCACCCTCTCTTGTTCTCCCTGCATCTGGGACAACACTGCACCGAGTCCTTCGAAACTAGCATCTGTATACAGTCGGAAGGGCTGAGTATAATCCGGATAGGCCAGGATGGGAGGCTCTGTCAATAGATGTTTTAGAGCCTGGAAGGCCACCTCTTGCTCTTTGGCCGATTCCACCGGCAGCTTCCCATTATAGTTCCCCTTTGCCGTGCCTCGCAGGAGAGAGGTCAATGGCTCGGCAATTTGTGCAAAATGAGGAATAAAGCGGCGGTAATATCCCGCAAATCCTAAGAAGCTCCGAATATCCCTAACGGAGCGTGGGATAGGCCAATTCTTGACAACTTCGATTTTAGCTGGATCAGGTTGGACCCCCTCAGTACTGACGACGTGGCCCAGGTAATGTACTTGTGGCTTGAGTAGATGGCACTTGGAGGGTTTGACTTTCAGACCATGCTGGATCAGTACTTGGAAGACTTCAGACAGGTGAGTCAAATGTTCCTGATAGGATTTGGAATACACAATCACGTCATCCAGGTAGAGTAGGACACTCTGGAAGTTAAGGTGTCCCAGACATCTCTCCATCAGCCGTTGAAAGGTAGCCGGGGCATTGCACAGCCCAAAGGGCATACTTTTAAATTCGAAAAGACCCATGGGGGTGACAAAGGCTGTTTTCTCCCTGTCTTTGACGGCCATGGGCACCTGCCAGTATCCGCTGGTCAAATCCAATGTAGAGAAGTAGGCCGCAGAACCCAGCGCAGTGAGTGACTCCTCAATCCGGGGGAGAGGGTATGCGTCTTTATGGGTGATGTCGTTCAATTTCCTGTAATCAACACAGAAACGGATGGTCCCATCCTTCTTCTTAACTAACACTATGGGTGATGCCCAGGGATTCTGGCTCTCTTGTATTACATCCGCCTTCTGCATGTCGGTTAACAGTTTCTTGACGGTTTGGTACATGCCTGGTGCCACGGGCCGATGCCTTTCCTTGATGGGGGGCTTGTCGCCGGTCAGGATTAGATAATCATGGAGGTTTTTCCAAAATCGGTTGGGTGTTTGCTGAAGGCACTCTGGTACCTCTTCGCCACCTCGATGACCCCTTCGACTTGTTCTGGTGGGGTGAGAGATCCTCCTATTTGCAGCTGGTGCCACCAAGGTTCTGGAGAGTTTTCAGTAGCCCCTGACAGGGTTTGGGCATTCAGCTGTTGGACCGCCTTCCGTGAAGAGAGTATGTCACTGGAGTCCAAGAAAACAAGTTGGGCCACTGGAGTGTACTTTGGCAAGGTGGTGGCTACGCCGGACAAATTAACTAGGCGAACTGGGACCCGTCCATTCACCACCGTCACTAGGCTCCTTGCAGCTCGGACCAAAGGAAAATCTTCAGATTGTATAGGCTCCAGTAAAGCCTGATAGTCCTGATTCCGTACACCAGGGCGCGCCCGACACCACAAAATTGTCTCTGTGTTCGGCTGCAGGGTCATGGACCTCATGTCTTGGATCCGAGCTTTACAGATTTCTCCTCTCCGGTTCGCGAACTTCTGTTCTGCTCTCAGAACTTTGAGATGGTGTTGCGCAGTCCTCTGGCCTGAGGGAGACATATGGGGGAGAGAGGCATGCAAGGCATCTAAAATATCACTGAAGCAATGTCTCATTATATTCATCCCCAATATAAACTCTGTGGCCCCTGGTACTGTGACATTAGTGACAATTATCCCTTGCCCTCTAAGTGTGTGACTTCTCAGCTGAATAGTGGGCTCCCAGTACCCATGTCTGGGAATTGGTTTCCCGTCCCCTGCCATGACACTAAAATCCATATCACCTGGTTCACACAACGAATCGACATTCCAGTATTTATAGAATAGGCCCTTAGAGATGGTAGACACCTGCGAGCCTGTATCAATCAGGGCTTGCAGTTGGACACCATCTATGGTAACATTTACATAGGGGCAGGATGCAATGTATAAGGACTGTCCTGAGTACATTGGCTCTTCTGCTGGACCTGTGATTCGCTTTCCTGGGGGCCGGTCCTCGAAAGCCCAGCATTGCATCTTCCAATGACCGGGTTTGTTACAGTAATCACAGTAAGGCCTACTAGAAGGACCCGAGCGAGGCCCGCTGTAACGGGGAGGAGGAGCAGGGGTAGGTCTCTTAGTCACTGGAGGCTCTCTAAGTGCCTGAGTGGTGTGATTAGCCAACTCCTTTACCACCTGGGTAAGCTGGGCAATATCTTGTTTAACCCCTTGAATCTCAGTAATTGTAGTGGAGGCCGGGGTGTCAGCCACGGGCGCGGGGGCTGGTGGTAACAGTGGTGTAGGACATGTCGCCGCACCCATAGGTTCCACTTTAGGGCCAGGATTCTCCTCAGGGTCCACCCCCTGCTCTATAACTTGAAGGGCTAGGCGCTTAAAGGCAGAAAAAGACATATCGGGGTTCTGTACAGCTAACATCTTTAACTGCGCCTTGTCCCATTTATTTTGGACACCTTCTATGAATCTATCCAACAATAATTTGTTACCCTGGTCAGGTGTGATATTGTCCAGTTTCTGGACTGCTTCCAGGGCATTCTGCAAGGCTACTGCGTATGCCCTTAGCGTTTCCCCCGGCTTTTGTCGCCTCTCGTACAGCCTGAGGTGAACCTCTGAGGGTGAGTGGGATTCAAATACCTGATGCAATCCCTCGAAGATCTGATCCACTGTAGTCTTCTCAAAAGTCGGCCAGGTACGGACTTCCACACGTGCAGGTCCCTGCAACTGTCCCATGAGCAACAGCACCTGTTGGTTAGGGGGGAGAGAGTAAAGAGAGAAAATGCTTTGGAAGCTCTCCTGGAAATCCCTGAGGGAAAAGGGATCCCCTCTGTAGTTAGGCAACACGGGCTTCCCTAGGTAGAATGGGGGAGCCCCGCTGTCATGACGCCGTACTGGAGGAGAGGAGGGCAGCAGCCTCCGGACTTCTGAGCCAGGAGATGATCTAGACGATGATGGCTCTGCTGGAGATGAGGCCACAGGGATAGCTTGTGCAGAAGCCGCAAGAGGATCTGGCACATAACCTGCATCAGGTGATCTTGGGGCCGACATGTTGTAGCCTTGTTTTGAGTGCGCTGTCACTTTAGGAAACTTTAAGAGCGATGTCCTTGAGTGCGCTGTCCTTGAGTGTGCTGTCCTTGAGTGCGCTGTCTTTGAGTGCGCTGTCTTTGAGTGCGCTGTCCTTGAGTGCGCTGTCGCTGTATGCCGGTATTATCTTCTATTGCTGGACACGTTGCTATGGCTGCGCCCGGCAACTTCCTTTTTGGTCCGGTCAGCAAATGTTTCCTTCGTGCAACACAGAGTGGATTCTTCTAGTTCCGGCTTGCACACTGAACAATGACAGCCAACAGTTTTTTTTTCTCCCCCACCACTTGTATTTGCGCCTCGCTGAGTAAATTACTTTCAATGACGCAGTTCAGATTCTGGGGGGGAAGGACTTGCTTTAGTGGCTGAATGGTTAAGGCGTACACCCGTATCCTGTTCGTGACGCCAGAAAACGATGTGATGACCGGGGAGGGTGAACCCCACGGCCACACACATGCGCTTGATGGTTAGCTGCTTGGTTCTTGGGCTAGGGGCCCAGGGTCTGGTGGTGTTAACCCTTAGTGAGGGTCGGATGGTATTAACCCTCTCTGTTACGTGACGCCACTGTAGTCTTGATATACCCCAGGAAACTACAGCTCCGGGGGCCTCCGTATCTCCGCTAGCTAGGATGGTAATAACACAGTCCACAACAGGGGTCAATATAACGAAGGCTTTACTGGCATGAAGACAGGTGTCAAAATCTTTACAGCGTTCACACAGAGTGTCGCAAAGGTTCCACAAACAGTCTC
Source organism: Rana kukunoris (assembly GCA_029574335.1). NCBI lineage: Eukaryota > Metazoa > Chordata > Amphibia > Anura > Ranidae > Rana > Rana kukunoris. The sequence goes on along the minus strand of CM056052.1, from coordinate 319,750,104 downwards.
TAGAGGACCACACAGCTGACAATGCCTGGGCTTGGCTTATATATATCCTTGGCTTTTGCGGCCGGATCAGTAATACTGGGCCTATGCTTGACTAGACTGAAGAATAAATACACTTACTGAAGTGTCGGTAGACTTGAGGCTTTTCGTCGGAATGACGAATTGATTTGATTATTTCGCTGAAGTACTGATTCTATAGTTTTTAGAGGTACTCCGCGATTTGCTGTACTTTCTCCTGAACGGGAGGTCTCTGGCCTGCACTGCTTCTTCTCTGACTGAACTCTGCTCTGACCTGCCAGCGACTGAGTGTAGCACTAGTCTGCCCTAAACAGGAACTCCCACCCCTTATCTAAACGTGAGGAGACTGAAGCCCATTGGTTGAGAGCTGAGGGAGACTGAAGCCCCATTGACTGAGAGCTGAGGGAGACTGAAGCCCATTGGCTGAGAGCTGAGGGAGACTGAAGCCCATTGGCTGAGAGCTGTGGATCATAGAGACTTATCTGTATTCCCCTTGGAACTTACATTTAAAGTTTGTTACAAGTTAAAGTATAATACAACACCATAAAGTCTTGTCTAGCACTTAGTCCTACTGACTCTCATACACTCTGACTAAACATAAAATGGCGGACTAAACCTCTTAAAGCTATACGCACCTAATAAATGTATTATCAACCATAACAGTATAAATCACCTCATAACTAGCTGAGTTCCTGCAGAGGAGGCCCCACAAGCCGAGGGTCTCAATCTGACAGGGCCTACAGCAAATACCTGTACTGGGACACCACACTGTTACCTTACAGCAGTAAGGTAAGGGAACACCCTCACTGAAACATCAAAAGGATATTGGAATTCCTTCTCTGCACCACCTTCACGCTGAATATTTCGGCATACACACCAGCACTTTATTGTAGATTGTTCCTTTTGATATTTTGATTTTTTAAACAGCATTTGTTTTTTGCTTTTTTCTGCATGGACACTGATGAGATTTCTTATTATCATTAATGTGTGTGCTTTAGGTTTGCTACTATATAGCAGTGCATGCTTCAATATCACTGAGCACTCTGTATTTTTGTATTTTTAATTGGATGTCATTTGTATCAACATTATCAGCAATTAATATTTTTTGATGTTCACATATCAGTTATAGCAACTGTCTTTTCATCTACCCTATCACACAGCGCAGTACTATTTATTTATTTTAACAATTTTGGGTTTGATACACTTTTAGTGTTGCAGCAGTATTCCCTGTCTATCTTTCTCCCCCCCCCTTTTTTCTTTTACCTCCCCCCTCCTAAACCACTTTCCCTCCCTTCCCTCCTCTTTGGTAGCGCGGTAATATCCTATCCACTATTTCCTGTGATAATTATTGTCCTATATCCCTTCTTAATCTAGACATCAAATTAATAGATAAAATCTTGGCAATTAGACTGAATAACATCATCGGACGTCTAATAAATAGAGACCAAACAGGCTTTATACACTAAACGCCAAGCAGGTGATAATATTAGAAGAGAGCTTCTACTTATCCACACAGCCAAATCTAGGAAAATTCCGTCCTGCCTTGTGGTATAAAAAAAGCATTTGACTCTGTCACTTGGCCTTACATGCAATACAAACCTCAAAAATAAGGTTTCTGCAATCATTTCCTGACATGGGTCTCCTCCCTATATTATACTCCAAAGTGTATATATAAAAAACGCTGGCTAGGGGGCGTGGTTTGCCTTGGACGAAGATGGCTGCATAACCCCAGAGCTCTGACAGACGACAGCCGTTTCTAAGCTCCTATCGAGGGACAACAGCCTCTATTTCGCCCGAAAAGTATGGGAACTTCCTCCAGAAGCTCATCGGCAACCAGATCCCGCTCTCCGCGGGACACAGATGGTCGGCTGACCCAGACCATCCCGGACATCTTTCGCTCCCAGAGGTCCAACATGGCGGCCTCACCCCCTTCCTCAGCTCCCTCACAAGCAGCTCCCGGGATTGTGCTCTCCCCCACCTTCCTCCCGCTGCCTTCACAAGGAGCCCAGACGCCGCAGACCCCTCAACAACCAAGCCTCACCGATCTTCACAATGTGGCAGCGGATATCAAATCCACGCTCTTTACGGCCATCTCTGATCTCACACAGGAAATTCGCGCCATTACAAGCCGCATGCATGAGGTAGAAAATACCACTGCCCAACACCGCTCAGCTCTCAAACAAGTCGACCACAGACTGGACATCCACACCTTACAACTCCGTGACATCCAAAGACACCTGGAAGATTTGGATAACAGGGGACGCCGCCGTAACCTAAGAATTAGAGGCCTACCTGAAACGGTAGACCCAGACCACGTTCTCCCAGCCGTCACGGAGCTCCTCAACGGCATTCTCGGCAAGCCTCCTCAAACGCAGATCCCCATGGAGCGGATCCACAGAGCCCTGAGGCCCCGCGGTAAGGACTCAGATCCCCCCAGAGATGTGGTTTGCTGCCTGACAGACTTCCACACCAAAGAGGAAGTCCTCCGTAAGGCTCGAGCGAGAAATCAGCTGCTCCATGACGGCCATACAGTCCACATCTACCAGGACCTGTCAGCCATCACCCTCCGCAATCGCAGGGATCTCCGCCCTCTGCTGGATGTGTTGCGCTCCAGAGGGATTCAATACCGCTGGAAATTCCCGTTCGCACTCTCTGCCACCCTTCATGGCCGGACTGCGCTGCTGCGGGTTCCTGAGGAGCTGGATGAGTCCTGCAAGACCCTGGATATCCCTGTCATGGATCTCCCAAACTGGTACGCGGACTTTGATGTCCGCGGGATGCTTCGTCACCTAGATAGAGAGGAACCAATGGATGCCCAAACCTCCCGCAATCGGCGACGGCGTTCGCCCTCCACCACTAGACCGAGCCTAGCCAGGATGTCTGATCACCCCCTTTCAGACTCTCTAGCGACCCCGCTGCATCGCAGGGCGCGCCGCGATCACTAAGCTCCAGGCGTACACTTGCCCCCAGGAACAGAGACTGACCCCCCCTTAGACAAAGCCTGCACGATCATACACGATGGAACTGCCAGACGAGTTACGGCATAGTCGCAGATTACCTTCTCACGGAGCTGCCTTTTTCCGATCATCCCTGCTGCTGCCGCCTAAACAAGACAGTGATCCCTTGCGGCAACGGAGTCCGTGATGCTGCCCAGATGGAGCCGAATACTCTTCTCCTCGGCTGTAAGTAACATGCTGTGACTTTGCAACCCCTTCTCGTTCTCACTCTACGACCTAGACTACGTTTTAATATGCTCCTGCTACCTAAAGTTGACCACTCTTCTTGCCGGGGACACGTTAGGCTCATATTGCTTGACGGGGGACCCCCCCCCCGTTCATACAACCAAAGGTGGGATTGTGATTATTGAATTGCCACACTGTCTTATTGCCTTCCACAATGATTGCTGCCTGTTTCTCTGTTTTGCCTCCATGCTTCTTTCTCTGTCTTGCCTCCGTGCTTCTCAGCCTCCCGTGACTATCTTTACCCTTTCATTCCTCAGGATTTATTATGCTCCTCATTCTGCTCTCGAACCCAATCTTACGGGCTTCCTGCACCCTCCTGTAGCCAAACCAGAGAACTTCGACCCATACTCCCTTCCCTCCCATCCCCTCTCTTCCTTACCACTTGCCTCTCTCCCCCTTTACATACACCCATCCACGTGAAACCTATACACTCTTCACACCCTCCCTGTGAAGCAGATGCCCCCAGCCAGTACTGACAATCTGTGCTCCGAGGCCTCTGGGCTAACCTTGAACTTTCCCAAGTCTACTCCTGTCTTTCCCATTTCTATGTCTGCCTCTCCTCTGTGATACTTGACTCTTCCTCCCTCTAACTCACAGTGACTGTCATTACTCTGTTCCTGGGTCGCTTGTCAATCGTTCACTTGTTTATATTGTTCCACTTAATTTAACGGAAGTTATACTGTGTTTTAAGTTTACAACGGTTCTAGTTGTTTGTATGACGCACTGAATTTGACTCCCTTCATATATACATGCCCTCACTTTTACACTCCCGACCTCCAGGCTCTGTGGGGTCTGGCGGCCGCGACGTATCGCCTCGCACTGAAGCCTCACCTCCCACACTAAACCCTGGTCTTTCCATAGTGCCGAAACCTCTCAATGCACCAACACATACCGAACCCCCTTAGTCCCACTGTTACGCTACCATCAACCTCTACACGGCTGTTTGTCTGTCGACCCTCTCAATTCCATCCTCACAGGACAAACCTCCTCCCACACAGTGGTCCTCCACACACTCTATAACTGTTACCGGCACTTTTTCTATTACACCACTGACCATTTCCGGACGTACCGCCACCGCGAGTACACACAAAATCGGATAGGTGATTACTCTCCCACCTGTCTCCGGAATTTTCCTATCACCCTACCTCCCCCACCCCCTGCTGACAGTTGCTTACACCTCCCCCACCCAGGGTAGACCATCCCCCCCACCCGGCACTAGGTGCCACATCACCCCCGTTGGGCCATCTCCATACTTACTTACCACACCAACCCCTCAGCTACCTGTTTGTCTACCCCTACTTCTGCCACAGCTCTCGGACCGTCCTTTCATAACGTTCTACTACCCCTAATTCATCTGCAATGATGAACACCCCCGCGACCACTGACAAGACTCTTGTCAAAATAACCTCGCTCAACATACGAGGTCTCAACATCCCTGAGCGCCGTTCCCAACTCCTTCACGCTATGCACCGTACCAAAGTTGATTTCGCCTTCCTTCAAGAAACACATTTTCGTACTGGCGCTATTCCTAAACTTCATAACTATCGCTACCCGACAACCTTCCATGCTACTACCTCTGAGTCAAAAACGAAGGGAGTCTCGATCCTTGTGGCAAAAAAATGCCCCTTTCAGCACACTGATACACTGGCAGACACAGACGGCAGATACCTTTTTATTAAAGGGACACTGTTTGGCCGCACAGTAACATTGGCTAACATCTACGCCCCCAATACCCATCTTTCGAAAAGTTACCGCTTCCTTAATTGCCTTCCAGGAAGGTATGCTCATCTTTGGGGAAAACTTCAATGTCCCTCTTCACCCACTCCAAGACACCTCTACAGGCAAATCCTCCCTCACATATGCAGCCCTCAGGTCCATTAAAACCCAACTCCAAACTCTATCGCTACACGACACCTGGCGTACCCTCTTCCCTGACGGTAGGGACTTTACCCATTTTTCTGCGCCCCACAACAGGTATTCCAGGATTGACTACCTCTTTTTATCCCAACGAGACCTCCCCCTCCTGCACTGCGCCTCTGTTGATCCCATGTTTCTTTCCGACCACCACCCAGTCTCTGTCACCCTGGCTTTCTCAGATAAACGCTCCCGCTCACGTACCTGGACACTAGACCACTCGTTGCTCACAGACCCGACTATCGCCCAAGACACAGGGATTCGTATCCAACAATACTTCGAAGAAAACAAACCCGCCGACACCTCCCCACTTGTTAACTGGGAAGCGCACAAATGTGTGATTCGGGGAACCCTTATAGCTGCCGCTGCTAAGCGCTACCGGGAAAAACAAAAACAGCTCCTAGACCTTACTGCCCGTATTCAACAACTAGAAAAAACGCATAAACAATCACAGGCCCTCGTCACCCTCCAAGCCCTCTTGCAGTCCAGAAAAGAACTGCTGGACCTTCTAGGACTGGAACTTAAACGTAAATTCATGCTTTCCCAAAAAACCTTCTATGAATATGGCAATAAAGCAGGTAAACTTCTGGCTAGAGCTTTACAAGCCAAAAAAGCCTCCACGACAATCCACTCCCTGACTGACGTGACAGGTCGCAAACTCAACTCAACCCCTGATATAGCTGAACAATTTGTCACATACTATAACCGACTATACAACATAACTACCAACAGACCCAATGTTGACCCCTCTTCCAGACGACAGGCAATTAGAGACTTTTTGTCCCGGTATTGCCCTGCACCCATCCCTGCTACTAGGCTTCAGAAATTAGATGCACCGCTAACTGTTGATGAAGCAAAACTGGCGCTGAAACAAATGAAGCCTGGAAAAAGCCCCGGCCCAGATGGACTGACGGTTGGGTACTATAGAGCCTATACGGACTGCCTGACCCCCCTTTTCGTCTCGGCCTTCAACTCACTTGCTGAGCCTATCACACCCCCCAGAGACATGCTCGTGGCACATGTTGCTGTCATACCTAAACCAGGGAAAGATACGTCCGAAGTCTCTAACTATAGACCTATCTCCCTACTAAATGTAGACCTTAAATGGTACGCAAAGATACTGGCCAATAGACTCCTCCCCCTCCTGCCCCAACTTGTTAATCTAGATCAGGTTGGTTTTGTCCCTGGCAGGGAAGCTAGGGACAACACCCTCAAGGCTATCTCCATTCAACACTGGCTCACAACCCACCACAAACAAGGATTCCTCCTTTCCCTGGACGCTGAGAAGGCGTTCGATAGGGTGGCTTGGGACTATATGTCCGAAACCCTGCGACTCCTAGGCCTTCCCCCTCGTATGCTTAATTTTATTCTCGCACTCTACACAAATCCCACTGCCAGGGTCCGTGTCAATGGCCACCTGTCGAGCGCCTTCTCCATATCCAATGGGACCCGACAAGGTTGCCCCCTCTCCCCACTTATATTTACCCTCACACTAGAACCGATGCTGAGACGCCTCAGGGACAACCCAGACATTAAGGGAGTTGATATTAACCACCACAATTACAAGTTAGCGGCCTTCGCCGACGATATCCTCCTCTTCTTGACGGAACCAATCACGACGCTCCCAAATCTTCTCGATGACCTCAAAACCTTTAACCACCTAGCTAATTTGCAAATAAATTTCTCCAAATCTAATGCCCTCAACGTCACTCTCCCCCCCCGACATCTGCTCACAATGCCAATCCAACTTTCCATTCAAGTGGAACGTTCGCTCGATCACTTACCTAGGTATACAGCTCCCTTCCTCCCTCACAGACCTATACTGTACTAACTATCTTCCATTACTTCAGCTCCTACTGAAAGACCTCAAAAACTGGTCGATGAAACCCTTCTCTTGGTTCGGCAGAGCAGCCGCTATCAAGATGAATGTATTACCCCGAATCCTATATCTACTGCAAACGGTCCCGATCAAGCTTCCTGCCGCTTTCTTCTCCACACTACGTAGAGCTTGCTCTGACTTCATCTGGAATGGGCTCCGACCCAGACTTAGCCATGCCAGGCTCACTATTCCTAAACTCAAGGGCGGCATTGGCCTGCCAGACCTTCGCAAATACCACCTGGCTTGTCACCTGGCTAGGATAGTGGACTGGAATGTGCACTTGGGCACAAAGGCATGGGTACGCCTGGAACACTCGTTCTGGCCCTCCCCGCTCGCCCAAGCTCCCTGGATCAAATCGACCCGGGCTCCCCCACCCTACCGCACACACCCCCTTATCCAACCCACGTTGAACTCTTTCCGAGAAGCCTGTGCTAAGCACCATGTCTCCTCCATCTTAGGTCCGATGACCCCGCTTAGACAAAACCCTGACTTCCGCCCAGGGCTGTCCCCCTCCTTCCTACGAGATACCTGGCCTCATTCCCAAATTCGTGCTGAACATTTTTTTTGACGGTGACCAACTTATCCCCTATGAATCGCTAGCGGCAACCATGATGACTGGTACATTCCCTTTTTGGACGTCCAACTTAGAAACTTTCTTATTAAACCTAACCCGAGACCCAACTGGTCCCGATCACGCACCCCCTTCGAGGACCTCTGTTTACGTGATCCGCCTCTCACTCATTTGATCTCCTCCATATACGCAATGCTGTTCATGGACCAGAACCCGAAACTAAACTGGGCCAGCCAAAAATGGGAGGCAGATCTTTCCATTGACTTAACAGACAGAGAATGGGAACTCATCTACTCATGTATACACAAAGGAACGGTGAATGTCCACGTACAGGAAAATTCCTTTAAGATCTTCTCTCGCTGGTATAAGACCCCCCTTAGATTGCATACCATTTTCCCCTCTGTCTCCCCGAAATGCTGGAGGTGTGAAGCTGAGAACGGCTCACTGTTACACATCTGGTGGTCGTGCCCCAAATTACAAACTTTTTGGACGGAGGTTCACCGCCTGATTCTCCACATCACCACCTACGACCTTGACTTTTCACCGGCACAGTTTCTGCTTCACCACTCCAGCATTCCCTCGAAAACATACAGACGATCTCTAGCTATGCACCTCGTTAATGCAGCAAAACTCTGTGTCCCAGCAAAATGGAAATCTACTGAACCCCCCACCCTGTCCGAATGGTTCAAACGCATACACAAGATAGCTGAGATGGAGAAACTGATACACCAGGCCCATGACACACCACATAAGTACACGGAAATCTGGACTTGCTGGCTCCACTTTCTTACGTCAGATGAATATAAAGCAACCGCTCCTTAGGTATTGTCCGAGAGCTGTGGTAGGACGCTGTTCGATCCTTACTGTCTTCCCCCACTCTATCCCCTATGACCACTCCTTCCAGACCCCTTCCAGAACATATCCCCCCCCCCTTCTTATTGACCATCATCCCGCTGATCCTATAATGTACCTGATCTTTGCCCCACCTTAGCTACTGATCTTTATATACCGAAATACTCGCTCCCAATCCCCCTCAATGCCCCTAATCACCAGTTACCCCTCCCCCCCCCCACGGTTCCTCTAAACCACTTAGAACACAAGAACAATCTCCTGACTCCCCGACCCTACCCTCGACACTGAATTGACGACCCTCTTCAACACGTATATTATTTTCCCTCTCAAGCCCTGATTGCTTTTACCCTCATCGTGCTTCAATAGGTTCTGATACAACGTGTTTGAACCTTTTCGATGATGAATTTTGATATACTATTCCCTCTTAGAAACTTAAACTGTCATACCCGTTTATCAACCTTGTATTGTTGTTCCAGTTAACTGTTATTACTGTTCTGCGGCTGCGCCCGCATTATTATTGCACCCAAGCACCTGTTTGCTTACTGTCAATGCATTATCTTTTCTGTTATTGCAATGTATTTTATGTACGTTAATAAAAACTTTTGAAAAGAAAAACGCTGGCTATAAGTCACCAATGTTCGACATTGGGAGAGGAACCAGACAGGGATGTCCACTTTCCCAATTACTTTTTGCCCTATTAGTTGAACCACTAGCACAATTAATTAGATCTAATGCTGATATTAAAGGTATTGAATTAGGTGGGCATCAACATAAGATATGCCTCTTCGCGGATGATATCCTTATTTTTATGTCACACCCACATGTAACAGCCCTAAACTAAACTGCTAAAGATTTTAGATGATTTTGCTCAAATTTCAGGACTTCATGTTAATCCCTCTAAATCAAATGCACTAAATATCTCCCTGTCCTAATCTGATCTCACTCAAGTCTCCTTACCCTTTGATTGGGTTTTGAAACAAATGCCCTATTTAGGAATTCCATACACAGTCTCCCTTAAAGATAATGCTAATTATCTACCTCTTCTGAAACAAACAACTAGCCTAATGAAACTATGGACCTCTCTTCCATTACCATGGATCGGAAGGATCAACACGGTAAACATTTCCATATTACCAAAGTTTTTATATTTATTTAGGGTACTTCCTGTTCCGTTACCATCCTACTTTCTAAGACTTATGTAATTTATTTGGGGCAGACTAAACCTCGTATTTCTAAGTCCACGTTGTACGTTTTAACCCTAAAGCGCCGCTAGAAATAGCTGAGCTTTACCGTCGATGTCCCCACCGCCCCAGTGTGAAAGGGGCCTTTGTATCTTCACTGTAAAATGTAAACAATATTACTATGGCAATTCTACTGTGGCATATAATACTCAATTTCAAAGGCATAATTGATGTAGGGATGGTGTTGTTTTTTTCTACATTGTGAATATAACATTTTGATTAAAAATACCAGCTGTACTAAATAAAAAGTTTTGCTTTTATTAGTTATGCCACTTTAATATTTACAGTATGTCACTTAGCACAACTAAGAAACACATAAACTGTAGCAGATTGAAACTAAAGTACATTTATTAGTATATAAAACAATTCTTTCAACTAAATACAGGGTCAATTTAAAACCTCTCTAACCACATTTTAGCAGATAATTGTGTGAAGTGAAGCACAGACAAAAGGTGATTAAAGGAAATATGTTAGAAACAAAACTTAACAAATAGCCTGATTAGGTTACAGTTAATCAAAAAGTAGATGTTTGCGGGTTCTCTTCAATAAAAACTTGAACTGTCATCATATTTGGCAAAAACCTAACTATAGATATGTGATATAAAAAGATCAGAACCACGCTCTAATGTCAGTTCTTTCTGGCATTTTATTCTGCTGTCAGCAAAGCAACTACATACATAATATATCCAACAACAACAAAAATCGCACTTCCTTAACATGTTTCATCACTGCAGGCTTGCTCACATAAGTATCTTATTATTATGAGGACTAAGCCCAAGCTGGTAAACTGCATGAAGGAAGTGTCTTTTTTTTTATCTGGGTGGAGATACCGTATGGAATTACTGACAGCAGAATAAAATACCAGGAAATGCTAACATTGGAATGCACCTCTCATCTCCCTACATCTCTAAACACTGAGCAGAGAGGGGCTACAGGATGCAGCAACCTAAACTGTCTATGGATTGCAGGAGGTGCTGTGGATTTGGGTATGTTCTTACAGAAATGTAATGACATTGATGATTTAAATAGTTGGTAATAGTGGTAATTTGTATTTTTTTTTTGTATAATCTTTATTTTTATTTTCAGATCAAAAGACAAAAACACAAACAGTATGACTTCACAACAAAGCCACAACAATCGGGGAGGGAGGGGAGGGTAAGGGGCCTGGGGGAGAACAGATAACAAACAAAAATGGGGGAAAGGGAAGGGTACTGAGGGGAGGGAGGGGAATCAGAGGACGTTCTTAGTATAGCCCAAGCATATACAAGCATCACATTTCGCCAGGGAGAACTGCTATCTGCAATGTGCAGATGTCGGAGCGCCCTACCCGTCTCGGCCGACCTGGACATTCGGTCCACGTGGCCAGGCTTCCCCCCTAAACTAGGGGAGGGCAGAGCGGCCAACCGCGTCACTCTAAAAAGCGGCAAATACCATTCCCCTGCGCATTAAGCATAGTAATAAGTTTGGAGTACCCAGAGCGGTTGGAAACCAGGGGAACGTCTAGGAAACCCAAAAACAAAAACAAAAAGCTCCCAGGTGTCCCAGAAGGGGAAATTAGGTAAAACCAAACATATACATAAACAACAATGAGAAGTAAGGATGTTGAAAATAAGGAAATGGGGTCAGAAAAGGAACTAAGGAAAAAAGGGAGAGAAGAATGAAGTAGATTAAGGTAGAGAAGCATGTGGAACAACCTGCACAGTGGACCACTATGAAGTGGAGCTTGTGGTGTCAGATTGGCGGTGCGCCTGAACAAGTCTCTCAAAGCAAGGATCTGCCAAGGCTAGCAGTGCAACGTCTAGGCTAGACGAAACCATAACAGTGTCATGCACGTGGGCTCTCCATTCGGCCCACACAAGATCCAATTTTTCGCGGGTGCCTCTACAGTCAGCTAACCATCTCTCTCCCTCCATGATCTCCCCCACCTTCCCCAACCAATCTTGCTCACTTGGAATACGCAAGCTTTTCCAATGTATCAAAATGAGTCTTTTTGCAGCGTTGAGGAGGTGGTGGAGAGCACTTCGCTTATAACGAGATAAGGACATAGGGGAAACGTGGAGCAGAAAATGTTTGGGCTGGGCCGGCATAACAATTCCCAGGCTATCAGATATATGTTTGATAACCATGTCCCAGAATGGCTGTAGCACTGGGCACTCCCACCAAATATGGAGAAATGTGCCCGTCTGTCCACATCCCCTCCAGCACCCATTGGAGGCCGTGGGAAAGATTCTGCCCAGGGTAGTAGGAACCCAGTACCATCTCGACATCAGTTTGTAGTTGTTTTCTTGGGTCTTTGAATCCAATGAGCTCGAGTGTGTCAGGCAGTACAGATGGTTTAGTTGTTCCCTGGTGAAATTGGACTGGAGATCCCTCTCCCATTCCTTAATGAAGAAGGGAGTGGGGCTAAGTGTGTAATTTGTATTTTTAACAGAGAGACATGTTTGTAAAATAGGGGCCCTAGTGCGGTTACCTGTTTTCCCATCAGCTACAGCAGTCAGCTTCTAATGTAACTGCAGAGTAATATGGTAGTAAATAAAAGAGTGTGGGATGACTGTCTGTGGGCTCAATTCACTAAAGGGTATCGCATGAGATAATTGAATGACTTGACACATTTTTTTCCTATTATTTCATGCGATGCTGAAAATGTCAATTCACTATCAACGTATGTGGTATTTACCTTTCAAAGGCAAAAACACTCAGTAAATACCTCATTAAAAAGTCGTTAAAGTCAATTCACTAAAGCAGTGGTCATCAACCATTCCTGCAGGGCCCACTAACAGGCCAGGTTTTATGTATTACCTTGGGGAGATGCAGAGTAGAATACTGCAATCACTGAGCAGCAAATTATATCACCTGTGATGTATTTCAGTTATCTTGCAAACCTGGCCTGTTAGTGGGCCCTGCAGGACAAGGTTGATGACCACTGCACTAAAGGAATTAAATAAATAAATGCATGAGTTAAATAAGTAGTGGTTCAGGCATGTGGAATTTAACCACTTGCCTACCGTAAACTGTATATATACGGCAGTAAGACAGCTCTTCTGTGCAGGATCACGGAACTGGTACATGATATTGCACTTTCTGGTCTGGGGCACATGCAGCAACCCGCTCAGGCTGAGATTAGACACAGTGGGAAGCAATCAGCCACCGGGACGGGCCAATCGTTTGGGACAGAAACAGAACAGCGGTCGGCCTATGTAAACATAGCAGACTGCTATTCTGCCAGTAGGGAAGGTAATGATCCGGTGTTTCTCCAAAGCAGGCACACAGATCTCTGCCTTCCCATAGTACAAGCACCTCCCACACAGTAACCAAGAACATTTTAGACACACATTTTACCCTTTTATTGCCCCTTATGTTGTCATTAGTACAGTGACAGTGCATATTTTTAGCACTGATCACTGTAATAATGTCACTGGTCCCCAAAAAAGCATAAAAAGTGTCACTTAAGGCCTTGTACACACGAGGGAATATTTCCGCTGAACATGGTCCGACAGAGCGTGTAGGGGCAAACGGACCGTTTTTTTCCGGATTCCTCCGGCGGAAAAATTTCAAAGCATGCTTTGGAATTTTTCCGCCGGATAGCTGCCCGTCAGATATGTCTGCTGGTTAGTACGGCAAACCAGCGGACATATCTGCCCGCACATGCGTCGTATCCTGTGAATGGATCCGACGCATGCGCGCGGAAGTGTTTACTTCCTGGTGCGGTGACGTGGCGGTCACGTGGCGGCATCAACGTCAGCGTCCGCCGGCGGGGAATTTGATCCGATGGTGTGTACAGCCACCGGATCAAACAGCCCGGCGGACATATCCGATGGAAACGGTCCGTCGGACCATTTCCATTGGATATATTACATCGTGTGTACAAGGCCTAAGTGTCTGCTTTGTCCGTTGCAGTATCGCAGTTCCGCTATAAGTCGCTGATTACCGCCATTACTAGTTATAAAAATAAATAAAAATTCCATAAATATTTCCCATGGTTTGTAGATGCTATGGGCCAGATTCAGATAGAATCGCTTAAGTTTCGGCGGGCGTAGCATATCTCAGATACACTACGCTGTCGTAACTTTGAGCGGCAGGTCCCGTATTCAAAAATAACTTGCGTTATAGTTACGGCGGCATAGTGTAAATGGGCCGGCGTAAGCCCGCATAATTCAAAGTAGGCTTGGAGTGGCCGTGTTGTATGTAAATGAATGGTGACCCCACGCAATTGACGCTCCTAATGAACGGCGCATGCGCTGCCCGTGGACGTATCCCAGTGCGCATGCTCTGAATCACGTCAATGCTCAAAAACTCAATGCTTTTGACTAGGGCTGTGCAAATTAACTTTTAATCGATCGATTAATCTTTATTTTTTTTTAAATAAACTCACCTCTCCGCCAGATTCTGGGCCTTCAGGGAGTTGCATTAGAGATCCGGTGACATCATGGACGTGTCCATGCCGTGTCCATCTGAAGGGTTCTTTTGCTGTGCCTTCATATCTGCATGCCGGCGGGACCTTACTATCTGCCACACGCAAGGGCTGTTACACTTCCCTCTATCACTTCCCTCTACCAACCTGGAATTCTACAGCCATCCACTGGAAGTTGTGATAGTTCCCCTCATGGGACATCTACATGCCGACGGACTAATGTTAACCCCTCCTCATCTGGATTCAGCAGTGGTATCGTTGTACACATTTTTATGCCAGTATCATACTTAGCTACATGTTTGTATAACTTCTTTTGGTACCGTTTGGTATTACTCACACCATTTTTACAGTTTATGTAGCTACATCGATTTTATCTCCAGTGCAATATTTATTTGGTTACCTACTTGAAGACTATAAAAGTTTTAATGCTATTCCCATCGAGCGCTGCCTTTGTGTGTTTTTTGTATCCTGCTATCCATTTTTCCAGTGGTTGGTATCTGCACTGGGAATCAGCCTGCAAGGAGATCAGCTAAAAGTAGTTGGATCTGTATGTGCGTTATAATTAATCGAAATTAGTTGATTAATCGATAAAAAAAAAATGATTAATCGAACACAAAAACTTTGATCAGTAACAGCCCTACTTTTGACGTTAACGTAACTTACGCACATCCCTATTCGCGTACGACTTACGACGGAAAATTCAATGCTGTCCCGACATCCATACTTAACATTGGCTATGCCTCATATAGCAGGGGTAACTTTACGCCAAAAAAAGCCTTACGTAAACTACGTAAATCAAGGCACCGGGCGCACGTAGGTTTCTGAATCTGCGTATCTAGCTCATTTGCATATTCTACGTATTACAACTAAGATACGACGGCGTATAAGATACGACGGCGTAAGAGACTTACGCCGCTCGTATCTTAGCAAAATTCCGGTGTATCTTGCTTTCTGATTACAGAAAAAAGATACGCCGGCGCATCCTAGAACTTCTTTCTGAAGAAAGAATCTGAATCTGGCCCTATATCTAAACCAATCAATATATGCTTACTGGGATTTTTGTTACCAAAAATATGTAGTAGAATACATATGGTCTAAATTAATAAAGACATTTGTTTTTTTTGAACTTTAAAGCAGAAAGTAAAAATTTTTTTTTTTTTTTTCAAAATTGTCTGTCTTTCTGTCTTTCTTTGTTTAAAGCGCAAAAACAAAACAAAAACAGAAACTATCAAATACCACTATAAGAAAGCTCTATTTGTGGGGAAAAAAAGCACAAACATTTTATTTGGGTACAGCATCGCACAACCGCACAATTGTCAGCTAAAGTAACGCAGTGCCGTATGTAAAAATATAGGGCCAGATTCAGGTACAATTACATTGGCGCAGAGTATCAGAGATACACTACGCCGCCGTATTTTACCTGGCTCTACAATGAATTCATGTAGATTTTGGCCCGTAAGGTACGGCGGCGTAGTGTATTTCTCGCGGCGGAATCGAAATACGCGATTAGGGGGCGTAAAGCATTTAAATTAGGCGCGTCCCCGCAGCGATCGAACTGTGCATGCTCCGTTAAGAAATTTCTCGCCGTGCATTGCGCGAAATAACGTCGTTACATCATTTTTTGTTTCAGTAGCGTCGTTTATGTACATTCCTTTTCCCGGACGACTTACGTAAAAAATAAAAATAAAACGTTGACATGGGCTGTCTAACTAGTCCAGATAAAAGCTGGAATAACTTTATGCGGCAAAAAGATGACTACAGATGCCGTAAGAGATTGCGAATGACGCTCGTAACTTCGTGGATCGTCGGAAAAAGCTCATTTGCACACCCCGACGCGGAAAATGACGGGAACTCCACCCAGCGGCCGCAAATTTATTGCAGCGTAGATCCGAAGGCGTACGAACACGTAAGCCAGTCAGATTGAAGCCCGAAGCCGTCGTTTCATGGTTTGAGGATTCAGACTAATGAAACGACACGCGTAATTTGAAAGTACTCCAGTCTAAGGCGAGATAGACCGGAGTAAGGGCTCTGTGAATCTGGCCCATAATAGCCAGTTTGGAGTAAATATCTCTAAATATCAGTCTCTGGTGGGTTTTACCATGCTGACACTTAGTTCATGGCTGTTATAGTTGTCATTCTATACCTGTACCTACATTTTAACAAGCTTAGACATTCTTCATCTGCCAGGACGTGGTAGGGTGTCGGTGACCTTAAAGTATCCGGCACCTCATCCCTTGTATTGGTAGAATGAATATAAGGGAATGAATAGGAATTCAAAAAATTAGTTATTGTGATCTCGTTGTAAAACCTTTATAGACCTTTTTGTCCTATCTGGAGTCCAAGGTGCCCCTGTATTTTGCATCTTTCTACAACAGAGTCTGTGTAAGTATTGAGGCTATGTTAGCCCGTCATATTGGACTATGTTATATTTTTTCTTTCTCTTTTTTATTTATTTGCATTTAGCCTGGCCCCTGCATGCCTCCTGCAGCCACATCTATATATATCCCCCCATTCCCCCCCCATTGCCATGGTTGTTGGACTTCTTGGGCGCTCGCCCCCTGCGGGTATTCTCTTCTTAGGCGGGGTAGGATCTTGCATAGGGGAGAAAATAGGTATGAGCCATGTCATGAATGGGTTTTCTATAATGCTAACTCTGATATAAATGTGTGATGTTGTTTATTGAAACTCTGTTTTTGTATTTATTGTTACTAGAGCCACTGCTCAATACTGGTGAATATGCAATTTCCCAAAAGAAGCCACTGCGTGGCGAAACATGTAGGGATCGGCTACACAGCAGTAATTTTCATATGCCTATGGATACCTTGGCCAGTACCAATAATTATATAATTACTCTGTCTTTTTTAAGCACCTTTGACTGTACATGTTTTGTATAATAAAAATTTGTATTTCAAGTGAA
Organism: Rana kukunoris; assembly: GCA_029574335.1. Taxonomy (NCBI): domain Eukaryota; kingdom Metazoa; phylum Chordata; class Amphibia; order Anura; family Ranidae; genus Rana; species Rana kukunoris. Next base: position 319,733,062 of record CM056052.1, on the reverse strand, counting down.
TCTGTACTGTAATGCCACGTACACACGATCGGTTTCATCAGATATCCGATGAAGCTGACTTTCATCTGTCTTGCCTACACACCATCAGTTAAAAATCTGATCGTGTCCAACGCGGTGACGTAAAGCACAACGACGTGCAGAGAAAAATTAAGTTCAATGCTTCCGAGAATGCGTCGACTTGATTCTGAGCATGCGTAGATTTTTGACCGATGGATTTCCCCACAGACGATGGTTTTTTTCTATCGTTTTTTTAACCAACCAACCAATTTTAAAACAGGTTCTATTTTTTTCACCGATGGGAAAAAAACAATAGGGCCCACACACGATCGGTTCGTTGGATGAAATCGGTCCATCGGACCGTTTTCATCCGACGAACCGATCGTGTGTACAGGGCACCACTATAATGCCAAATTCCTATTCCCTTATTGTTCATCTGCCAGCATTTTCTCTATATGATGATACAGTTGTTACTAATGCATTATTATCTGTTTCTTATTCCTCTTTTTGTGTGTTCTTTCTCTGTTGATCTCTTTGAGTTGACAGTCCTGGCATGACCGGCTTTTGCTGTCTACTTACCCACTTTTGTTGTGGTGAAATTGTTTTTGTAAGATTTTTTCTTGCACCAGACAAATCATCTGTATTTTATGTACTCTTCATATCACCTAAATCTTCATTGAAGCTTACTATTAGGATGTGTCCCTTTACGTGCTGCATGGGCCTGTAGGATAAGGTTAGCCAAGGTTATTATTTTTCTTTTCACTTTTCTCCTCTCCCTTCCCCCTTTCTTACACCCCCCTTCCCTTTCTACCTCTCTTTGCCTTCACTTCCCTTCATCCCTTCCCTCCCATTGTTTACCCCCCCTCTGTTTTTTCCCCTTCTTTTTCACCTGTGACTGCAGAAATAAAATTTGCACCATCTATGGCCAGCCTAAGCTCCTAGGCAAATTTAATTCCAAAGTTCAACTTCCCTTGCAAACTGAACAGGCTATTTGTCTTGAGCAAATCAACCTATTTGTGTTTAGTGTAATGTGACATGGCTGTTAAAAAGAAAAGGCTTTAAATGGTCACTACTGCCTTCTCCAACCTTCCTTCCGAATTATTTTCTTAATTAAACTGTATTACACTGATCTGCTCAGTTACTTAGGAGAAACTGAGCATGGACGTGACTGCCCATGACTTCAGTGATTCTGCATTACAGATTGTATAAATGTACAATGTTTGGAACTATCTGGACATTTAGTAGTTGTGTAAAGCAGTGGTCATCAACCTTGTCCTGCAGGGCCCACTAACAGGCCAGGTTTGCAAGATAACTGAAATACATCACAGGTGATATCATTTGCTGCTCAGTGATTGCAGTATTCCAGTCTGCATCTCTCCAAGGTAATACATAAAACCTGGCCTGTTAGTGGGCCCTGCAGGACAGGGTTGATGACCACTGGTGTAATGTATTTCCAATTAATTAAAAATTAGATACCAAACTCTATTTTAGTCAAGTGGTTGGCACTGTTTTACAATGGTAACTATGGGCAGAGTAGATAATATAAAGATAGATCACATATACACGTTCTTAGAAGTGCTTCTCAACCGCTAGAAGTCATAAAAATAAAAATAAAAAACACTAAGGACAACGCCCCTGAAGGGGAGCAGGGGTTTGGTTAATAACTAAAGGCCAGCTCTGATACATACTGGGTGATCCTATGTGATCATATTTTCCATTTTCCCTTAAGCGTTTATCACTCATAGTGTGCAAACCAACTTTACTGGTAAAATGCATGCCGCACTTGTCTTACAATAAGTTCCTTTGTGCTCAGGGAGGTCCCTGGATCCTAAACACTATTAACCACTTGACCACTGGGCACTTAAACCCCCTTCCTAACCAGACCAATTTTCAGCTTTCGGTGCTCTCACAATTTGAATGACAATTACTCAGTCATACAACATTGTACCCATTTGAAATTGTTTGTCTTTTTTTTCACACAAATAGAGCTTTCTTTTGGTGGTATTTGATCACCTCTGGGTTTTTTATTTTTTGCGCTATAAAAGAAAAACGACTGAAAATTCTGTAAAAAAAAAACAACTTTTTCTCACACACAGCATATGCATACCACAAATTACACCCCAAAACACATTCTGCTATTCCTCCTGAGTATGGCGATACCCCATGTGTGAGACTTTTACACAGTGTGGCCACATACAGAGGCCCAACATGCAGGGAACGCCATCAGGCGTTCTGGAACACCCAGACCAATTTTGACATTTCTTTCGCACGGTATTTTCGCAGAAATTTATTGAACGCGTGTTTTAAAAAAAAAACAGTTTTGTGCTTAAAACAAAACAAAACAGTAAAGTTAGCCCAATTTTTTTTCATAATGTGAAAGATGAAGTTACGCCGAGTAAATAGATGCCCAACATGTCACACTTCAAAATTGCGCACACTCGTGGAATGGCGCCAAACTTCGCTACTTAAAAATCCCCATAGGCGGTATTGCAGAGTATTGGGGTATTGCAAAGTATCATGCAGGGTATTGGGGTATTGCAGAGTATCGCGCGGGGTATTGCAGAGTATTGGGGTATTGCAGAGTATCGGGCGGGGTATTGCAGAGTATTGGGGTATTGCCGAGTACTGGGGTATTGTTGAGTATTGGGGTATTGTTGAGTATTGGGGTATTGTTGGGTATTGCTGGGTACTGGGGGATTGCTGGGTACTGGGGGATTGCAGAGCTGGGATGGATGGAGGGATGGCTGGATCTGTGACTGCATTTGTCACAGATCCAGCCACAGCGCTGCTGCTGACACCCCGCTCCCCCCCCTCTCCTCGCACACTGTACAGAGAGGAGAGGAAGGAGAGGGAGGAACCGGCGTCATCAAATGACGCCGGTTTGTTTACAAGTGATCGCGTCGTCATTCGACGGCGCGATCACGTGGTAAACGGCCGCTATCAGCGGCAATTTACCGTGATCCGTGATGCGCCTGGTCTTCTAGACCCGGCGAGCACGGACACTTCCACGAGCGCGTCCCAGGGGACGCGCAATCGCGGAAGTGAAGGACGACGTCCCAGGGACATCGTGTCACAGTAGCTCGACCGCGCTGTAGCAGTATTTTTGCTATAGCGCGGTCGGCAAGTGGTTAACCATTTGCCAAGACCAGACCATTTTTATTTATTTTTTGCCACTGCATTTCTTTAACTGACAATTACACGGTCATGCAACGCTATACATACAGTAAGTGAAAACTATATCCTTTTTTCCCCACAAATAGAGCTTTCTTTTGGTGGTATTTGATCACCTCTGTTTTTTTATTTTTTTGTGCAAACAAAAAAAGACAGACAATTAAAATAACAAACAATATATATTTTTTACTTTCTGCTATAAATATAGAAAATAAAAAATCGAATATCTTCATAAATTTAGGCCAATTTGTATTCCGCTACATATTTTTGGCAAAAAAAATCCCAATAAGCATATATTGATTGTTTTCCGCAGAAGTTATAGAGTCTACAAGCTATGGGATATATACTGGAATTTTTATTTATTTATAAATGTTTTATACTAGTAATGGCGACGATCAGTGACTTCTAGTGAGACTGCAATATTGCGGAGATCAATCTGACACTAACTGACGTACTGACACTTTGTGGGAAACAGTGACACTAATAAAGTGATCAGTGCTAAAAATATGCACTGTCGCTGTACTAATGATAGCGGGGTTAAACATCTAGCGCACTCAAAGGGTCAAATGTGTGCCTAACCAGTGTTTTTGTGTTTACTATGCGCTGTTTGTACCAAGGGATGTGGTGGATTTTATTCCCTGATATGCAGGGAAACAAAATCCACCACATCCCTTCTGACAGAACAGAGCTCTGTATTGTTTACATGGCAGAACAAGCCTTGTTCTGTGCCTCTGCTCGCCGAACAGCAGGTGGCGGGGGACATCTATGGGGTGGCACCCGCTGATCGGCTTGTGCTGTGTTTAATCACAGCCGTGTGCTCGCCCCCCTACCCAGACGTGCCGGATCAGGTACATTTCCTGGCGCAGGAAAGCAGTCGGCCAGTGGTTAACTTGTTAAATACTAGAGGCTCTGTTGCCAGAGGTTTGAATATTTGAAAGTTAACTATAAGGTCATCATTAATATAGAGGGGGCTTAAATAATATGTCACCCTAACATTTAATATTCCTGATATGTGTCTATTGTACCATATACTTGGGTTAAAAAGTATCTTGTTCTCTTTGTTCTCTTACTTTGTGTGAAATATCTGGTGCTCTTGCCAGTCCCCTTGCTTTCCTATTTCATACTGACTACACTAGGCATGAGAGCACATCCATCCCAGCATGATCAGTTTTCTGACTGTGCTGGGGGCCCAGCCTGCCTGTCCTCCAATGGTCAGACAAGTGCTGACACACTCCCTGCATGGTCAGTTTTCTGACTGTAATGAGAGCACAGCTTGCATCCTCCAATTGTCAGACTTGTGCTGCTGCATCTACATCCCACCTCTCTAATCCCCTTATGCTCCCGAAAGCATGAAGCAGCAATAAAAAGAAGCTTACAAGCATAATTTATTTTCATTCAAAATTAAAAAAAAAAACGGTTTGACCCTTATGGGGGCACGCAACCTAGAAGGCTGCAGAAAAAGAGAGGGGGCAAGAGAGCGCCCCCCTCCTGAACCGTACCAGGCCACATGCACTCAACATGGGGAGGATGTCCCCATTCTGATGGGGACAAGGGCCTCATCCCCACAACCCTTGCCTGGTGGTTGTGGGGGTCGGCAGGCAGGGGGGGCTTATCGGAATCTGATAGCCCCCTTTAACAAAGGGGACCCCCAGATCCAGCCCCCACGCATACCATTGTTCATATATGTTTGTGAATACCCAGAATCTGCATTTTTGTCCTTTTCCTATTGTCCTATTCTGTTATTACAGATACCCTATGGCATCCGCGCCTGAGGAAGTGTTTTTTACACAAAACGTGTCGGGCATCAAGGATGTAGCTTTATGCCAAATACGATTCTATTCAGATATATTCAATCATTTTTGACTCATACAATTTTACATCTATTTTTCATTAGTTTGCTCTGTGCTGCCCAGTCTATATGTGTACAATATCATCCATACTGTTTGACTATTTTATTGTATTATCTTGTGCTAATGACCTGTTACTATGTTCATGTTTTAATGTTGGTTTCTACTATGTGCGGTTGTACATGCCACCCACAAACATTTGATACTATGTGCATTTGCACATGCCACCTTCATACATGTGATACATACTACTATGCACCTATGCAAATAAAATGTGTTTATTTTGTACCCAACCCCAATCTGTCAGCTGCTTCATTTAAAGTCCCAAGACGGACACCTGGATGTAGACCGCAGACGGACACCTCCAAAGCCGCAGACGGACCCCGCACAAGGAAGCCACAGATGGACACCCACAAGCCTGGACGGACCCCGCACAAGGCCACAGACGCACGCCGGACAAGGCCGCTGCTGGACGCAGGGCAAGAATGTAAGTTTTCTTTTTTTTCCTTTTCTACCTTTCTAAGCTTGGAGTGCGCGTTATACGCCGGCGCGCGGTATACCCCGATAAATACGGTAATTTGCAAATAAAGGCAGTACCTTCAAAGAAGAAGATAACTATTTGTCCCTTCCGCTGTTTGGGCAGTTGGACATTGCTGTGATGAATAGAAATCGTCCCCTAAGTCTCTTCTAAAACTGCCACTTCAGTGTCAATCTCCTGTATCCAGCACTGTACTTAGTGATTCTTCCTGCCAACCTTACGTCATTACTGTGTCCTCTAGTGATGTAGAGGTCAGCAGGAAGAACCATGCAGTGCAGGACAGGATCAATTACTTATTTCATAAATATAACTGCAGCCATTAAAATACAAACTAGCAATGGTAGTACAGTTTCAGCTCTTTAAAATATTAGAAGTAACATTTTTTAAGTTGCCACTAATACGAGATACTTAGCAGCGTTACACTGCTGTTAGGAGCCCACATTATACAACATCAGACATTGTGTCACCGTAGTCAGTGTTCACTCTGCATAGAGGACAAAGGTTCTCTTTCAATGTCAGAATAAGGATGGCAAATAACTAAAGCACAAGCTAGTTGAAGTAATGTTTTTTGAACATCAAGCAGTAATTGATTCAGTATCCTTAAAAGCACTTCAGTGAGGCCACAGATAGGGAGCAGCAGAAAATATTGAAGTCAGGAGAGAATTATTTAGCAGTATAGGCTTTGAGCAATGAACAGGCAATGTGGAGAGTGAAGAAAATCTCCCCGGGAAATTTTGTAGAAAAAAAATAAAAAACTTCAGAACTTCAACTGTCACTACCTAGCTATTTAAAATATCATATTTAAAACAATATGTATAGGAATTAATTTTCACATATGCTTTAACCGATAAAAGAAGAACACCTAGCATATTTATAAACATAAAAAAAAATATACAGTACATATTTATTGACAGATAAGCTGTATGTATTTTTATGGCCCAGTCTTTTCCTTTAGCTGTCTAGTATTTCATATTCTAGTCAAGGGCTGCAACTAACGATTATTTTCATAATCGATTAATCGGCCGATTATTTTTTCGATTAATCGGGCGATTATTTTTTCGATTAATCGGCCGATTATTTTTCCGATTAATCGGCCGATTATTTTTTCGATTAATCGGCCGATTATTTTTTCCGATTAATCGGCCGGTTATCTTTTCCGATTAATCGGCCGATAATTTTTTGCGATTAATCGGCCGATTATTTTTTCCGATTAATCGGCCGATTATTTTTTCCGATTAATCGGTCGATTATTTTTTCGATTAATCGGCCGATTATTTTGCCGATTATTTTTTCGATTAATCGGCCGGTTGTTTTTCGATTAATCGATTAATCTGATAAAATCATTTAAAAAAACGTAATGTGGAATTTTTTCGTTTATTTAACAATAATAATGAAAAAACTGAGTGTTACACTCAAACGGCAGATTAAAAAACGTTTAACATTAACATTACACAACTTTGCAGCAGTATTGTTCCTCCCAGAAACACCAATGCTGGGGCACTATTCCTCCTAGAAACACCAAATGATGGGGCACTATTCCTCCCGGGAACACCAATGCTGGGGCACTATTCCTCCCAGAAACACCAATGCTGGGGCACCATTCCTCTGAGAAACACCAAATGATGGGGCACTATTCTTCCCGGGAACACCAATGCTGGGGCACTTTTCCTCCCAGAAACACCAATGCTGGGGCACTATTCCTCCCAGAAACACCAAATGATGGGGCACTATTCCTCCCTGAAACACCAATGCTGGGGCACTATTCCTCCCAGAAACACCAATGCTGGGGCACTATTCCTCCCAGAAACACCAAATGATGGGGCACTATTCTTCCCGGGAACACCAATGCTGGGGCACTATTCCTCCTAGAAACACCAATGCTGGGGCACTATTCCTCCCAGAAACACCAAATGATGGGGCACTATTCCTCCCTAAAACACCAATGCTGTGGAACTATTCCTCTCAGGAACACCAATGATGGAGCATCATTCCTCCCGGAATACCATTGATGGGGCACTATTTCCCTCCCAGGAACACCAACTGGGCACTATTCCCTCCCCCACCCAGGAACACCAATGGGGCACTATTCCCCCCTCAGGAAAACCAATGATGTGGCACTACTATTCCACCCACCCCCGGAACACTAATGATGGGAGTTAGGAGGATGGGGAATTGTTATAGGAATGCATGTACTCATTGTACTGTCACTTTGTTAGTGTATGCTAACATGTTAACTAAAGGATAGGTTTCTCTACCTTTCACAGATCGTGCAGCTCGGCTCTCCTCACCGCTGCTTCTAGCCTCTGTTCCCTCGAGGCAGCAGCAGGCGGGGCTGAGATCAGTGGGGAGCTGACGTCAGAGGAGAGCCAAGGAGAGGCGTGGACATGCGGCGCGGGCATGCCTCGTAATACGCCGTGCCTTGTACACATACGAGGCACGTCGGCGCTGCATGTCCTGTGTAATACAACGCTACCTGTTATTACGGGACAGGAGGATTTTTTGAATGGGCAGACGGTCAGACGGACGGAAGATGCGGACCAACTAATCGATAATGAAAATCGTTGACAACGATCTTCATTATCGAAGATTATCGATAATATCGATTAATCGTTTCAGCCCTATGTTTTTTTTGCCATCTCTGTTCCCGCTGAGGATCTTATCTTTAATTTCCTGTTCTCCTTGCCACACTGAAAGTAATTAGGAATTCCAACAGAGACACAAGCAGCAAAAAAAAAAGAATGCCTTGCAGAGGTTCTTATCCTTCCCCAGTCTTTTAAAAATTAATAGAACAGAATTAGTGAAGGTTTAAACTGGTGGGTTCAATTATATACTGTATTCAGATCTGAACCATTGCCTGCACACCAATGGTCTTGTTTGCTCAAAGCATTAAACACATCCATAAAACAGTTTCATTTAAGGCCAGAAATGTAACACTCCCATTGGTTGTGCTCTCAGCCAAACTGTCAAACCATTAAATGGCTGATGTCTTAACTGATCACATGTGCAGCATCATGGCAGTTGTAGATTTAACAGAGGCAAAGATAGCAGCTTCTTTGGCTGAAGACAATAGGGGGGTTTACTTACACTTTAGGCTGTTGAGGTAAGGAATTGCATGGAGTACAAGTCAAGGAGAATTTAGGAATGTTTTAAGAGGCAGACCCTGGGAGACACAGTTACAGTGCCTTGAAAAAGTATTCATACCCCTTGAAATTAGCGTAAATGCATTTTATTGAGATTTTATGAGATAGATCAACACAAAGTGGCACATGGTTGTGCAGTGGAATGAAAATGATAAATGGTTTTCAATTTTTTTTTACAAATACCGTGGGGAAAATAATTATTTGATCCCCTGTAGTTTTTGTAAGCTTGCTCACTTACCACAAAATGAAGGGTCTATAATTTTTATCATAGATGTATTTTAAATGATAGGGACAGATTATCAACCAAAAATCCAGAAAAAAAATGATACAAATGTTATAAATTGAGTTGCAGTTCAGTGAGTAAAATAATTAATAAGCAAAACACCTAGTACTTGGTGGGGAAACCCCTATTGTCAAGCACAGAGGTAAGACGTTTCTTGTAGTTAGTGATCAGGTTTGCACACATCTCAGGAGGGATTTTTCTGTCCACTCTTCTCTAAATCCTTAAGGCTTCTTGGCTGTCACTTGGCTACTAGACTTTCAGCTCTCTCCATACATTTTCTATGGGATAAAGGTCTGGAGACTGGCTAGGTCACTCCATGTGCTTCTTCTTGAGCCACTCTTTTGTTGCCTTGGCGGTATGTTTTGGGTCATTGTCATATGGAAAGACCCAGCTTCAGTGTTCTGGCTGAGGAAAGAATGTTCCCATCCAAAATTTTACAATACAAGGCCCCATCCATTGGCTCCTGAATGTGACAAAGTTGGTCTGTACGTTTAGCAGAGAAACAGCCCCAAAGCATAATGTTTCCACCTCCGTGCTTGACTGTAGAGGTGGTGTTCTTAGGGTCATAGTCAGCATTTTCTTCTTCCAAACATGGAAGACAAATTACCCAAAACATACCACCAAGCCAACAAAGGAGTGTCTACAGAAGAAGCACATTAAGGTCATGGAGTGGCCTAGTCAGTCTCCAGACCTTAATCCTATAGAACATTTGTGGAGGGAGCTGAAACTTTGACTTGCCAAAAGACAGCCACGAAACCTTAAGTATTTAGAGAAGATCTGTAAAGAAGATTGGACAAAAATCTCTCCTGTGACGTGTGCAAACCTGGTCACCAACTACAAGAAACGTCTTACCTACATGCTTGCCAACCAGGATTTCTCCACCAAGTACTAAGTCATGTTTTGTTTGGGCATCAAATACCTATTTTACTCACTGAACTGCAACTTCATTTATAGAATTTCTTTTATATGTTTTTTTTTTTTTTTTTTCTGGATTGTTAGTTGATATTCTGTTTCTATCATATAAAATTTACCTATGATAAAAAATGATAGACCTTTAATTTCTTTGTAAGTCGGCAAACTTACAAAATCTGCAGGGGATCAAATAATTATTTTCTCCACTATAAATATCTAAAAAGTGTGGCGTGCATTTGTATTTAGTCAGTAATCAATACTTTGTAGAACCAGCTTTTTTGCAATTACAGCTGAAAGTCTTTTTGGGTATGTCTCTACTAGCTTCACACATCAATAGGGATGAGCCGAACACCCCCGTATTTGGTTCGCACCAGAACCCTTGAATGGAACTCCCGTTCGCGCGAACATTTAGAACCCCATTGAAGTCCATGGGACTCGAACGTTCGAATTCAAAAGTGCTCATTTTAAAGGCCAATATACAAGTTATTGTCGGAAAACGGGTTTGGGGACCCGGGTCTTGCCCCAGGGAACATGTATCACTGGGAAAAAAAGTTTTAAAAACTAACAGTTTTTATTCTAAGATTGCCCTGTATTGTCTCCATCTATCTTCCCATCAACTTTTACCATATCCCTGTCCCTGCTGAAGAAAAGCATCCCCACAGCATGATGCTGCCACCACTATGTTTCACGGTGGGGATGGTGTGTTTAGTGTAATGTGCAGTGTTAGTTTTACACCACATATAGCATTTTGCTTTTAGGCCAAAAAGTAAAATTTTGGTCTCATCCGACCAGGGCACCGTCTTCCACATGTTTGCTGTGCCCCCCACATGGCTTCTTGCAAACTGTAAACAGGAATTCTTATGGCTTTCTTTTAACAATGGCTTTCTTCTTGCCAATCTTCCATAAAGGCCAGATTTTTGGAGTGCATAACTAATAGTTTTCCTGTGGACAGATTCTCCCACATGAGCTGTGAATCTCTGCAGCTCCTCCAGAGTTACCATGGGCCTCTTGGCTGCTTCTCTGATTAATGTGCTCCATGCCTAGCCTGTCAGTTTAGGTGGGTGGCCATGTCTTGGTAGGTTTGCAGTTGTGTCATACTCTTTCCATTATAGGATGATGGATTGAATAGTGCTCTGTGAGATGTTCAACACTTGGGATATTTTTTTATAACCAAACTGTGCTTTAAACTTCTCCACAACTTTATCCATGACCTGTCTGGTGTGTTCTTTGGCCTTCATGATGCTGTTTGTTCACTAGGGTTCTCTAACAAATCTCGGAGGGCTTCACAGAACAGCTGTATTTATACTGAGGTTAAATTACACACAGATGAATTCTATTTACTAATTAGGTGACTTCTAAAGGAAATTGGTTCCACTGGATTTTAGTTAGGGGTATCAGAGTAAAGGGGGCTGAATACAAATGCACACCACACTTTTCAGATATTTATTTGTAAAAAAAAACCAAAAAAACATTTATCATTTTCCTTCTACTTTACAATTATGTGCCATTTTGTGTTGGTCTATCACATAAAATCCCAATAAAACACATTTACATTTTTGGTTGTAACATGACAAAATGTTGAAAATTGCAGGGGGTATGAATACTTTTTCAAGGCACTGTGCCTTGCTCATACAGAGAAAAGTGACAAAGGCCCTCTCAACTCACTAATACTAACCTTGCCAGCTTTATTAATATGCTTATAGTCCAACAGTATTTTATGCAGTTTATTACTGCTGATGAAAAATTAAGCTTCTAAACTGTTCTAAACATTACTGTTATAGTATTTGCTCAATTATTTAATAGTAGATATTCTATACAGATTAATTGGCTATATTATCAGTTACATGCAAATTTACTCATACATGCTTCCACTGTAAATGAATAATTATTATTATATTAGCTACAGTGCCTTGAAAAAGTATTAATTTCCACATTTTATCATGTTACAACAAAAAACGTAAATGTTCGGTGAGCTCTCAACCCCAACTCAAATTCTGCTCATACAATGTAAATGGGCTCAATATTGCTTCCAAGTGGGGACTAATCCTCAATTAGATGCATAAACATCAGGTTAATGTGCTTCTATTGCAAGAGATGCACTTTCAATCTGATTCCACCCTTTCCTGCTCCATCAGATACTTGAACAGATGGATTCATAGTACATATCCCTCACAGAAGGCTAGAGGGTTCTCTATCGCCTTACACAAAACACTCCCTATAGAAATACTAGATTGTATTACTGATCCACAGGGAAGGTATGTTTTTGGAATATTCTCATTGGCGGGGACTAAATTTACGGTAGCTAACATTTACTTACCGAACGTTAACCAAATCCCATCAGCTTTGCAGTACCTTAAGATCTTACCCGGTTTCATGGAGGGTAAGCTCATCCTGGGTGGGGACTTCAATAACCCACTAGACTCACTCTTGGATTCTTCAATGCCGTGATCTTTGATCTTCCCCTAAATTACTGGCACTGAAGCATGCCATCTATAACATACATCTCATTACTGTGTGGAGGGTATTGTATCCCACATATTATGGCTATACTCATTTCTCCCACGCAGATCAGTCCTATAGTCGCAAAACTACTTTCTAGTGGATCATAGTTGCTTATACTGGTCCCCCAAATGTGAGATCAACTCCATGGTCTGGTCTGACCACTGCCTCATTTATTTGACCTTTCTGATCCCCTCCACCCAAGTAAAGAAATGACTCCTTATTCTTGAACTCAGACTGTGTCACATGGGTCTCAGGCACCATATCTCACTTTTTCACAGACCTTGTTGAGGACACTACGCCCCTGTCTATCTAATGGGAGGCACTAAAGGCTGTCTTGTGAGGCAGATTTATTCATATTGGGGCCCGTTTGAAGAGGGAATGCTCAGCTGCCATAGTGGCTGAAATTCAAAAGATTGGGAATTTGGAGACCATGCACAAGCGCTCCCCTACCATTGAAACTCTCACTGAGGTTTCTTTAGCCCGGTCACAACTTAGGGACCTGTACGAGGTGTCCACGTGTACATATGCAGATAAACTCGCTCTGCACCAATATAAATTGTGAGACAAATGTGGTAGACCATTGGCTCACTCCTTGCACCCAAAAACGGCATTGACATTATTTCTCACGTTTGGGACAAGTCGGATTACTGAACCCTCTAGATCTCCCTCATTGACATAGGAGAAAAAGGCATCTATATTGAGAGGACAGCATTACCCACCTTGGAGGAGGATAATATCAGAGATCTTGAAGAGCCTATTACTCAAGAGGAGGTTGCCAAAGCCATAGCATCCACCCCATCTGGCAAGAGCTCAGGGCAAGAGCCCAGGTCCGGATGGCTTCACTCCTAAATTCTACAAACTCGTTGCTCCTCTCCTTAATCCATTTTTAACTAAAGTGTTTAATTCCTTATGAGAAGGTTCAGGATTCCCTCTGCAAACACTTGAGGCTCATATCTCCCTCATCCCAAAACCAGACAAGGACCTAACTCTTTGTGTGAATTATCGGTCTATCTCCCTGATAGGAGTTGATCTGAAAGTGTTTGCTAAGGGGTTGGTTAATAGATTTTAGCCCCTATTACCCAATTTGATACATTTAGATCAGGTGGGTTTTGTGGGTGGATGTGAAGCTAGGGACAATACCCGGAAAACCCTTCTTCTAGCTAACTATGCCCACACGCATGATATCCCCCTTTGGCCCCAAAGGCTATCCAAGATACTGTCCTTTTACTCCTCACTGTCTGCCAGAATCCGAATCTGAAGAAATGGTTCATTATCCCCAGCATCCCATATCCATAATATGGAAACGTGTCTTTTGTCCCCCCTCCTCTGTGTTCTCACTATGGAACACTTTGCTGTCGCCCTGCGCAATAACGCCACTATTAAGGGTATTATGATAGGTCCTGTTCATACTAAACTTGTCCTCTTTGCAGATGACATGCTGATGTTTGTGACCCAAGCCCCACTTGTGCGTGCCCTCAATTATACAGGAGTTTAAGGCATTAAGGACAATGAGCAACTTTAAAGTAAACCACAGTAAGTCAGAAATCCTCAATATCTCATTATCTAGGGTGGCTCTACAACACCTTTCATCCTCATTTCCTTTTAAGACAGGCTCCATGTCTATTCAATATTTAGGAATCCACATCACAGCAGATGCTTCCTGGCTTCTCTCTGCAAATTTTACTGCCCTTCTCCTCAAAATGCAGGCATATTTATCCTCCTACCCTACCAAGCGGCCTCATGGTTGGGAAAGGTGAATGCTTTGAAAATGGATATCCTCCCCTGATTCTTATATTTATTCCAAGCCATCCCTATATACATACTGATCTCGGAAGCTTCGTCAGCTGTTCTCCAGTTTTATCTGGGGAGGGGAACGTTAAAATATGAAACCCTTTAATTCCCAAAAGCAGGGGAGGGAGCTGGCATTCCAGGTTTAAACTTGAGCTTTGTGCTCTACTATCATGGACCCCTGTGGTATGTCGTAAGTATCCATCTCTTTTGGCTGAAAAAGCTTAAAAATAAAGTGCAGCTCTATAAAAGCATAATTAATATACAATGTGCATACATATAAAGAGTATAAAATGTTTTATATATATATATATATATATATATATATATATATATATATATATATATATATATATATATATAGTGCAATATGCTGTAAATTGAAAATACAAAAATCTAAATAATTTATGCCATAGACTGATAATAAAGTGCAATTTGCTCCTTATTCCACACAGTGTCCTTTGAGATTCCAATCAGCCGTGCAACAAACAGTACAATTTTCCATCCTTCCTTATTGTTTACTATTGGTCTCCACTCTCATCGCAAAGTAACAAAGCTTGCAATAGTGATATGATATCTCCCAGAGGAAGTCACAATTAATGATGAAACTAGTAGGAGAGGCTTGAGGGGCTGACGTGTGAGGAACTAGGAAGCAACCAAGGAAGAGAAAGTGAGTGTAAATGATGGGCGACTGCTGATCACCAGGGCTGCAGAGTCGGTTTTGCAGTGACACCTTGGTCCCAGCACTTGTGGATATGCACACTAATGCCGTGTACACACGACCGTTTTTCCTGTCATGCAATAAAACGTAATTTTTCTCGACCTGATTCATTGTGATTCCTCTCAAGCCTGCCTTACATACACATGTTCATGAAAAAAAAACGCTTGACGACACTACTGTATAAAGGGGAAGTTCCATTCGAATGGTGCCACCCTTTGGGGCAATTTTGCTCATTTCTCAGCATGCACATTGTTTTTCCCCTCGGAAAAGCATACACTCGGGCGGTTTTTGTGACGAGAAAAAGAACGACGGGAAAAACAACGAGAAAAAATAGAGCAGGTTCTAATTTTTTGCGGGCAGTTTTCTCGTCGAGAAAACTGCTATGGAGCATATACTGTACACGACCGGTTTTCACGACCAATCAAAAAAATGGTGGTTTTCTCGTCATGAAAAATGGTCGTGTGTACGCGGCATAAGGCTTGGTTTTAACCTGGAAAATGTAAGTGATATTTGTTTTATGTTTTAAACAAATAAATCATTTTAAAACAGTAAAGCACTATTGCAAGCTTTGTTACTTTACATGTGGGCGATGTGAGTGGAGATCAATGGTAAGTAATAAGGAAGGAGCACATCCTGTGAAGACACCTGAGCTATAAGGAGAACAATTCAAAGGAACTAATCAGAGGATTGTTTGTGATATAAGGGGCAGATATTATGCCTAGAAGGTGAGAGCACAACTGATGACAGTGACACAAGGATATCTGTATATGCACAGAGATGGATTAATGTGAAGATATTACTTTTAATTATATTTGTAACGGAACCCCTAATGGGACAGGGGTTAATGCCGTTTAAGATATTTCATTCCGAACCCAAGACAGCTATCGACACTCCACAATCCGGCGAACACGACCCATACCGATTCCCCCAGAAATGAGACACAGCTCTGTTTGAGGTTTAAAATGGATAGATTCTTTAACAGGAAAATCAGGCTCTTATATACAGTAAGGAACCACAATGAACAATGACTCAACTCCACCCACAACATGACACAAGGAGCCCAATACACATCTTTCTGGGTAGACTTTCTGGCACCAGGTCGGACATAATTTATATGAGCTAATTAACTAATCATTTACTCAAACAAGGTGACTCTGAGATATGACCTTTCAACATAGACATCCCGGCTCCTCTCACCTGCTATACAATACACATTCTTTTAGTAGACATAATTTACATAAGCCAATTAACTACAGCTGATAAGTCAGACATCTGACCTGTTAACTCACAATTATCATCAATAGAACTTCACACAATACAGTGTCAATTAACACAGAATGAGAGGTCCTTCAGAAGCCATCCTAGCTTCATTTACATCACAACAGATGACATTAACACCTCTTTCAATAAACCAGTTGAGTTCAGAATTAACAAACAGTAATATTTCAAGATATCCTGGAATACATTGTGAATTATCTTTACTGACCCATCTCAGGTAGTCCAAGGTATAATTTCTCAGTCATCCTATGCCCCTAGTGGACATAGAATGATTTTAGACAAAAGAGTCATCGGTGAAGCTGAAACAGGAATATCTCATACTTTTCAAGAGCTTCTGGGTCCCACTGGCTATTCCGTTACATCTCGCACCTTTCGGCAGGAGACTAACACAGGAGGAGACCCAGACGGGTTGACTCCAAAGTTAGTCCATAGTTCCATTCCTCTAATGCCGGTATCCATACAGTACCCCAAATAAATTGCTCCAAACAGAGCATTACTCACCCAGCCAACGTCTGCCTCTGTCAGAGCACATGTCTGCCGCTGGGGAGAGGCCTGGAATGGCCCTTCTCCCTGGAGTCCTTTCAGCCGATCGAGAAAAGACAGGGTGACTGGGCTCAGTCCATCATGCTGTTTGGGATCTGGGCCAACTGCCACCCATCCCTGGATTTGCCACTACCTAATTTCATGTAACTGCTACTATTGTTTCATTATGTCGATTCTCATGTATGTTAAGTCTGGACTTTCAATAAAATAAGATTGAACTAAAAAACCTAAATGTACTTTATTGGGATTGTATGTGATAGGCCAACACAAAGTGGCACACAATTGTGAAGTGGAACAAAAATGACAACTGGTTTTCATTTCTTTTTACAAATAAATATCTGAAAAGTGTGGTGTGCATTTGTATTCAGCCCGTTTTACTCTGATACCCCTAAATAAAATCTAATGGAACCAATAGCCTTTAGAAGTCACATAGTTAGTAAATATAGTCAACATGTGTGTAATTTAATCTCAGTATAATTATAACTGTTCTGTGAAGTCCTCAGAAGTTTGTTAGAGAACCTTCATGAACAAACAGCATCATGAAGGCCAAGGAACACACTAGACAGGTCAGGGATAAAGTTGTAGAGACATTTAGGGTTAGGTTATCTCACAGAGCAATGTTTAATCCATCATCCGAACATGGAAAGAATATGGCACAACTGCAAACCTACCAAGACATGGCCATGAACCTAAACTGACAAGCTGGGCAAGGAGATCATTATTCAGAGAAACAGTTAAGAGGCCCATGGTAACTCTGTAGGAGCTGCAGAGATCCATAGCTCAGGTGGGAGAATCTGTCTACAGGACAACTATTAGTTGTGCACTCCAAAAATCAGGCCTTTATGGAAGAGTGGCAAGAAGAAAGCCATTGTTGGAAAAAAGCCATAAGAAGTCCAGTTTGCAGTTTGCGATGGGGGACTCTGTGGAAGAAGGTGCTCTGGTCAGATGAGACTAAAATTAAACGTTTTGGCCTAAAAGCAAAACGCTATGTTTGTTGGAAAACTAACACTGCACAGTTCCTTGAACACACCATCCTCACCGTGAAACATGGTGGTGGCAGCATCATGTTGAAGAGATGCTTTTCTTCAGCAGGGACAGAGAAGTTGGTCAAAGTTGATGAGAAGGTGGATGGAGCCAAATACAGGGCAATCTTATAGAATAAAAATAAAAATTAGAGTCTGCAAAAGATTGAGACTGAGGTGAAGGTTCACCTTCCAGCAGGACAACAACTCTAAACATACAGACAGAGCTACAATGGAATAATTTAGATTAAAGCATATTCATATGTTAGAATGGCCCAGTCAAAGTTCAGACCTAAATACAATTGAGAATCTGTGCCAAGAGCTGTTCACAGGTGCACTTCTTCTGATCTGACAGAGCTTGAGCTATTTTGCAGAGAAGAATAGGCAAAAATGTCACTCTCTAGATGTGCAAAGCCAGTAAATACATATCCAAAAAGACTTGCAGCTGTAATTGTAGTGAAAGGTGGTTGTACAAAGTATTGACTTAGGGGAGCTAATTACAAATGCACACCACACTTTCAGATATTTGTAAAACATTTTGAAAAACATTTATCATTTCTTTTTCCACTTCACAATTATGTGCTACTTTGTGTTGGTCTATCACATAAAATTCCAATAAAAAAAATTACATTTTGGGTTGTAATAGGACAAAATGTGAAAAATGTCAAGGGATATGAATACTTTTTCAAGGCACTGTACCTATTTACATTAATGTTAATGTGATTAAAACGGAATGATATTAGGTTCAAATGCATAATATCAATGCAGTAAAAGGAAACAGTAGTGGGTTAGAACAAGCTTTGTAAATGTACCCCTTTCTGTTTGATTTTTTTCATTAAGGGTGTGAATAACGTTTTCAATATAAAGCTAAGATCAAGGACACCGGTGCATGATGTGTTATATTTATCATAACACTATGTCATTTCATCTCATTTCCAATACTATGAACATTTTTGTTTTTTCTCTTTTTCATTTTTTATTATGTTCCTGCTCTTATTGAACGTGCTTATATATGTTTTGCTTGCATTGTGAAACTTACAAATCTTTAAATAAAAGAATGTAAAAAAAAAATGTTTTATATTTTGTCTACAGTAATACAAATTGCTTTAAAACTAATATTGATTATCCAAAAGGCTTTCTTCTATAGCATTAGCTGGTCTTTTATAAACTTTGGTGAAAAGCAAAGCCTTGACTTGTGTTTCAAATTCTTACAAGGCCTAAACCTGGGGGTGGGTTAGTCCTCCCTAACTTGAGGAACTATTAATGAGCATTAGCTTTAATCAGAATTCTTAGTTGGAGATATCACGTTAATTAAAAATTATGGCTAACACTGGAGAAAATGGTAAATCATAATTTGTTTCATGCTCTGTGGGTCACAGACATACAGTATATTGAGGTCTTTCAGACACAACCTCTTTCTTCACCATGCATACATTGAAACTCTGAGATATAGTTAATAGACAAGGAGCCTTATCCCCACCAATCTCCCCCTGCTCCCATTGCGTGGCTTCCTTTTGTTCCCCACAGGTGATTCTCTGCCTTTTTTAGCTAGTTGCCTCAAATTCTTACACAGTGGTAAACTATGGCCACTGGGGGAATTCAGATAGGTCTTAGGTTCCATTTGGATGCCTGGAAACACCAGGAACTACAACAATTCATCATCATTCCCCTAAGGGAGGTCAGAGCAGAGGATTCGCTCACCGGATTTGCCAGTACACGCACAAGGGATTGTTATCTACTACTCATAAACTTCTGAATTAGCCCATCACAAGTCTTGGAGTTCTTAGAGAGTGGGGGATGGAGCTAGAGTGATCGTTTACAGAATCTCATAAACGCTCCATGTTGGGATTGGACACACCTCCTCTATTTGTACTAAAATACAAGGGACTAAATAAAATAGATGTTCTGTTCTCCATGACCAATACATCAATTTGAGTACTTGATGGGTATTCTTTAAAAGTATAAATACTATATGTTCAGTGCACCTTCATGCCTAGTACTGTTATTGTATGTTGATACCTTGAAAACTGAAAAAAAAATTATAAAAAAAAAAAAAAAAAACTATTAACACTGGTTATCTTTAATTACTGTAGATATAACAGATAACATTGTTGTCAAATTAGTTGTCAACAGATTTCAAATGCACATTTGAATACACCTTTTTAATACACCTAGAAGTAGGCTTTGTTTTCCAATGAGAAGCACAAGCAAACACCATAAAAACTTTACCACACATAATTATGCTTCACAACAGAGGCATGTATCTATTAATGCCAAAAGGGTGCTTTATAGTCTTGACTGGGGGTCCAATAGAGCCACCCTCCAACAATTTGGCATACCAGATCTCTTTTTAAATAAATTCATAAACCTATAGGCAGGGGCGGACTGACAACTCATGGGGCCCCTGGGCAATAGAAGATTACAGATGGCCACCACGCCAGGTGGCAGTACAGAGGCAGGGCAGCTAAAATCTCTGAATTTTCACATCAAAAGCATGTAGGTTTTGGACATATCAGGGACAGATGTAAAAAAAACACAGATTTTTACATACTGTCCCTGGTTTTAATGAGCCTGGCAACCCTGATGGGGCCCCCTAGTGGCATGGGGCCCTCGGACAGTGCCCGAATTCCTCAATGGTCAGTCCGCCCCTGCCTATAGGACTCCCACTGGGCTAGGATCCATGTGACTCTCTGCCCTCCAAAGCAGCAGTCACCAAAGATGTCCCTTCTCACCATTCCTTTATCTGACAATATTGACAATAATGACAATATTTGAGATATAGTGATAGGTGAGCACCATCACAAGATGGTTCAAAATGAGGATGACATGCTGCTCAATATATCGAATCCTTCAATAGTGCTCCCTTCTCTTCTACCAACAAATTCAGTAATTTTGTGTGCGTCAACTCACACAAATCAATAGCACTTGCCATATATCTACATCCTGGAGAATGATCACACTTAGACATCACCTCCCCCTTTCACAAGGCCTGCAAACCTATACAATATCTAGGAGTACAGAAATCTTTAGACAGCAGCTCAAAAAAAAAAAAACACACGATTCTCACACTGTGGCACTAATGTCTTTCCAGACTGCATAGGATCTTTCCCTCTAATCCTACTATGTGCTGGAGATGCAGGAAGGCTGTGGGAACAATTTTCCATATCTGGTGGACCTTTCCACCAATAGGTAACACTTGGACTAACATCTTTCAGATATAGTATGTAAAAATGGACACACACATGACAGTGTCTGCTACCATTGCCTTACTCTCTATGGCCCAGATTCACGTACATCGGCGCATTATTGGACCGGCGTAGCGCACCACTTTTCCGTTAGACTTGCGTAATCTAGCCGCGTAATCCCGCGATTCACGAAGCTTTTGCGCAAGAGATTGCGCAAGCGTAAGGTTTTTTCCGGAGGCGTAAGGAGGAGTAATACAAATTGGGAGGGACGTGGGCGTGTTACATTGAAATGAGCCGTGACCCCATGCAAATGAAGGGCCGGCCGACTCGCGCATGCGCGCGTGAAGGAAACCATGTCAGCTCCGTTGTGCGCATGCTCACAACTCGGGAGCGGCGCAATCAGTGAAATTGGACATGGACTAGGGCAACGTTGTGAACTACGCAGACAGCATAAATAGACACACACAAACGCACTTCCATTGCAAAAGTACATCCCTTTGTGTCCCTTCCCATTGAATCAAGTGCTTTTGCTCTGTTGTTCGTTAGAGTGTGTTTTGTAGTTGTCAGATTAGTGTTCTGTGTGATCTAGTGCTTGTTGGTAGTTTTGTGAAAGTGTGTTTTGATAAGTGTTTTTTGACTGTTTGTTTGATTGATAGATTTCTGAGCGTTTGTTTTCTTGCTTTATTTTTTCATCTGATTTTTTTGTGTCTGTTTCTTGCTGAGTGCTAGTGTGATTTTTGGGTGTTCTTTTTCTCTTTGTGTGTGTTCTTGTCTGATTGGTTGTGCTTGTATTTGTGACAGATTTTTGGTGACTGCTAGTGAGTTTGTTTGGAAGTATGACTGAGAGAAAAAGAAAGCTTAATTTTACAGTGGGGGAAAAAAGAATTCTTGCCCGGGCCATCACCGATTATGGGCGTTACCTCCACGGCCCGAAGAGTGCCACCACCACCCCGGCCAGGAGGAGGGAGATATTGGATATGATCACGGAGCAGGTCAATTCATCGGGGGAGGGGGAGACACGGACCCGGTCTGGGATTGAAAAGAAAATAAATGACCTCCGGCGTGAGGTGAAAAAAAAACTGGCCGCAATAAATGCCCATGCCAGGGGCACAGGAGGGGGCCCACCATGCCGGGTTAGATTTACAGCGACGGAGCGTGTGGTGGCCCTGACCTTTCACCGGCATGAAGTGGAGGGCCTGCCAGGCTTTGACACAAGTCCGGTCCCCGCGGTGCCAGGTAAGGTTTTTATTTCTCTCAGGTGTGTAGCATGTGTGGGGGAGGGGGTGAAAGGGAATATGTGGCAAGTGTGTGGATCCTCCAACCTGTGAATGGTTTGTGTCATCCACAGATGTGCAGGAGGGTGCAGGGCCATCTGGCCTGACCGCTCCAACGCCAGGACAGCAGCCTAATGAGGCCCCCCCAACAAGGCCAGAGTCCGCGGAGGAGGAACAAGAGGAGGAGGAGGATCATGCGGAGGACGATCATGAGGAGGAGGAGAATCATGAGGAGGAGGAGTCCATGGCAGGCACTGGCCGTTTGGTTTCTGCGGACTCTTCCCCTCTGGCTGCAAGAAGCCTGCCCTCCCTAAGGGTGAGCCCCCCCCCTCCTCCCCCAACATGGCTCCCCTCACAAGGGCCTCCCCTTCTCCCCGGCCACAACCATCAGCAAGAGCCAGGAGGTCATCCCAGAGCACCAGGGGGGCGCCCAATCTCCTGCCCGCCAGTCTGAGAAGGAACCTGGCCACCCAGACCCGCCTTCGGAGACAGCTCTGCCAGACTATGGGGCGGGTGGATCAGAGCCTGTCCTCCATCAACGATAGGCTGGGTAACCTGGACTCCCACTCCCGGGCCTCCACAACCTGCCTAAATGACCTGCAAACTACAGCAGTAGGCGTTGGGCAGGATGTGAGGGCCCTTACCCAGGCTATCCAGGGCAACACGGCAACACTTGGTGCTGCCCTGGACAGAATAGCCGTGGCCTTGGAGGGCAGGCCGCCAGGTGGGCAGATCTCAGGGGCTGCTCCTCCTTCCCCGGCTTTTCCCCTCCCCCATGCGTCTCCCCTGAGGGTCCGGGGCCATGGCCGGGGGCGCCCCAGGCGTGGCTCAGGCAGAGGGCATTAATTTTTTTTTTCCCCTTTTTTTGGTTTGAAAGCATGTTTATTTTTGTTCTCTGCATTTTTTTTTTTCTATGCATTTTTTTATTTTTTTGCTGACATTTTTGGCATATTTTGGGTTGTGAATGATGTTTGAATGTGGGGGTGACATTCCTGCTGGAAAAGGGGTGTCATCCTCAATTTGGGTGGAGAAGGGTTCCCCAGGACCAGGGAGAAGTGATTCCCAGGTCCGTGTGAATGGTGTATGAATGTACAGTGACATAATTGGAGCCTTGACGTGGCGTTACTGCTCACCAGTCTTGCATGGTGGACTGGTGCCAATCCAATTTGATGAGGATGTGGGGTGTGTGTGCTAGGGACCACAGTGGTGTGCATGCATGCATTCTCATTGTGCCATGATTAATGTGTGTGTTTAACGTGCAAAGATGCATAATGTGAGCTGGCATGAGATGGGGTCATGAGATGGGGTTCCAGTTCATATGCAGAGTCACCTGGAAGGGAAAAGACAGGAGGATGTTAGTCATGCATGTGCCACTTGTGAGGTGTGCATCACGGGAGGGGATAGTCATGCCTGACTCCCATGTCACTCACCAACCAGCCAGCTGTCCCCATACATGTTCTGTTTGAAATCTGTGGGGATGGGGCTCTGATTGTATATGTAGCTGTCATGGGTGTCATGGGTGGTGCCATGTGTTGGGCTGCTGATGTCCTCCTGCAAGGTTGTGGTAATTCCATGATGGCATGAGGGGTGAATCTGAAGATGCGAGACACCTCAGAATCTCTCATGCCAAAGATGTCTATGCGTGTGTGATATATCAAGTGAAGAGTGAGGGGCTTGTATCAGATAAGAATATTGTATTAGATTAGATTAAATTGTAAATTTTATATAAGCCAAAAAATAAAAAAATAAAACATCTCCCGTGCCCTCCTTAGTGCCATCCTCCGTGCCCTCATCCTTCTTTGTTCATCTAAAGTCAGTAGTATAGCTATGCGCGACGATGCCCCTGGCATGTTGGCATACAGATTGTTGGGCAACAAGTGTGACTGCTGAACTCCTCACTAACAGTGTTGCTTTATCTGACAATTAGACTTTTTTTCAAAATTTAGACCAGCTTTTAGGTCCTCTAACTTTAGACAGAACATTTTGCAGTTGCGCACATCGCGTAGCCTGCGCAGCAACTGCGTTTTTTTGTGAATCCCCGTAACTCCCTCATTAGCATATTTGACTAGCAAATCAATGGTGTGTCTAGCGCAGTTTTGCGCGAAGGGAAGCGAAGGTCTAACTCAATTACGCCGGACCAAAAAACGTAGATTTCTGGCGTATATTGTTTTGTGAATCGCGTCCAACTATACGCACGCGCACATTTAGACTTACGCACGCGCAACAGCAGTTGCGCAGGCGTAATCGCTCTGTGAATCTGGGCCTATATTGCTAGATTCTATATTGGCTGCAATAAAGGGCTTACTGTACTTTATTTGTGCAAGAAATGTGCTCCCTAGACACAGGAAACATGTCATGATTGTGGAATGGTATGTCAAAATGTCCAACACATGGGATAACTAGTAGCAAACATAATGGCAGGTTTCCCAATTACATCTCTACATAGACTATTTAGATATTTTTTTTCAAAAACTGATAACTGTTTGGTGCAAACCTCCAAAGAGGGTAAATTGGATCTCCCACCTAGACACCAAACCCCCCCCCCCCACACACACACACACATACAGTACCTATTGTCTTCTTCTGCTGATTTTTACTCGGTACTTTATATTCATCGTTTTCTTTACTTGTCTATATTCCCTTGCTCTATTTCATTATCTTCCTTTTTACTTAATGCACCAGGACTACGCAGCCAGACCACCTTGGTAAAGTTTTGTATTAAAATGGACATATGCTCCCATACGGACCTAAATGTACTTTAATACTACAGAAGCTCACGCTGTTCAGCAAACCACTGATGATTTTGAAGATACGTAATTTATGCATGTTTGCTAATTCCTTACAGCTTTTGTACTTTTCTTACCTTGTAATCTCCTGACAACGTGCTGTGCAGCATTGTGGTCTGTACTCAACAAATGTTAAGAAAATGACATTGCAAATGTTCTTGTGCAACTTTTTCTTATATTGCTTTTGAAATATAAAAATGATTTATTCTATAAAAAAACTAACACTGGCCAAATAGATTTATTTTAGTTTTGTTTATTTATGTCTATGGATTGCACAGAAAATAAAATATTATTTGTAAGACAATATCACGTTATCAATCAGCCCATACCAGACATGGAAAATTGTAGTTTGCAGGTGCAAAAGCTGAACTGGTCAAATGTTAATAGTTGCATTGGGGGTAATAAATAAGATGTGCGTAAACGTATTTACGTAAGATTTTCTGTAAATCACCCCCAGTGCCAGTACACATTTCAAAGACCATTGTATTCTTTGTGAGAGCAGTGGTCTCTCTGCAGCAATCAGACACACCCCTACTGAGTCCCAGCTGGAGCTCATGCTCCAAGCTGGTTTGAGAGCTCTCGCTCTGTTTTAGTGGGGGGCACAATAGACCCCTGCAGTGACACTGCTGCTCCTTCACTACATCCTGCTGTCTGTGTCTTGGATTGTGGTCTGGCGCTAGGCTAATTTAGAGCAAATATTACATTTAGAAATGTACATATAAGGCTTTTTTATCATCCTTAATGTATCAGTTCCTTTTTAAATAAAAGTACACTTGGGATTTAATGAGAGCAGAGTCTCCATTTAAATGGCTGCTTTTTAGCATTCTGCCACTAAGCACATGTTTAAATGAAGAAAATAAACACATGAATACATTGTCTATGTTAGTCCTAAATCTGTTTCTGCAGATCCAATTTAGTCTTAAAAAAAAATCAATTTTGATGAAATATATAGCAGAGCTTCATCACTTTCTTTGCATCTACATTATTAAGCAATGAGGGGAAACATTTGGCAGGTTGTAAAGAATTAATTAGCAGTGCTGAATTATAAAATAATAGAAACATCGAAGTGCAATGATATTTACACAGGATTTGCAGATGAAATCTAGATTTATGATATGTCTTTTAGTAGGTTGCCACTTGTGTCCATCTCTTCTAGAAGGCCCAGGGGATTTTTATTGATTTTGTGTCACGCTAAGAATGGAGCAATTTAAAACTTAAATTTCTTGTTATTCTATTAGCTTAGGCCTTTCCTTCCTTTCTAAGTGCATTGTCTACTTTAGAACATTGCTAGGATTCACCTTCTATTAGTCAGTTAAATGTTGCTTGCTTGACAAGTATGGCCATTGCGGTACACACTTGCACAGCTGCTGTCAGTCCTACTACATAAAAGTAGAGGAGATGTACACATAATTTCATTGTCAGTGGTGATAGATATGACCTGTCATAGCAGACATCAACTATAATATTCGGATAGAAAAATCTGTCTATAAACAGGGAGTTTGGTCTTTCTTTACTGCAAGACACATTTATGTCATACAGATTTAAATAAATGTTTCTTGTAGCATTTATGCAATACTATAGCTGCATGTCTAGTCTATTTATAGGTATATAGAAAACTCAGTTTATGTTCTTTGTACTCGGGCAAATGGTCCCGATGCTTCACCCGATACTTATAATGTCAGCGGTGATCAGTGCATGGGGAAGTTCCAAG
Source organism: Rana kukunoris (assembly GCA_029574335.1). Classification (NCBI taxonomy): domain Eukaryota; kingdom Metazoa; phylum Chordata; class Amphibia; order Anura; family Ranidae; genus Rana; species Rana kukunoris. Next base: position 319,706,364 of record CM056052.1, on the reverse strand, counting down.
CACCGATCACCACTGATTTTAAAGCAGCTGAAAGCCGCCGCGTATGCCGCCGTGTATCCCGTGCATGCCGCTGTGTATCCCCTGCATTCCGCCGTGTATCCCGTGCATGCCGCCGTGTATCCGTGCATGCCGCCGTGTATCCCATGCATGCCGCCATGTATTCTGCCGTGTATCCCGTGTATGCCGCCGTGTATTCCGCTGTGTATCCCGTAAATCCAGCTCCTTACTGCTCCGAATGGACAGTGTCAGTGATCACTGACTGTCCATTCACATAACAAACATTGTAATCTGTGATTACAAATGTTTCAGTTTATGAATGAAGAGAAGACGCTGTCTTCACTCCATTCATTTTCAGCGCAGCTGATTCTGCTGAGAAAGGGACAGGGGAACATGTGTCCCTAGTCCCTTTCTCTGTCTCAACGGGAAGATGTCAGAGGCCTGTTAAGACCCCTGATATCTCACCAAAGCCCGCCAACAGGGCTGAAAAAAAAAAAAAAATAAAGAATAAAAAAACAAAAGAATAAAAAAAAATGATTGTAGAAAATAAAAAATTAAAGAAAAAACACACTGACACGGTCAAACCCCCCCCCCCCTCTTAAAAAAAGAAAGCATTATAAAAATGTAAAAATTAAATAAAAAATAAAAAAATTAAAAACAAATTGTTAAAGATAAAAAAAAACATACTGACACATGTGCCGCTGTCACATGAGATTAAAAAAAAAAAGTATTGGTATTTGGTATCGGTACTTGTACTCGGTCTTAAAAAAGTGGTATCGGGACAAACCTAATCGTAATAATAATAAAAACCTCCCCCCCCCCCGGCGCATAATGCGCGTCACCAGTTTCCGAAAGAAGCCATACTGAGAGTCGGCGATATACGGCGATAGCGCACCGACGTTCGGATTTTTTTGGAAACTGGTGACGCGCATTATGCGCCGGGGGGAAGGTTTTGTCATACATCAATCACTTAGTCCCCGAATAGGAACGCCCAGTCCCGTGGGATTCACTGCCCGGAAGCCGGGGGGGAAATACCTGAACTAAGGTATGTAAACCAAAAAAAAACAGCATACTGCACATGTCGGCAGTATGCTGGATTGAATGGGATATATTTGTTTTAGAGTGAACCCCCGCTTTAAAGTGGTTCTAAAGCTAACTATTTTTTACCTTAATACATTCCCTTACCTGACTGCTAGATTGATACAGCACTGTAGCCCTCTCACCTTTCTCTCTCTTCACACAGTGACTGTTGTAGTGATATAAAGATGTCTAGTGTCCAGTCCGGTTAGATATTTGATGTTTAGATGTTAGTATGATGACTATAAATGATGTTGTTCCGCAGCAACACACAGGCTCTCCAGAGAACGCATATTAATTAACTTCTAACACAGAATAAAGTCCAAATGTCAACAGACAATACCAATCCAACAGAGTAATTCAGAATAGCATCTTTTCCTAGATCAATTTTAGACCTGTGTCATATTCATACAGAGTGACAAGACAAACGGAATGCCAGCTTGAATGTTCTAGAAAAATGGAGGGAAGGGTACCTAAGGACCCCAGGGACTTTTGGAGTGTAGAGTGTAGTAACACACAGACTATAGAAAAATAGAAAAATAATAATTTTATTTTAACAAAATGATAAATATACATAAAAACCATCCACTGTTGTTGAAATTGATAGGCTTCAATAATGTAAGAAGACTAGTTGTAGCGTTGGTTCGCTCGACATGTTTCCCTCCAAAAGGAGCTTCCTCAGGAGCTTAAAACTAACATCACTACAAAATATCAGAGAAACAAAGAATGTGTGAATAGGATGGTAAATCCAATTCTAAATACATACAGTATATATTTCAATGTAGATGTAACAACCAATAAAGTTGAATAGAAGAAGTATATGATGTTACATAAATAATTAATATAACCTAATAGCAGTTCATAAAGTTTTAGTTAGCGCAGGTTAGGGGCACAGGGAGACAACTTACCACCAAATACTGAATTCTTTCATTAAATGAGACTAAAATGTGGGTACATAGATAAAGCACAGTTGCCGGAAAATGGAGCCTGGGAGTCCAGGTGGTTCGGCAAACAGTCAAAGAACCATAGCCTAAAAAAAGCCAATTGTCTGTAATAAATAAATAAATCTCCAAATAAATTCGAGAGATATATAAAAATAAAATTGGTAAAGTGTGAGTGAAGTAAATCCACTCAAAACCGATTTTAACATACCGAGAAGTGTAGAATCAGGGAGTCAATTTAACACAGAAAACCTATACTGTTATAGAGAGCTTCAGTGAATCCGGACCCAGAGGGATATATCCTTAAGTAGGGAGCTTTGCTGGATACAAAAGTATCTATGTCTATAAAAAGGACAATAGGAGATACATTTAAATGAAAAAAGATCTACAATCAGCAGTGCCATCTTAAGAGCATTATAGGCCCCCGGGCAATACAGTGCACTGGGGCCCTGTCTACACAACCACGCACAAGAATTTACTGCCAAAAATCATGAAATTTACTGGCAGAACCACAATTTTTTATTGGCACTGCAAAAAAGTACCTAAAATTACAGTTTTACAAATTTCTTCATTGGCATGAAGGTTAGGTTACTGTAACCCAGCCTGATCAGCGTTTCCTCTTGCATCAGAGTCTGCAGGATTCCCCCTTACAGTGAAAGGGAACTCTTATGTAAAGGGGAACACTGCAGATCATGATGTAAGGGGGAACTCTGATGTGGAGGGGGGCTCTGGTGACCAGAGACCACCTTATATCAGAATCCACTGCTTTCTCTTTACATCAGAGTTCCCACTTACATCACGGTCCTCAGACTGAGTTCCCCCTAGCACTGTAAGGGGGAATCCTGCAGACTTGATGTAAAGAGTAAATACACTAAGGTAAGGGGGGGCACTAATATTTTTGTATTCACTCCCCCCTTTCTTTAGCAACCACCCGCCCTTAGACTGGCCTGGTGGTGCTATCACTGACCTCCTCTCAGGTGCACCACGCAAGGCTCAGTCAGATGGCTCCAGCTTGGCTGCTCTGGTTTTATCCTATAGTCTCTTCATGTCTGACTTCTCCTGTGACCCCCATCCCAGCGGCGCTCCCACTCTTAACTCCTCTCCAGACTCTTCCTCAGAGACTGTAGACACGATACAGTTCTACAGTTCTGACCCGCCATTCTCCACCATTTTTTACTGGGGTCGCTGGGCAGCCGATAGGGGCCCCCCAGGCAAGTGGGGCCCCCAGGCAACTGCCCAGTGTGCCCAATGGAAAAGACAGCCCTGACAATCAGTAGAAAGGAATGAACAGAACAAGGCTGGTGGAGATATCTGGGAGGTATATCTCCGAGAGTGTCACAAAGTAAACAATACCTTGGTACGATTTAAACTTGGGCAGCCAGCAAAGGGCTCCAATCCTAGTTTAATTGTGCCAGGAATAGCGGCTGAAACAGCCGCGCTATTTAAAGACCGTCGCAGCTGACGTTTGTCATGGCGCCGCTGCGACGTGGACATGTGACCCGACTGCGTCATCCAAGTCCATCCCTTCAGCTAGATCCTCTCAACCAATAAGAGCGTCGATGCGTGGCGCATGCGCAGCATGCACGGCAGCGTCAGTCAGGGAACCTATTGATAACACACGCCAAGGCGTGTGCCACCATGATGGATAAGGGAATGGATCCCTTCAGGGCGAAGTGGATACACTCTTTATCTGCATTAAAGCGGCCGGGTTTAAATGAAGCATTTAGCTTCAAACCTTTTCTATAAATAATACATCTTTTTAACTTTCAATTTCAATTTTTCTCCCTATACTAACTGATGCTGTTGTCATTTTGATGTATTTCTATTTTTCTATTTTTCAATTATTGTATTTATGTGCCACATACCTATTTAATACCACTTATGTATAGATTTTTCAGTTCTGTTATGTAGCAGCAGGGGGAGCAGTGAGATATATATTTGTTCATTTAAGATATCGATTTCCCCACCTATCTAACCCATGATTAGGTGCCACATTTTGGCTTTGATTGGCGATCTATTGGATGACCAACACAATATCAAAATAATTTTTTCTATTTTTGAACTATAGTTAAAAACCTCTACATACACACAAGTTGCCATACGGAGCATATGTCTTTAGGTGGCCTTGCTTAGGCTCAGTCTGAACCATATGGACATGTGGGACTGTTCGCGGATAGTTGAATTTAATCAGCCTCTCTAATTCACGATCGGTCCCTTTTTTAGAAATGTCCCACGCATGTCACCTTGTTTTTCTTTGCTATGACTCTGCTCCCCTTTCCCTTTTGATTTCTGGTATCGGACGTTATTTTCCACACACTTGCAGCCTATATAGTGAGCCTGAAGGGATCCATTCCCTTATCCATCATGGCGGCACACGCCTTGGCGTGTGTTATCAATAGGTTCCCTGACTGACGCTGCCGTGCATGCTGCGCATGCGCCAAGCATCGACGGTCTTATTGGTTGAGAAGATCTAGCTGAAGGGATGGACTTGGATGACGTGGTCGGGTCACATGTCCACGTCGCAGCGGCGTCATGACAAACGTCAGCTGCGACGGTCTTTAAATAGTGCGGCTGTTTCAGCCGCTATTCCTTGAAAGCGACTACTGATACATTAATGGTTCTTACTATAAAGATGGAAGTAGAATTTTAGGATCTGCTGGTGTTTGTGTAAAAGAATCTTAAAAAATGATTGTGATTGTGGAGGCCAGGTCATCTGGCGCAGCACCCCATCACTCTCCTTCTTGGTCAAATAGCCCTTACACAGCCTGGAGGTGTGTTTGGGGTCATTGTCCTGTTGAAAAATAGATGTTGGTCCAACTAAACGCCAACCGGATGGAATAGCATGCCACTGCAAGATGCTGTGGTAGCCATGCTGATTCAGTATGCCTTCAATTTTGAATAAATCCCCAACAGTGTCACCAGCAAAGCACCCCCACACCATCATACCTCCTCCTCCATGCTTCACGGTGGGAACCAGGCATGTAGAGTCCATCCATTTACCTTTTCTGCGTCGCACAAAGACACAGTGGTTGGAACCAAAGATCTCAAATTTGGACTCATCAGACCAAAGCACAGATTTCCACTGGTCTGATGTCCATTCCGTGTGTTCTTTAGCCCAAACAAGTCTCTTTTCCTTGTTGCCTTTCTTTATCAGTGGTTTCCTAGCAGATATTCTACCATGAAGCCCTAATTCACACAGTCTCCTCTTAACAGTTGTTCTAGAGATGTGACTGCTGCAAAAGGTGGCTACTTTGAAGAACCTAGAATATGACATATATTTTCAGTTTTTTCACACTTTTGTGTTGTGTATATACCGTATTTATCGGGGTATAGCGCGCTCCCGCGTATAGCGCGCACCCCTAAAGTTGCCGCCATTCCTGTGGAAAAAAAGTTTTTTGTACTTACAGTTTTGGTGTCTTGCGCGGCGTCCATCGGCGGCTTCGGGTGTCCTCTTCGTCCGGTCCGGCGTCCGTCTGCGGCTTCGGGTGTCCTCTTCATCGGGTCCGGTGTCCTCTTCGGCGGGTACGGTGTCCTGTTCGGCGGGTCCGGTGTCCTTTTCGGCGGGTCCGGCATCCTCGCGGCATCCTCCTCGCTTTCCCGCGCCGAGTTTCAAACACTCCGCCGGCATATACCGAGCGCAGTACACTCGGGTATAGTCGGGCAGACTCGGCTCCTCTCGCGCTGACGTCCTGGACGTACAGGACGTGAGCGCGAAAGGAGCCGAGCCTGCCCTACTATACGCGAGTGTACTGCACTCGGTATATGCAGGCGCAGTACACTCGGGCATTTGAAACACGGCGCGGGAAAGCGGCTATAGGCGTATACCGCGCACCCACGATTTTGCCCTGATTTTCAGGGCAAAAAAGTGCGCGGTATACGCCGATAAATATGGTAATTCCACATGTGTTAATTCATAGTTTTGATGCCCCCAGTGTGACTCTACAATTTTCATAGTCATGAAAATAAAGAAAACCTTTTGAATGAGAAGGTGTGTCCAAATGTTTGGTCTGTACTGTATATATATATATATATATATATATATATATATATATATATATATATATAATATATATAATACCTACACATATATATTAATATTACAACAACTGTCAGTCAAATTAAGTGAGGAGGGAGCAGGGGGTGGGGCCAAGCCACACACACAGAGCCCAGCCTCCTATGTAGATGCACAGAGAGGGGGAAGAACCTATAGCGCTTGTGGGGGACCCCAAAAAAGTAGGTTTGGGGCTGCTCCCCCGTTCAATACTATTTTTTTTTTTTTTTTAATTGTTTATTTATAACAGGAAACCGGTCCCAACGAACCGAAAACAGGGCAACAGAACATCACTGTGTTGTGCCACGCAGGGCACATAATCATTAAATACAGGAAACTTTGAGTTACTGTTACCGGATAACATTTCAGAGTGCCCTAAACTGTGGGTGTGTGACCCAGTGATAAGCGAAATAAAATGTCTCATCTCCCACTTTCTGATGTTTCACTTCTATAATTGGCTAAACTAGTGGGGGCTTGTGCCGCCCCATCCGAGGGGTCGGGTTTGCGACGGCCGGATGGGTCCGGCATCCTGTGTTTTCCTTTTTTATATAAGAAATAGAGGGTAAGTACTAGGTGGAGAGATAGGATAGAGAGAAAAAGGCTATCCCCTTTTGAAATGGGGGATATTAGGTGGGGAATCTAGAGTTGGGCCTCCAGGAGTGGGAGAGTTGAGAGGTGGGGTTGGGACATGGTGTGTTGAGGGAGGGAAAGGGGGGGGGACCCGCGACCATGTCAAGGTTTACATTCGTTCTATAATGAGCCATGTCTGATCGGAGAGGGGGGGTGTCAAGGGCACCCCCAACTCCCCGTCCACTGAGTTTGTGCGACGTGGTTAGGCTTCCCCTCTGAGGGCTCTGCCTTCTGGTGAATATTTAAAGTGGTTCCAGAGTTGCCACGTCTCTGTGTAGGTCTCATTCCTGTCTTGGCTCGAAAGGACCAGGTCTTCCATTAGGTTAATTTCCTCGACCTTCCTTAGCCACATGGCAATGGTCGGGGGTTGCTGGGACTTCCACAAAAGTGGAATGCAGGCCTTGGCTGCGTCCAGTAGGTGTCTAATGACCGACTTTTTGTATGCGCGGGTCGGGATGTTTGTGGCGTGTAGTAGAAAATATTCTGGTTTGTCAGGTACCTGGCGATCTGTAAATTTCTGCACTATGTCGCGGACCTCTCCCCAGTATTTCTGTAATGCCGGGCAGGCCCAGAAAATGTGAAGTAGTGTGCCTTTCTCTTTTTGGCATCTCCAGCAAGTTTCAGCAGTGTCGGGGAAGAATTTATGTAGGAGGTCCGTAGTCCTGTACCATCGCATAAGAATTTTGTAATTAGTTTCCTGTGTTTTGGAACATAAGGATGACTTGTGTGTGAATGTGATGATAGATTGACGTTGGCTGGCATTAAGGTGGCAGTCTAGGTCTCTTTCCCATTTAACAAAGTTTGGGGGATGGAAGTCGGAGTAACAAGCATATTGTACACCTGCGAAGGAGCGTGTGGCAGTATCCCTGTGTCTGTGCATAGTGCCTCTAGAGGCGTTGTGAGGCCTGAGTCCGGTGTCGGGGGAGTCTGTTGTGTGAGATAGTGTCTCAGTTGTGCGGTCCTCAAAAAGTCCAGTTGGTATAGTCCGTCAGGGTCTGACAATTCGTCATTCGTTCTCCACCCTCTCCCACTGCTGAAATGGGTGGCCAGACATAGTCCCTTCTCTCTGAGTGTCTGAAATCGTTTGTCGCTAATGCCCGGAACGAATCGAGGGTTTCCCAATATGGGGCGTAGGCCCGAGTGTCGGGAGAAGAGGGGCCCTTTAGATGTCAATTGCGCGCAGGTCTTAGCAGTCTTCCCTATCAGGGGGTGTCGTTTTAGGTCCGGGGGGAGGTCCGCATAGCACCATGGAGTCCCTTGAAGCAGTATCCCAGTCTGATCCTGCTCCAAGTTTGGCCATAGCTTGGTGTCCTTGTGCCTACACCAATCCAGGAGTCTGTTAAGGTGTACCGAATAGTGATAGGAACGGATGTCCGGCATTGCCAGGCCCCCGTAACGTTTTGGGAGTGAGAGAATTTTCCTTTGTATGCGAGGCCTCTTCCCCGCCCAAAGAAATTTTATGAAGGTCGTCTGGATTTGTTTAAAGTAGTCAGATGGGATTTGCACTGGGAGGGCCTGGAGTAGGTAGAGGAATTTGGGCAACACTGACATTTTGAGTATGTTGCAGCGGCCGAACCACGAATGGAGACCTCTGCCCCAGTGGTCTAGGAGTTTTTGTACCTCCTTCAGCAGAGGGGGGAAATTAAGTTGGTAAAGATGAGTAAATTTGGGAGGGATCATTGTACCGAGGTATTTCAAGGCTGTGTCGGTCCATTTTAAGTTAAAACTGTCCCGGAGTTGGACGAGTTGGGGCTGTGGTATGTTCACACCCATCGCCACCGATTTATTGAAATTTATTTTAAGGTTGGACAGTTGTCCATATTTACCAAATTCTCGCATCAGGTTGGGAAGTGACACTGTGGGGTTGGTGAGGGAGAATAAGAGGTCGTCCGCATATGCAGACACTTTATGTTGTGAGCTACCGATCCGTACACCGGCGATATCTGGGTTTTGCCTGACATGACATAAGAAGGGTTCCAGGGAGAGGGCAAAGAGTAAAGGTGACAGTGGGCAGCCCTGTCTGGTGCCATTGGATATCTGGAACGGGTCGGAAAGCACCCCGTTCGCCCTGACTCTCGCCGATGGGGCATGGTAGGCCGCCGAGATCCAATGGAGCATGTTGCGACCCACCCCTATGTGTTCTAGGGTGGCGTACATAAATTTCCAACTCACGCGGTCGAACGCTTTCTCAGCGTCGGTCCCGAGGAATACGCATGGCCTACGTTCACTGTTAACCACATGGAGTAGGTTCAACACCTTAATGGTGTTGTCCCTAGCCTCTCTGGTTGGGACAAATCCCACCTGGTCCCAGTGAACCAAGTGTGTCATGTGTGTTTGCAATCTCGCGGCTATTATTTTGGTGAAGATTTTCAGGTCGACATTTAGGAGGGAAATAGGGCGGTAGCTTCCACACTGGGAGGGGTCTTTGTCTGCCTTTGGGATTACTGAAATGTGAGCTTGTGTGGTGGAGGGGTGAAAAGTTTTTCCTGTGCTAAGGTTGTTGTATAGGTTGGCCATATGGTTGCCCAGATTCGGTAATAGAGTCCTATAATAAAGGATGGTAAGCCCGTCCGGTCCCGGGGGCCCTCCCCGGTTTAGAGCTACCGAGAGCTGACTGGATTTCCGGGATCGTTATAGGTTCATCCAGTATTTCTCTGGCTCCGGGGGGGAGCATAGGCATAGAAGAGGAGGCAATATAGTCCGGCACAGTGTCCCGGTTCGGCCGCGTTTCGGGCAGGTTGTAGAGGGAGGTGTAGAATGATTGGAATTCTCGGGCTATGTGTTGTGGGAGGGAGATCTTTTGGCCTGTGTGTGAGGTGATATGTGGGATGTATGTGGCATGTCTCTGTTCCCTCAGTGTCTGGGCCAGCTATTTACCGCACTTGTTCCCTGACTCATAAATTTTCCTGCGACATATCTGCAAGGCTGCCTTGGCTTTGAATTGCATGAGTTCCGTCACGCGGGCCCGGGTCTCTTCGAGTTCTATCCCTATCTGCCTAGTGGGTGACAATTTGTGGGCTGCTTCCAGCGTCTGTAACTTCTGTAGGCAGAGGTTTAGTCTTTCAGTTCTCAGTTTTTTTAATCGCGAACCGTGCTTGATTAGCACTCCGCGGATCACTGCTTTATGAGCCTCCCACACAGTGCCGGGATCGCTGTCAGGAGTGCTGTTGGTGGCGAAATAGTGTCCCAGTTCGGTGCTTACATCTGCCAGGACCTCTGGGTCTCTTAACAGGCTTTCATTCAGTCTCCAGGGTGTGCGTGGTAGAGCGTAGCGCAAGGTGATCGGGGCATGGTCAGACCAAGTGATGGATCCGATGGTGGTATCCTCCACTGCCTGTAAGCATCTATGGGGGATCAGGAAGTAGTCAATGCGCGAGTAGGCTTGATGCGGCTTCGAGAAAAAAGTGTAGTCTCTCTCTCCCGAGTGGAAGAGCCGCCAAACATCAATCACCTGTGACGCGTGAAGTGCAGTGCATATCCGTTTTCGCATGTCTCGTGAGGACGAGGACGTACCTGTGGAGGTGTCCTCATGGGGTGCAAGGGGGATGTTTAGATCGCCGCCTATTATCAATTGGCCCTCTGAGAATCGTGAGATTTGAGTAAGGCGTCGTCGTATGAACACGTCCTGGCGGTCATTGGGTGCGTAGAGGTTGGCAAAAGTCACCTTCTCCCCCCCGATGCTACCCTTCAAAAAAAGAAAACGTCCCCCCGTGTCTGTCCGAGAGTCAATGTGTGTCCAGGGAACCCTGGCCGATATGAGAATAGAGACCCCCCTAGATTTCGCTTCCGTGTACGTTGAGTGGTAAACAGTCGGGTAATACTTGTTTTTCAGCAATGGGAGGTTATTTTCTTTAAAATGAGTTTCCTGGAGATATATTAGGTCTGCCTTCATACGGCGCATGTCATTCAGTAACATCCTCCTCTTTTCAGGGGTGTTTAGGCCTTTCACATTTAAGGAAATAACTGTGAGAGTGTCCATGGTCGCGAGTCCCGGAGGGGGGGGGGGGGGAAGTGCAAGAAGGGCGGGGGTGGGGCGAGAGCAGATAGATAGTAAGGAGGGGGGTTAGGGAGTGAGAGAGTAGATTAGTCCGCACTAGGGTGTGCGGTTTAGAAAAAAGCTAACAGAAGCCAAATCTGGCTAAGGCGCTCTCCGGGTTAATCCCAGGAACTGAGCGCAGGCCTAGGTGGGTTGGTGTTTGGGCAGGACCGGGGAGAGAGCCCCCGAACCTCCCCATCCACCCCCGCAATCAAATAGTGCTGTAGTCAGAGCGGTAGCACCGGAATAATGACGCTATTCGCCCCCCTGGGGGGCTGTTAGCAAACCATTAGCAGCAACACATATCAAACAGTGAAAACATTTCTTATAATCTATAAGTTTTACATAAGTGCTTATCAGGGCATGGAACAGGGTTACAAAAGTATAGCTAACACTACCTCATCCCTCGTAGTCGGAGCAGTGATCCCCATGCCTTTCATCCCGCAGGTGACCAGATAACCCTTATATGTAGGTGTAATGCCCCACTCTCCACCCCCCGCCATGTCGGCGTGTCGGCCAGGGCTCGTCCCCCCCAGCCCCCATCTCTCCCCAACACTCCAGATCGAACCCCAGGGGTAAAGTGGCTGCCCCCCCAGCTCCGGTTCGGCACCGTGGTATCCCCCCAAAACCTCGCCGCTAAGCAGCATCCAGCCCGGGAGTCTGATCACAAGTAGGGCGGGGGATCCTCAGGTGGTCAATTTGGAATTCCCCCCCCGCCTCCCGGGTCCCCCCCGATATCTCCATCAACCCAGTTTTACCGCAACCTCCCCAGAGCAGTTCAGTTACAAGTGGTACCTGGTCCCAGGTATCTGGAAGAGTCCACCTGCAAGTCTAGAGAGGCCTACGATGGGTTCGGGAACAGCTGTTGGTCGCATCTTGCCAGATCTCCGGATATAGTTCCCTTCAGTCTGCAGGGGGAGGGGGGAGAGGTTGGCTCTCAGTGTCTCAGCAGGTCCGGGTCCCCAATCAATGTTATGTAAGTAGGCCCTTAACAATGGGTCGCGGGGCAGTGACAGGAGTCGGGGAGCAGGGAGCAGGGGGGGGGCTAGTGTCTCAAAAAAAAAAATATATATAAATAAAAATAAAAAAAATAAAAAAAAGGTGTCAGCTGGGACCACCTCCCCGAGGTTCAACGGGCGCAATGGCGCAGAAAGGGCCTTCTGAGGGGTGAGCGGAACATGGGTGAGAGAAGGCTGTTAGTGCTGTGGTCATCCGAGGGGGGGTGTCCCATCACCAGAAGCAGGTGGACCCGGGGGCACGCGCCTCTCTGGAGGTTGGTGCGCGGGGGGGGGGGGACCGGGAGAGTCAAGTGGGGTAGCATACGGGTAGAAGGATGGCACGGGGTACATCATCGGTGGTGGGAAGTGCAGCTACAGGTGGATGGCCCCAGGGGCCTACTCACGGTGTTCTCCTCCGGAAGCGGCCCTGCGTCTCCGTCTGCCTCTCTGTTGGCGTGGTGGGGGGGGACCCCGCAGGGTGGCTCGACCCGAGCGTCCCACCTGGCGTGGCAGGATTTGTAGCCAGTCCGGCACCTGTATCGGGGGGGCTCCCACAAAGCGAAACAGGGCCGGTAGGTCGTGGGCGGTCTGGAGGGTGAAAGCTTTGTCATCTCTGCGGAATGTAACCGAGAGTAGATAACCCCACCGGTATGTGAGTCCCTGTTGCTTGGCGAGGTCCAGCACCGGTCTCAGCATTGCCCTCCGTCGCAGCGTTGCCCTCGACAGGTCCGGGAGGATCCGCACGGCCTTCCCCGCAAACGTCACGTCACCGTGGTCCCATGCTCGGCGGAGAACGTTTTCCTTCTGCGTGTAGCGGTGGAATCTAACCACAATGTCCCGGGGTCTGTCTGGGTCTTCTGAGCGCGGTCCCAAGGCCCTGTGGACTCTGTCAAGCAGGATGTCCGCGTCTCCGTCTTCCAACACCGTGCGGAATATCTCGCGGACCGCGTCTCCTAGTGCCTCCGTCTCTGTGACCCTCGGGGAGTCCACGAAGCCGCAAGTTCTGCCTGCGGCTCCTGTCTTCAATGTCCTCCAAGTGTAGTTGCAGGGCAATGGCGGTGTCTCTATGTTGATCTCGGGAGTGTTCGAGCGCCGTCACCCGTTGTTCCAGGGTGGTGACTGCTTCTTCACCGGAAGTAATCCTGTCGGCTAGGCCGGAGACTTCGCCTCTCACCTCCTGAATGTCTCTTCTGTGTGTCTCCTCCAGGCGAAGGATCAGCGCTTCAATGTCCATCCTGGTAGGTAAGGCCTGTAACAGGGCCCGAATGTCTTGGTCCTGTGAGGACGACATGGTGTCCAGGTCTGGGTGTTGTGGGGTATCCCCCGGGATGTCTTCCCAGGCCAGGTGGTCCTCGGGGAGGAGGTCACTGTTTTCTGGTGTGTAGGCCCTCTGAGCTGCACGTGGGGAGCTCCGCGGTGCTGCGGCCTTGGCGCCGGGGGAAGCCTCCTGTAAGTGGTGAAAATAGCGATGAAGAGCCCCCTGGTTCTGTCCGGAGGGGGTACCTCGGGTTGCTGCTCTGGTTCTGTGTCTTTTTGCGGATTGCATACCGGTTATAGATGATGTTTTGCGGGGTATTGGACGGGAAGGCCGGAAGCTCTGAAAGAAAGCTGCCTCACTCGGCCATGTCCAAGCCACGCCCCCCTGTTCAATACTATTTTACAGAGCAGTTAAGTAAAACGTGTTTGTTAGAATAAAATAAAGAAAGAAATAAAGTGAAACAAAATTAAACTGAAAAAAATCCTAAGTGAAATAAAGTCCAATCTTGAATGGAAATCAACAATAAAAAAACAATATTGTGAAAAATATTTATTTAAATTACACAGTGCCATGATAGGATCAGCAATATAAACTTATTGGTGATAACACAATAGTTCAGTGCACAAATGTGTACAACAAATTGGTGGTGACTTGAAAAGTGAAGAGGTTAACCAGTACAGTGCTCCAGAATCATCCACTGCACCCCTATGAAATGGATACTCACTGGAAAAGCTGCAGTTACAGCAGCAAACACGCACTCATTGTAGATCTGCTATCTATTGTAGGGGATGCTGTTCTGCAAATCGCTCCATCCAAATGTAGCTGTAGTAAATAAAGCACACTGGGAGCCAGATGAGGTCTCCATAGTGTAGTATTTATTGGATTTGTACTTATACATACATTTTTTACCTGTGGCATGTTTTCACTAACACTTTTTTGTACTTTATTTCAATATGCTGCCCATTTATAACATAGTATTCACATTTCATTGCTGTTCATTTACTTTTGGTGCTACACACTTTTTCTTAAAAACATGTTTTTTATTTTCTAAATAACAGAGACTTTACAATCACTTAAATCACCAACAGAACAGGAGGTAGAAGGGGTAAAGCCAAGCCATACATACAGAAACAAATCAAGGTCAGCATATAATTCTATATCTCTTTTCTTTTTTTTTAATAAAATGTTCTTTATGAATTTTTTTTTTCAATGATTTCACATGGACAAAAAAAAAAAAAACCTTTAATAACCCTGTCCCAACTCCAACCCTCCCATATTTTTCAATTATTCATTCCCCATAAATTATACATGCTTTAATATATCCTTCTCCTTCCACATACCCCCTCTCTCATCCTCACTTACCTCTCCCCCAGCATCCACACATGGCTCTGTTGTCTCTCTTCCACCATCCTTTCCTCTACACAACACATCAAGGCACAAAAAAAGGGAAAAAGAATGCTGATAGAAAGTCCTTTCCAAAAATTCCTTTAAACCAATTCTCGAAAAATCCTATAGGGTTAGGACCCTCACTTCGCTTTTGGAGGCCCACAATCCTTACACTATTCCTGAGTAGTCTATTTTCTGTGTCTTTCATTTTAAACACATACATATTCACATTTTCCCTCATTGCTTTTATTTCTTGTTTTATTGGGTTTAGGTCGTCCTCCATGGAGCTAAACCTCCCCTCTAGAGCAGTTGTCCGCTTGCGTACTTTTTGTAAATCATGAGAAGTCCTCCTTTATACATTTAAGCTGATGTAACATTTTTACATAGGGATAACTTACAGGTGTTGACTGCTTGTAGGATTTCTTTCAAAGATTATCTCTCCCTCTGTTGAGGCGCCTGCTCCGGCTCCAGGGGATAATGCCAGTGTCTCTGCCCCTTTCATTTTTACCTCTGCAGGATCACTCTCTTGTGCTGCTGCTGTTTGTCCCTGGCTTTTCCTTGCCACAGAGGACCCCAACAGGGTCTTAGATCGCTGCTGTCTTTTTGTGGTGTTTGTGCTGGTGTGTGGGCAAACAGCTCCAGATTAGCTGCTGTCTGGTTCGCCTTCTCCTTAGCAGATCGCTGGGACTGTGAGCTGGTGCCGTCATGCTGTGCCACTTCATCAGCTCTTTTCATCGCAGGTACTTTCCCTGGATGTACTGGCACCTTCCCCGCTGCAGTTTGCTCGTGTGTCCATGCAGCGCTATCTTGAGAGTTACCACCGTCCTGCCATAGGGAAAACACCAGTTCTCTCTCCTTCCACACCACCCAAGAGTCGCCGTGGTCAGGATCAGACCCTCCAAGAACTCCCAACTGGTCAATTACTCTGCCCCTCCTTGGTACACAGCTTCACAGGATTCCTCATTGGAATTGAGTGTAAGAGCCTGGCCGCGTGTGTCCACTCACCACAGCATCTGGTCACGCCCTCGTCTATAGCTCTATATTATTGTTATACAGTGCCTTGAAAAATTATTCATATCCCTTGCAATTTTCCACATTTTGTCATGTTACAACCAAAAATGTAAATGGGTTTTATTGTTGTCTTATGTAATAGACCAACACAAAGCGGCACATAATTGTGAAGTTAAAGGAAAATGATAAATGGTTTTCAAAATGTTTTAGAAAAAAAAATTAAAAAGTGTGGTGTACATTTCTCTGATACCCCTAACTAAAATCTAGTGAAACCAATTGCCTTGAGAAGTCATCAAATTAGTAAATAGAGTCCACCTGTTATAAAACCTTAGTGAACAAACAGCATCATGAAGGCCAAGGAACAAACCAGACAGGTCAGGGATAAAGTTGTGGAGAAGTTTAAAGCAGGGTTAGGTTATAAAAAAGCACATCCAAAGCTTTGATCATCTCACAAAGCACTATTCAATCCATCATCTAAAAATTAAAAGAGTATGGCACAACTGTAAACCTACCAAGACATGGCCATCCACCAAAACAGGCCGGGCAAGGAGCTCATGAATCAGAGAACTCTGGAGGAGCTGCAGAGATCAACAGCTCAGGAGGGAGAGTCTGTCCACAGGACAACTATTAGTTGCGCACTCCAAAAATCTGGCCTTTATCACTGCTACTTATACATTATGCTGATATTCTTTGCACCCATCTTCGTGTATGTATCCCTTACCAATGTACAGTTATATTGTATTGAGACTTATTTTTCAATAAACCGTTTGTAAACAAAAGAAGAAAGCCATTGTTGAAAAGTAAAAAACATAAGAAGTCCTGTTTGCAGTTTGCAAAAAGCCATGTAGGGGACACAGCAAACATGTGGTAGAAGGTACTCTACTCAGATGAGAGCAACATTTAACTTTTTGGCCTAAAATCACAAAGCTGTGTGGCAGAAGACTAACACTGCACAACACCCTAACCACACCAT
Source organism: Rana kukunoris (assembly GCA_029574335.1). Taxonomy (NCBI): domain Eukaryota; kingdom Metazoa; phylum Chordata; class Amphibia; order Anura; family Ranidae; genus Rana; species Rana kukunoris. The sequence continues at coordinate 319,690,006 of CM056052.1, read as the reverse complement.
CCCCATCTTGAAACATGGTGGTGGCAGCATCATGTTGTGGGGATGCTTTTCTTCAGCAGGGACAGGGAAGCTGGTCAGAGTTGATGGGAAGATGGATGGAGCCAAATACAATAAACCTTGTAGAGTCTGCAAAAGACTTGAGACTGGGGCGGAGGTTCTCCCTCCAGCAGGGCAACAACCCTGAACATACAGACAGGAATTATACATATTTTCAAGCAGTTTAATAAATAAATAAATAAATAAATAAATGCTAAATTGAATGTTTTGTTAATTGAAAGTGCTGAAATTAGCACTTTCCTCACCCTTAAAGCCCCGTACACACGATCGGTCCATCCGATGAGAGCGGTCCAACGGATCGTTGTCATCAGTTCACCAATGAAGAGTAGAGAGAAGACATTGTTGGAAGAGGCAGCAGAGGAGCTATTGGGCACCATCACAGTGCGAACCCAGCACCGATTTACCCTGTGGACACTGATTCACCTTGGAGATCACCCCTGCCTAGGACTACAATCCTAATGGTAACCGGATTAGACAATCGGTCTACAAAAGCTCCAAAGACCCCCCGCCGTACGGTGAGATGAGGGTCCATCTGATCCGGTAAGGGTATCCATCTATCTACTTATGTCCAATATGTGAGGATTGCCTCTTGAATTATACATTCATTCAAGTTGACCAGCAGGAAGGACAAGCTTGTTACACCTACTAGGTGTTGGGACTGAAGTTTCATGTGATTGGTTGTCCCTTTTAATTTACAGTGGACTTTGTGCTATTGTATGCTCTCATACCGCATGGTTTTATCACATATTTACAGTATTGACATTATCTTTTCACCGATATTGTTTTTTATTTATATTTTTTTGCAATTGGGTTTGAACACCTGTGAAGTTTGATGGCAAGTTAAATGCTCACCTAATGTGGGAATATATTTTTTATTATTTTCTCAAACCTTTTCTCTTTGGATTAGTAGGGTCTGTGACACCTACTTCTTGATTGCACTGGGGATACCTTATGTAGGACCCCCATATTAGCGCTAGACTTTTTTTTATATATTCATGCTTACAAATATCCATTTTGTTGTGTTGGCTGCTTGACCTTTATTCACCTTTTTAGTTTGCGCAATATATTATTACACAACACCAATGAAGCTGACTGCTGGACTGATGTGCCTACACATCATCGGTTCATGAACCGATCGTGTCAGAATGCGGTGACGTAAAACAAAACGACGTGATGAAAAAAAAGTTGAATGCTTCTAAGCATGCGTCGACTTGATTCTGAGCATGCGTGGATTTTTAACCGATGCTCTGCGTAGTAACGATCGGTTTTGACCTATCGGTTAGCCATCCATCGGTTCAATTTTAAAGCAAGCCCTCTGTTTTTGGACCGAAGGATAACGGACCGATGGGGCCTACACAAGATCAGTTTGGACCGATGAAAATGAACTTCAGTCCGTTTTCATCAGTTTGAACCGATCGTGTGTACGCGGCTTAAAGTTAAGCCATGTTTAAAGAATATATATATATAACACCATTTTACCCTTTTTTCAGCCACCAAGCTCATCCCACCTGCTGCCAAATCAAGTTTGTTTTTATATGATTCCCCAGCCAAGTCAGAACCCTGGATAAACAAGATGGTGCAGATCTCAGACAAGAACAGTGGCTGGCAGGCTCAAAGGAAGAGAGAGGAGACTAGCATTGTGATCTGGTGCAGTGTGATCTGCCAATCAGGAGGACTTTGACAGTCCTGCTTAACAGAATACGGAAAATTGTTATCAAATACTTACTGTATTTTCCTTTCCTGGCCTATCCTCACATCAGCACACAATGGGTAAACACCTTCTATGGAGCTCACAAGACCACCTCTTCCTAGCTAAATAAAAGACAGCCCCTCCCCCACTGAAGTGTTTGATAACCTAGCCTGCGACAGGTTACTAGGGAGGGAGTCCTGTGCTGAGGGAGGTGGATTAACATCTGCATGTCTTTTCCCTTTTATTCAGTGGGCCCTCCTCTAGAGTAGACGACACTACAGTAGTCTAATGCATCCATGGTGACTTCTATCTTTTACCTCTGTCTTTATGTTATCATATGTAAGTGTTGTATCCAATCCATCAATGTAGGATCCTCATATGGACATTTTTACAATATTTTTGTTATTTGGGCATTACATTATAGTACATAGAGGTTTCCTATTGCAATGTCAATACTCTTTGTTTAAATTATATATACTGTGCACTTGCTCATTCGGTTGTAGTACAGTGGAGGTTTTTAGAAATTGTTTTTTAAATATATTTGTTTACAGTAAAGTAGCTTTATACAGTGCTTTGGCTATCAAGAGTTTTGTATACAAACGCTTTCCATGTTTGGTTCAGTCCATAACCAGTATTTATATTCTTAGGTATTTCAAGCTATCATAATTACCCTCCCAAAACCAGGAAAAGACCCTATTCACACCCCTAACTTTAGACTTATATCAATAATAAATATACTCCGACATTTTTGAAAATAGATTACTAAATGTAACCCCTTATCTAATTAGTCCAGATTAGGTTTGGTTTGTAAAGGGCAAGCAGGCCCCAGATAGTGCATGATATTTGCTAAATATACTTCAATATTCTGAAGTGAACCGGAAGCCTTCTCTTCTCCTAGCATTGGATGCAGAGAAGGCTTTCAATGGATATATATGGCAATGTATTCTAACGCATTATCTAAGTTTGGTATATCATGTTTTAATCACTCAGCAATACTGTCACCACTATACACAAATTCCTCAGCTACAGTATCCTCTCGAATGCTATCTAAAAAATGTTATTGTCCAATGGTACAAGACAGGGATGTCCCCTAACCTTATTGATCTTTGGTCAATTGAGCTATTTGCTGAGGCGACAAGATCTAACCCTAAGGCCGCGTACACACGATCAGACATGTCCGACGGATCGTTTTCATCGTACCAGGCTGAAGTGGTCTGTTGGTCTGATGTGCGTACACACCATCGGACCAAAATCCCCTCGGACCAGAACGCGGTGACGTAGAACACAACGACGTGATGAAAAAATGAAGTTCAATGCTTCCGAACATGCGTCGACTTGATTCTGAGCCTGCGTGGGATTTTGGTCCGATGATCTTCGATGATCTTGTGTACTAACCATCGAACATGTCCGACGGACAGGTTAGCAGCGGACAGGTTTCTAAGCATGTTTTGAAACTTTTGTCCGCTGGAAAACGGTCCGATAGGCTGTACACACGATCGAACATGTCCGCTGAAACTGGTCTGCGGACCAGTTTCAGTGGACATGTTCGATCGTGTGTACGCGGCCTAACATTTGGGGAATTTACATAGGGAAGGCAGAGCACAAAAGAGGGTTGTTTGCTGATGATATAATACTCTTACTACAGATCCAGACGTATCCTTACTATCTTTACAAAAATTAATAGAATCCTTTGGTAATATTTCCTATTATAGAATTAATAATAATAATTGTGAAGTATTGGTAGGTATACCTATGGGTATTCATGCTTCTGAGTTAGATGTCTTGAGAGACAAATTTCACTATAATTGGGTTTAATACTAAAACTACATATCTGGGTATCCAACTTACATAACCCTCGTCCAAGCTTTATGAAGAAAATTATAGAAAACCTTTGGAACAAATAGGTAATGATATACAATCTATAAATAAAATTTAACATTCTTGGATAGGAAAAATTGCAGAATTTATAATGCAGAATCTTATATTATTTCTGAACCCTCCCTATTATGCTCCCTAATAATTTTTTTGTATAGGTGAACTTTAAACTAAGACAATTTATATGGTTGGGGAAAAAAATCAAGAGTAGTATTTAATACTCAAAACTCCAAGACCCAATGGAGGCATGGGGTTACCTAATACTCGTTATTATTATGCTGTGCTTCTTGACCAAATGCAATACTGGTTCCCATCACCAGGGGTATTGTCATAAAACGTCACATGGGAGCAATGACATAAGGCAATAATTATCCTGTAAATAATAAGGCTTCAGCATCTGTTAAACATTGGGATAATTCTATGATAGTATATAGATGGTATTTTACACCAAACAAAATGTCTAAAATGTTCCCTTCAGTCTCACCTACCTGGGTGCAAGAGTACTGTATATTGTTATATTGTTATGTGTACAAATAGTGACGATGTTAGAGATGCATTCCATATGTTATATGTTTAAATGTTTTACATAATATATTTAATAAACTATTATTTTATTTAAATACTTTTATACTCTTCACGTGCCTAAAAAGTCCACCAAAAGGGATTTTTGTTCTTTAGTTTCAGTCTGACCTGCCTGTTGGAGATGTAAAGAATAAGTAGGAAACAATGAGATGTCCGTTAATTATGCAGTGATAAATTATCAATGCTCAGTACATTGACAGAAGGTGTGGTTAATGCTTTTTGAGCATTTCTGAACAGCTCCGAACTGTGCCGTTTGGCTCCGTTTGGCTTCGGTGACCCCACCTCAGGCCAAACACAGTACTGCACACCGCTTTGGCTTGAATCCTGCTCATTTTTTGAGACAACTCTAGCAAACCGAGTTAGGATTTTTTTAAATACAGTGCTCGTATTGCCAAAACGCTCGTAACTGCGTTACACACACACATACACACTATGGGCCAGATCCACAAAGCTGCTGCGCTTTGTGAGCCTAACCCATTTACTCGACACTGCTGTAAGTTACAGCGGCGTATTACTTCTCCTCAAAGAAATAGCGCTGTAAATTGGATCCTGTCTAAATAAGCCCTAATATGCAGTAGGATATTTAGGTTTTGTGCTGCCCTAGGCCTGACCAAATTTTGGCACCCCCTAATAGAAAAATGACCCACCCTTCCTGTCAAGGCCACACCCTGTTTTTTTATGACCCACCCAGGAATTTTCAGGGGACACACACAAGTTCTGTGGGGGGGGCGGGGGCACAGGAGTCCCTTAATTTGCCTAGTTTTTCGATCACTTCCTGTTTGGCTATGGGGCAGGAAGTGAAGGCCAATCTCCCCAAACGGACAGGGATAATACAAAATAAACTGACAGAGCTTCTAACCCCCCCAACTCTATCCAAAATGAAAGAAAACAAAAAAATATAAGTGATGATTATAGTTCCAGTTTAACCCCAAATTTCAGATCATTTTATTGAGAGGCTTAAGAAAATATAACCATGCCAATAGGCCAGGATCCAGCGTTGCTAATATGTATGAATGTGTGTTAGGGACCCCCACAAGCACCACCCAATGTTAAATCAACAATTTTCTTGTTTGTTTTGGGGATGCCTGCACCCCTGATAGGGTAAAGACACCTCACAAATGTTGTCACTTTCTACTTAATTCATTCACTTCCTGCCACATAGCCAAACAGGAAGTGAGGGAAAAACCTGAGTAATGTTTTGTTGGTGACACACAGATCAATCTAAATAGTTTCCCATTTTGGAAATTGCATTTTGCTGTGTACACCCCAAATTAGTATAGATCTTGGACTTTGGGGTCCATTTACTAAAGGCAAATCCACTTTGCACTACAAGTGGACAAGCAAGGAAGAAAAATATAAACTTGGCGGGATTGGAAGTTAAAACCATCAGTGCTTTCCTTCTGATTTTCATTGACTACGCTTCAACTGCACAGCGGGTTTGCCTTTACTAAACCCCAAAGTAACTAATCATTTGGGGTGTACACTGCAGTGCAATTTGCTTAATGGGGACACTAGTTAGATTGACCTGTGTCCCGAAGAAAAGACCATTGGTAGGGTTTTAACCTCACTTCCTGTTCAGCTGTGTGACAGGAAGTGAAGCCAATTTTAAGAAAAGGGACACAAAGCCCAACCTAAAAACACTAGCAGGGGTTCTAACACTCAATTGGCTTCCCTCAAACAACCCACAATTAGAATAGGATTGTCTTGTGCTAGTTTCAAGCACAGCGCTGTAAATCAGCACTTCAAGCCTGTCCACCAATACACCACCCCCCCCCCTCCAAACAGGCCCTGTTTGCAGGTTTTCCTACATCTTGCACATGTGCTTTAAAAAGTCAGTCTGGAAGGGGCGTGTGCGGGCTCTAGCAGGACAGTCATGTCAGCCTAGTGCTCCACTTCATGAGGAAAGAAAGCCACGGATAACTCGCTTCCTAACCAGTCACAACTGGACAAAAACCCGGTTATTAACTACAGGAAGGTGAGGGGAACATTTTAATGTATAATGGTGCTGGGTGGCTCAAGAAATAGAGCTAAAACGACACTTGTCAGCAGCGTGCAGCAGACCAAAGGCTCAGTTAAGGCGCCAGTCACCTCAGAGAGGCTCCCCTCAGGTAAGGGGAAGAAACAAACAGCTAAAACAGCCAAACCCATGGCTTCTCTGACTAACCTCACCTCAGATAGTGAGGATGAAGAAACGGCTGCTATTTTACAAACTGTACCACAAGACAACACAGTTTCTGCAGGATTAATTAATCAATTTGAAAAAATGCTCCGCAAAGCATTAAAGCAGACATCTGACCAGATTACCTCAAATCTCACCAAGGAGATTAGGGAATTGGGTACTCGTACAGAAGCACTGGAAACTAAAGTGGAGGACATTGAAACCTACACCCATGAATGCCTAACAGAAATAGACTCCCTAAAAGAAGAGAACCTAATGCTCCAGAGCAGATTAGAAGAATTTGAAAACCGTGCCAGGAGATCTAACTTAAGATTTAGGGGCATCCCAGAGTCTGTGGTGGACCTTCAGTCCACCATAATGGCTCTATGTCAGGAACTACTTCCAGGCATTGCAGTGGAACGTTTGGAGATGGACAGAATACATAGGGCACTCTCCCCTAAAAAGGTAGATGCCCCCCCCAGAGACATAATAGCGAAGTTCCATTTCTACAAAACCAAGGAGCAAATATTGGCAAAAGCAAGGGAGAAAGGGATCCTGTCTTTCCAAGGCTACAATTATCAAATTTTTGCAGACATATCACAACTAACCATTGCCAAGAGAAGAGCAATGAAACCTCTCTTGATCGAATTACATCAGCGTAACATAAAATGTCAATGGGGCTTCCCTTTCTCCCTCCGTTTCACGATTCAAGGGACCAAGATAGTCTGCAGAACACCCGACCAACTACACCAGGCCCTAGTAGACTTTAAAATCATTGATCAACCCTCCTCGGCTTCCACCTCACGCACCACAGACCCAGGATCAAGAAGACACAATGGACTGAACTTCTCACACTGCCACTTAACTCTTCCTCTCAATTTAGGCTAAGAGTAATTGTCTGTCATCAGGTACTGTGTTGGTCCTATTCCCCTGTAGACAATCCCACCTCTTTTTCCTTTTCTCTTTATATTAGGTCTTGACACCAGTAAAGGTGATATAAACACCTTCCTGATCAATCATTTGTTATAACCTCGGCAGAAATTAGTGCTTATGTCTTGTCCTTAGTATGAAATGTTTACTCCTAGTTGTCGCATATTACATGTCACAGGTGATTGCCTATGATGATAACCTGGTATTGCCTCTCCTTTCCGCATGGACAACTATAAACTCTTCCTCACAAATGCCCAGGTGCCCTATTGTCACTCTCGCATACTTCCGTCTAAAACACTATTTGAGGCCCTTATTTAAACCCCTGATCATATGTACTAATCTGTTGGCTATCACCTGGAGTAACCCTATGGCCTTGACATCTTCCCCGCTGAATTGCATACCCTGCAAGACACTAAAAAAGGCCCTGCCAAATGCCAAGATTTTACATAGGCATAGGAATCCCTCTGCATTTAAAATACACTTCTATATTATTGAATGCGGCTTTCTGACTCGTGGAAAAAACACGCGTCTCAACCAGTCCACCTCAGATCCCCAAACTAATATGTGGGGATTTGGGAGGGACCCTCTATCCCTTGGTGAGGGATCTTTTCCCTCACTACGGGCACACCCCGAATGCTTATTCAGTGATTTGTTGTTCTACAATGTATTCTCTCTTTCATTTGAGTCTACCTATCCTGGATCCTCATCTTTCCTTTCCCTCACCCCATCCGCATGGAGCGACCTGGGCCATCCCCGTCCGAGGAGGCAAGGTAAGATAAAACGTTTGGTTTGGCTGCCATGGCACCCTTAAACTTGATTTCACTTAATGTACAAGGGTTGAACATACCGCAAAAATGTACGAAGGCCTTTAGGCTCTTTCAATCCAAAAAGGCTCACATTGTCTGCCTACAGGAGACACATTTTACCCCTAACACCACTCCTAAATACTTCAACGCTGCATACCCACAAGTATATACGGCTTCAGCCCCAGTTAAGAAGAGAGGTACCCTGATTGCCTTCCACCGATCTACCCCATTTACCTTGAACACGGTACTCAGAGACCCTGAAGGTCGATACCTGATCCTAACAGGATACATCCTAGACACACCGGTAACGGTAGTATCATACTATGCCCCTAACCTTAACCCCATGCCGTTCTTATCACACCTTCTTCAAACTATAAATATGCGGGGACTCAAATCAGGTTCTGCTTCCCTTTCTTGACAGATCTCCTTACGTACCACCGAAATATCAGACCAAATGGACTCTGTCCACTCTCCTGTCTAAATATAACTTAGTGGATTCCTGGAGAGAACTGAACCCCACGAAACGTAACTACACCTACTTTTCTAACCCCCACCAATCACATAGCCGGATAGACCACATATTATTGTCAATTGGAATGCTGCCAGAAGTTCTCAATTCTGTTATAATACCCATTCCCTGGTCAGATCACGATGCTGTATACACAACTATAGCATCAACTATTCCTAAAAAGACCGACCCGACCTGGTATATGCCTGATATTTTGCTCAAACATCCCTCCTACTGTCTGGAAATCGAGCAGTCCCTAAAAGATTACTTAGATCTCAATATGTCCCCAGAAATATCTGCTCTCACGCTTTGGGAAGCCCATAAACCGGTACTGAGAGGGGTAATTCAAAGACAACTTGGGATCCTCAAAAAGGCACGTAGACAATTAGCACTGAAATTGGAAACGGAATTCAACCTTGCCCACCTAGCCTTTCAAAATAACCACTCCCCCCACGCTAAAAATCGCCTAGATAAAGCACGCCTCGAATTTGACCTATTTCTCACGGACTCGGCAAATAAAGCTTTAGACAGATCCAAGCACACATTCTACAAAACAGCTAATAAAACTGGTGCAAACCTAGCTAGGACACTTAATTCAATCAACAAATCTTATACACCAATAAAACTGAAACTAGCTAACAACGTTATCTCCAGCAACCCACTTAAAATTGTGCAGAAATTCAGTACTCATCTGAAAAAACTATATGCGGAAACGAATACATTTGACGAATCGGTAGCCGACACCTTTTTCTCGCAATTCCAATTGCCCCGAATGTCTGATTCCCAAAAGACACAACTAGATGCGCATATTTCGTCAGAAGACGTAACTAGAGCAATCAAGGAACTCAAATTAAACAAGCGGCCCGGACCTGATGGATTCACAGCCCGATACTATAAAGCACTCTCTGAACTAATCTCCCCGAGACTCGCGGAGGCCTTCAACGACCTTTTAAAACTGAAATCATTTAGACAGGAATCACTTTTGGCCACAATCTGCATGATTCTCAAGCCACAGACAGACAATACCCTCAGTGAAAATTACCGGCCCATAACTATGCTAAATACGGATATCAAACTTCTAGGTAAAATTCTGGCGAATCGCTTAAACAACATAATTGGAACCCTGATCCATCGCGATCAGGTAGGTTTCATCCCCAACCGGCAGGCAGGAGATAATATCAGAAGGGCGAGCCTATTGGCTCACATTTAGAATCGGAAGTGAAGGGGCGCTGAAAACACAAACTCAATACAAAATTATGTGTCTATATAAACATTGAAATGTGCAATCTATTATTACAAAAATCATATATTATTAGTGAAGTGAATTAGTGTCCATACAATGAAATCAAAGAAAAAAGTCCCAATAGTGCTAAATAATAAGCACCCAATGGTATATCTCAATTCAAAAAAAGACGTATATATTGCAGTTCTGGAACCTCCACCATATAATTGCACCCGATGTGATCGATAGAAATGGCTCCTTACCAATAATAGTAGACTCTTTTTAATTAAACTAGTATATTTAATATATTTAGGTTTAATTACACGTAATTCTACCCATTTGTTGGGAGAATTAATATTGTTTTTCTGTGGCGCAAATTATACACATTTTCCTCACATATTGGCTCACATTGCCAAGAAGAGAGGAATCCCTGCTTGCTTCCTCTCTCTCGGCATAAAACAGGCGTTCGACTCTGTATCCTGGTCCTACTTGAAGTATACCCTTCAAAAATGGGGCTTTGGCCCCAACTTCATGAAATGGATCCTAGAATTATACAATAGCCCGAAGGCATATGTAAAGTATGCAGGATATAGATCGGACACCTTCTCCATTAACAGGGGCACGAGACAGGGATGTCCTCTCTCCCCCTTATTATTTGCCCTCCTCATAGAACCGCTTGCACAAAAGATCAGGTCAGACCCGACAATACTGGGCATAGAAATAGGCGGACACAAGCATAAACTATGCATGTTCGCTGACGACATCCTCCTTTTTCTTGCATCGCTCCAGGTAACAGGACCCAACCTTATGCTAATTCTTAAAAAATTTGCATCCATTTCAGGACTAGTCGTTAACCCTAAAAAATGTCTCGCACTAAGCATTTCGCTTACTTCCTTAGAGTTAAATGCAGCCAAATCCGGTCTACCTTTCGTATGGGCAACTAAGAGTATTCCCTATTTAGGAACACACCTTACAACATCAATAACGGATCTATTCTCTTCCAACTACCCTATTCTCCTAAAACAGATATCAAGCCTCCTGAATTCCTGGGCCCATCTACCACTATCATGGTTTGGCAGAATCAACGCGGTCAAAATGACTATATTACCGAAATTATTATATTTATTTAGAGTGCTCCCCATCCCAATCCCATCATATTACTTCAGGATATTACAAAGAAGAGTTTCCGCCTTTACGTGGGGATCCACTAGGCCTAGAATAAAACCTTAAATCCTGCATCTATCTAAGGATAATGGTGGAATGGGGCTGCCCAACTTTATAAACTACTATAAAGCTGCACAACTTGCAAACCTAGTAAAATACCACGACAAATGTGAGCCCCCTCTTTGGGTATCAATTGAAGCGGTAGAGTCTGACCCCATCGCAATTTCTAATGTACTATGGATCCCCCCTAAAGCTTGTAAACACTTACTGAACCCCATCACCAAACACTCACTCTCCCTCTGGGACACAGTAAAGACTAAATATCTTCTCCAATTCCCCCATGTTCCTCTTTTATCGTTTCATAAAAACCCTGCATTCTACCCTGCTTGGATCTATCCCAATACCTTTAAAGAGTGGGTGTCAAAAGGATTTACATGCTTACATGACTTTATAGACTCTTCTTCCTTTTTATCCTTCACCACCATCAGTGCAGCGCACGACATACCACAGACCGAAATATTTAGGCATCTACAAATTAAAAATGTCTTTAAGCCATTTGTTGATGCTTCACCCACGCCAACATGTATATCCACCTTTGAGAATTTCTGTAAGAATGACCCCCACGCTAGAGGAATAATATCCTCCTTATACTCCCAATTAACAGCTTGCTCTATCAGTGGGAAGCTTCCTTATGTGAGTAAATGGGAGAGGGACCTAGAACAAGAACTAGTACCTTCTGAGTGGAAACAGATCTGGAACAGCACTAAATCAGCATCCATGAACGAATCAGCCATTGAAACTAATTACAAAGTACTCACTAGATGGTACCTAGTACCCGCCAGGGTTGCGAAATACGTACCGAATTACCCTGATCTTTGCTTCAGGGGTTGTTCAACTCCAGGGACATACCTTCACGTTTGGTGGTCGTGCCCAAAAGCCCTATCATTTTGGTCGAAATTTTTTCAAATTATCTCCATTATCTCGGGGAAAACAATCCCCTTAGATCCTAAAACAGCGTTATTAAATCTAAAACCTGATAATCTCCCACACAAACAGTTCAAACTAATCATATAACTTCTTACTGCTGCAAAACAAACCCTTGCGAGAGCATGGAAAACCCCTAATTTATCACTAAATGAAGTCACAAATAGAATGAACACAGCAATGTCCCACGCCAAGATGGTGGCTATTGACATGGACACGACCACTGGATTTGAGAGTCTATGGAAACCCTGGATAACATATGCTTTTCCGAACGCATTTAATAATGAAGTTGTATTGCCATGGTAGTCCAGCCAAACTGGCACCCCCCCCGCTCAAGCCTCTCTCCGGCGGCAGAGATCAGGTCGCTCCTGCGGATTCCCCTCCCCTACCCCTTCTTCCCTTTCTCTCCCCCTCCTTTGAACTCTTGTTCTCAAATTAACAATTCCTATGTTCATATTTGTTGATACAAAGTTGTATATTGTTGAAATTTCTTGAACCTATATAGCAGAACCCTAGAACAGGACATAACCCTGGATTTAGCCCAGATCAGACTGGTTACATGGCTTATCCCTTAAGCGATCCAGGGTCGATAGTTAGTTAGTCACATAGCTAGTCAGCTAGTCGTTTAGTTAGTCAGTTACTATATTTGCTTATTCACTTTGCCACCAATGACTTTGTATGCATTGTTTAATTACCTGTAAATTGTCTCTCTTGTAACCAAAGATATTTAGGTTTACAAGTAAAGAAGTTTCTTTTATGATGTATACCCTCTATTGTACCCTTTTTTCTTCTCTCATTGTTGTTATGCACTTGTACATTCTTTATCACATAAATAAAGATATTTTGACAAGAAAAAAAAAAGTCAGTCTGGACATCAATTCTAGGAAACAATACTTACCGCTTTGTCCTTCCTTTTCTGGTGACTAAACATTTCATGCATACACACCAGGAAAGAGCTTAGAGACAAATCACACTTGATGGTTTAGGCCCAAACTATTTCAGCTGCAGCTGTTGAAATCCATAGCATGAAAAAAATATCACAAGACAAACTTCAAAATTTGAAAGTAATTTTATTGGTCCACAAAACAAGGAAAGCAAAACAAAAAATTTAACCACTTGCATACTGGGCACTTACACCCCCCTCCTGCCCAGGTAAAATTTCAGCTTGCGGCACTGCGTCGCTTTAACTGACAATTGCGCGGTCGTGCGACGTGGCTCCCAAACAAAATTTACGTCCTTTTTTCCCCACAAGTAGAGCTTTCTTTTGGTGGTATTTGATCGCCTGTGCGATTTTTATTTTTTGCGCTATAAACAAAAAAGAGCGACAATTTTGAAGAAAAATACAATATTTTTTACTTGTTGCTAAAATAAATATCCCAATTAAAAAAAAAACACATCTTTTTTTCTCAGTTTAAGGCGATACGTATTCTTCTACATATTTTTGGTAAAAAAAAAAAAATCGCAATAAGCGACTGGTTTGCGCAAAAGTTATAGCGCTTACAAAATAGGGGAGAGAATTATTATTTTTTTTTTTTTTTTTTTACTAGAAATGGCGGCGATCTGCGATTTTTATTGGTACTGCGACGTTATGGCGGACACATCGGACACTTTTGACACATTTTTGGCGCCATTCACATTTATACTGCGATCAGTGCTATAAATATGCACTAATTACAGTATAAATGTGACTGGCATTGAAGGGGTTAACACTAGGGGGTGAGGAAGGGGTTAAATGTGTATGCTAGGTGTGTTCTAACTGTGGGGGGGGGGGTGACTGGGGGGATGACCGATCTGTGTCCCTATGTAGGAAGGACACAGATCGGGCTCCTCCTCTCCAGAGACAGACAGGACGCTGTCTCTGTGTAACACGGCAATGAGAGATGATCTATGAGAGATCATCTCTCATTGGCCCACAGATCGCATCGCTAACGGCCACTCTGATTGGCCGTTCGCCGCGATCTGTGATTGGCCGTGTCCAAGGGACACGGACAACACAGGGCTTCCCCGCAGCGCGCTCTACAGCGCGCGCTGGGAACGCCTAAATGACATGCCGTCGGCATGTTGGATATTCAGGCCCGCGCTGTTGCCGTCATCCGACGGTAGCGCGGGCCTGAAGTGGTTAAAATAAACACACAAAAAAATATATAAAAAAAAACTAAAAACAAAAAAGACCAACGTTTATTTCACACAGTCATTGGAAAATAAATCATGCTTTTGAAATAACAGGATAGACCCACAGGATTAAAACATTAGTCATTAACATCTTGAGAAACATTTAGCAAAATTATGCAGCAGACAAAACATCAAAAAAACAAAACTTGCTCCAAAACATCTCTGTTTCGCTCCGCCATTACTTCCAGCCAGCAAATCTGCCCCCTCTGAGGGCAGCTGACACGTGCTCTATCCACGCTTTTTATAACATGTGTGCTAATGAACCAATTGGAAACACATGAAGAAATGTCAGCCTCTAGTTTGTGTGCACTTGTAACTGCTTACACCTGTTAAGGATGTCCTTAAATTACTAAACCAAAAAACAAGCTTTCTGAGCATGCTCAGAAAGATGCATGTCATTTTCAGGCACAAGCACCCAGCTTATTTTTCTAAGTGTTCGAGCATGCCCAGTTCACTCGAAATGCATTACCAGAATCAAATCTGCAATGGCGGATGAAAGCATTAGAGGTGTTTTATTTTTGTTGGGTCCCTCTGAACTGATGCTTTACAACCTGAAGGGGAGGTCTTATAGAATTTTTACGTAACAAACATAAATAATAATAATTAAAACGCCCCTGTCCCTAGTAGCTCGCAGTCAGAAGCGAACACGCAGCATTTTTTTTTTCCGGTTACCAGTTTAGATTTACAGATGAGGTTTAGTGCTAAAAGTATTCCTCTCGCTCTTACGCATGCTATGATACCTCACATGTGTGGTTTGAAGGATGTTTCCATATGTGGGCGGGCCTTAAATGTGTAAGTCCCGCCCACATATTTAACCCCCGTTCAAACCCCACATGTGAGGTATCATAGCGTACGTTAGAGCGAGAGCAATACTTTTAGCACTAGACCTCCTCTGTAAATCTAAACTGGTAACCTGAAAATAAATAAAAAAGTGTTGCCTATGGGTATTTTCAAGTACTGAAGTTTGGCGCCATTCCATGAGTGTGTGCAATATTAAAGTGTAACATGTTGGGTATCTATTTACTCGGTGTAGCATCATCTTTCACATTATGGCCATAAATTGGGATAACTTTAGTGTTTTCTTAATTTGTAACCACTTGAGCTCCAGACCATATTACTGGTCACTGACAGGCCAGTTTTTGCATTTCAACACTGCGTCATTTTAACTGACAATTGCGTGGTTGTGCGACGTGGCCCCCAAACAAATTTGGCGTCCTCTTTTTGCCCCCAACAACATTTTTTTGTTTTGTTTTTTTGGTGGTATTTGATCACCTCTGCGTTTTTTCTTATTTTTGCTTGAACCAAAAATATAGCGACAATTTTGTAACTAAAAAGACAACTTTTTTACTGTTTGCTATAATAAATCTCCCCCAAAATATATTCAAAAACTTTTTGCCCTCAGTTTAGGCCGATACGTATTCTTCGACATATTTTTGGTTCCAAAAAATCGCAATAAGCGTTTGATTGGTTTGGGCAAAAGTTATAAGTAGGGATTGGTCTTATGGGTTTTTTAGGAATATATTTTTGTTTTACTAATGGTGGCGATCATTGATTTTTCTGGCTACTGCAACATTGTGGCGGACACATTTTTGTGAGCTTTGGCATTTTTCTAGCGACCAATGGTATACAAATGCATCGCTTACTATAAAAATGTCACTGGCAGGGAAGGGGTTAACACTAGGGGCGAGGAAGGGGTTGATTATGTTACCTGGGTGTGTTCTAACAGTAAAGGGGGTGGGACTGTCTAGGGGAAATGACAGATCGCTGTTCATACATTGTATGGACAGACGAGCAGGCATTCCCCCCCCTGACAGGACCGGGATAAAGGGGAACTCCACACCAAATTTTAAAAAAAAACGGCGTGGGGGTCCCCCTCCAGGTGCACAACAGGCTCTTAGATTTGATCTGGAACATAAGGGGTTAAACCCACGCCAAAAACGGTGTGGGGTTCCCCCTCAGACCCAGACCAAACCCTTCTCCCAGGCACGCAGTCTGGCCGGACAGGAATGGGGGTGGGGACGAGCGAGCGCCCCCCCCCCCCCCCCTCCTGAGCCGTACCAGACCACATGCCCTCGACATGGGGGAGTGTGTGCTTTGAGGGAGGGGGCACTGCCCCCCCACCCCAAAGCACTCTTGTCCCCATGTCGATAGTGACAAGAGCCTCTTCCCGAAAACCCTGGCCGTTGGTTGTCGGGGTATGCGGGCGGGGGGCTTATCAGAATCTGAAAACCCCCTATAATAAGGGGGCCCCCAGATTCTGGCCCCCCACCCTATGTGAATGAGTATGGGGTACATCGTACACCTACCCATTCACCGGGTGGAAAAGTGTAAACACAAATAAACCACACAGAATAAAATAATTTATTAGTCAGCTCTGGGGGTCTTCTGCCGGGACCCCCCACCACCAGCCCATTGGGCCCCGGGCTTCGCCGTTTTCTGCCGGGGGGGACGACACCCACCGATGCTCTCCGCCATGTTCAGCCAGGCCCCCACCCCAAATTAAGCTCTTTTACATCCGGGGGGGCCGGCCGAAAACAGCGGAGAACAACGGAGGGCGGAGCCCCTCCTCGGTCTTCTAGACGTTTTCTGCCGGGGGGGCTCCAGCCCCGCACCGGTCTTCGCCGCCGCCTTCCGCCGGGGGGGGGGGGGACACCCACCAATGCTCTCCGCCATGTTCCGGGGGGGCGGAGAACATGGCGGAGAACAACGGTTGCGAAACCCCTCCTCGGTCTTCGCCGCCGCCTTCTGCGCGGGGCTCCTGCCTCCCGCTCCCCCCCGGTCTTCACCGCCGCCTTCCGCCGGGGGGAGAGACACCCACCGATGCTCTCCACCATGTTCGGCCAGGCCCCCACCCCAAATTAAGCTCTTTCACATCCGGGGGGGCTGGCGGAAAATGGCGGAGAACAACGGGGGCGTCGCCACTCCTCGGTCTTGAGGGCGTGTGTGTGAGGCTCTCTGGACTTCCAGAGAGCCATGGAAGCTATCAGCCCAGGGGGAGGCTCTACTTCCCGGGCGGTGAGAGAAGCTATGCCTGTGGAGGGATCGGATACCATTTCAAGGACAGTGGAGAGTTTGAGACCATCAGATGAGGATCTCAGGTATCTGGAGTCCCAGATTGCTCTCTCTGCATGGCAGGAGCAGCAGCCAGGTGAAAGTGATTTTGAAGCTACAGGCCGTCGGATGGAAGTCTATGCAGTCTTGGGAAGGCTTATGGACTTTTTAGTGGTAGTGCATGAAGACCTGGCACGCTTAAGAACAGCCAGAGATCGGGTGGGCAAAAAGAAGCGGAAGGGCTATCGCCTGAGTGTTCAGACATTGAAAACGACCCTGAGTGAGTATATCATTTATTGGAACCGGCTGTTGGATCAGTCTACTATGGACACTGATGAGATGGATGAGTTGGAGGAACGCCTGATGGAGGTTTGTGATAAGGGAAGCCAGGCTGCTCGCCGTAGCTCCCAGGCTGAGGTGCCAATTTCCCCTTTGCCATCAGGGGGCGCCCAGCCTGGAGGCCTGGTCGGATCCCCCGCGATCACCGCGGGACCGGAAGTGGCGGGTCCCGGGGCTGCTGCGGACGAGGAGGAAGTCATGGAGGTTGGAGGAACGCAGGACGAAGTCGCGGCGGGTATTGCCGCGAATGTGTGTGCCGCAAGTCGCGAGGCTACTGCTGCGGTGGATGCCGCGGGTCGCGGGACTGCCGCTGCGGGTGTGGAGCCAGAGGGTATGGCCGCGAAAGTGAATACCGCGGGTTGCGGGGTTACCGCTGAAGGTGTGGAGCCGGAAGTAGCGGATCCCGGGACAGCTGCGGGTGAGGAGATGGGACTTGTGGAGGCTGTTGCTGAGAAGGATGGAGCAATGAAGGACGGTTCCGCGGGTGTGAGTGCCATGGATCGTGGGATTTCTGCCGAGGACACTGTGAGGGGTGAGATACCTACTATTGTCTCATCCCGGGTTTTGGGGGTGGCCACTGTTGCGGAGACTGTTGGGTCATCTTTTCCTGTGGACCTGCTGCCGGGTGGTGGGGTGCCTCTTGTGGTTTCCCCCTCCGGCCCTTCAGTTTCTGAGTCCGTGGCGATGACCCCCCAGCGCATGGAGTGGGGTGATTGCGAGCAGGGTAGTATAACTAGCCCATGTCTTGCGATGGACCACATACGGCTGCTGGAGGGTGAGCCAACTAAAGCGGACCAGAGTACTGGTTTTCATGACATTGGGGTACCCTCTGGGGTTTTGGAGCATACGGGTCAGCCCCAAGTGGGTCCTCTGGGCGGTGCGGGGACCCCTCCGGCAGCAATTATTTCTGCTGGGGGTGTTTCCGGTGCTTGTGCACCTGCTGTGCCCGGGGCCCCTGGGAAAGACTTAAGTATAGCTGTTGATAATGTTGATTCTAGCAATGTTGTTGTTTCTGATCTCCCCCCGCCTCCTCCCCAAATCAGTGGGTCCCAGGAGGCCGGGGTTATGTCGGCCCTAAAAGTGGGGTTGTCTTTTGCAGATGTCACTGGTGGCAGGGTACAGCTTGGGCGTTTTTATAGTGCCCACGGTACGATGGCTTTTAGGGGCTCAGTGCCAGCTGCCACTAGGGTGGGGGGAGTGGAGCGTAAGCGCCATAATGTTGTGCAGCTGCGCTGGTTGGAAGAGTTTGGTCGTCCTCCGGGGAGAGACGAGGTGGTGGATATGGTGTTGGCCCTTGGGTTTAAGGCATCAGACATCTTTGCTGTTATCCACCCCTCGGGCTCCCTGGAGTATGATGTAAGTTTTGGTACCCCCGTCTTAATGGAGAGTTTTATCTCCAGACGGGAGGTGGTGAAGAATCAGTCCTCGTGGAAATCCTTTAGAGCAGTCCCCCTGTCTAGACAGGAAGAAATAAAAAGGGTGTCAGTCCTGGTTAGAAATGAATCTATTCCCGCAGAAGATATCACAACATGGTTGGGGCGGTACGGCCAGGTGATGGCCCCGCCAGGGAAAGTTTTGGATGCCAAGGGGATCTGGACTGGTGCCTGGTCTGTCTCAGTAAGGCTTAGACGCATCGGGTTATCAGTGACACATGTGCCTGCGTCAGGTTATATTGGGAGGGATAGGATCCTTGCATTCTATCCAGGGCAACCTAAGCTCTGTTTTAGATGCAACAGTCCTTTGCATTTCAGTAGGGACTGTAGGGAACCCTTTTGCACAAAGTGTAATGAAGCTGGGCACTTGGCCAGCGGGTGCAATAAATTTCAATGCAATCTGTGCGGTGTTATGGGGCACGTTTTTAGCCAGTGCCCCTCGGCCTTTCGGGCACCTGTTGGGGGGGTGTCTCCCCCTGCGGGGCCTGGGGGGTCTAGGGAGTCTGTGCTTCCGGTTGTTTCGTCGGCCGGGCCTCCTGCCCCGCTCCGGCTGGCTGGCGCAGTGACTCTTGAGAGCCAGTCTTTTGTGATGGGTTCCGGGAGTCCGGGGCCATCGTCAGGAAGATTGGGTCATAAGTCGGGCGGCTCGAGAGTTTCCCCTTTAAAATCTGGGGGGAGGGGTAAGGCCCCTTTGGTGCAATCTGTGGTATCTCGTGGCAAGGCTAAGATGCCTAGGGTGGTGTTGCATCCCCCTTCTCGGGATTCGCAGCCCATTTCTACTTGGTCTGGGTCCTCTGTCCCTGTGTCTGGTGGTGGGGGGGATCAAGAGGCGGGTCGTTTCTCTGATTCTGATACCCCTAGTACGAGACCTGTTCGTAAGGGCAGAAGGGGTAAGGTTCCTAGAGATCCCCAGCCAGTTGTAGACTTGCCTTCTCAGCCAGGTAAGGAGAGTAAAAGCAATGTTTGGGTGGCGGTGGGAAAGGGGCGGTGTAAAAGCAGTCCTGGGGTGATCCCCAGTTCTGGGTCAGGTCCTGGTCCGGGTGTTTCCTCTCCAGAAGGTGGAGTTGGGGCGACAAGTAGTGCCCAGACTCCCCCTGGTATAGCCCTGCAGAACAGGTTTTCCACCTTGGATCCTGTGGTGGATTCTGGTGGGGGTATGGTTGCAGGGGATTGTGCTGATGGAAGTAAATGAGTAATTTTATAAAAAAAAAAAAAAAAAAAATGCAGTAATGTGGTAACATGTGTATGAGCAATGTTTGGGTGGCAGTGGGAAAGGGGCGGTGTAAAAGCAGTCCTGGGGTGATCCCCAGTTCTGGGTCAGGTCCTGGTCCGGGTGTTTCCTCTCCAGAAGGTGGAGTTGGGGCGACAAGTAGTGCCCAGACTCCCCCTGGTATAGCCCTGCAGAACAGGTTTTCCACCTTGGATCCTGTGGTGGATTCTGGTGGGGGTATGGTTGCAGGGGATTGTGCTGATGGAAGTAAATGAGTAATTTTATTAAAAAAAAAAAAAAAAAATGCAGTAATGTGGTAACATGTGTATGTACAATTGCGTAGTTGCGTAGATTTTAAAGTTTTGGGGAGGGTTAGGGTTATGATTTTGTTTTATTTGTTTATGCATAATAGAAGTATGTATGTTTTAGGGGTTGGGGTTACTTGGGAAGTGGAAATGATTAAAGAGTATAATAATGCAAGTTATTGGAGCAGGTATTGGTGCGATTTTAGTGATGTGCAGATGGTATATGTATAGTATGGTGGGATAATGTTTGTACGTAAAGAAAATGTTTAGTGGTAGAGGGTTGCTTTGGTACTTGGGAAGTGGTAATGACTAAAGAGTATAAAAATGCAAGTGAGTGGGGCAGGTATTGGTGCTAATTCTTAGTGATGTATAGATGGTATATGTATAGCATGGTGGGATAATATTTGTATGTAAAGAAAATGTATTGTGGCAGAGGGTCGTTTTGGTTTAATTGTTTTTTTTTTCTGTATACATTTTTGGTCGTAGAATTTTCAATAAAAAATTGCCACTCCTCGGTCTTCTAGCCGTTTTCTGCCGGGGGGGAACCATCCACCGATGCTCTCCGCCATGCTCGACCGGGCCCCCACCCCAAAATTAAGCTCTTTCACATCCGGGGGGCCGGCCGAAAACAGCGGAGAACAACAGGGGTGTCGCCCCACCTCGGGCTTCTCCGCTTCTGCCTGGCTTCTCCCGAGGCCAGGGCTTCTTTCGCCGTCTTCCGCCGGAGGGCGCCACTCTCCGGGCTTCTCGTCGCTGTCTTCCGCCGCGGGGGCCAGGCCTTCTCGTCGCCGTCTTCTGCCGCCGCCCCCTTTGACGTTTTCTGCCGGGATGAGGGTCGCACATCCCATCCCGGACTTGGACGTGGCGGGCTTCTCGTCGCTGTCTTCCGCCGCCGCCCCCTTCACCACGAAGCTCCGTGCTTGTGTGGGAGGGCAGCGGGCTTCGAAGTTTTCGGCCGGAGTGAGGGTCGCACATCCCACTCCGGACTTCTAGTCGTTTTCGCCGCCGCCCCCTTCACCATGAAGCTTCCTGCTTATGGGGGAGGGCGGCGGGCTTCTCGTCGCTGTCTTCCGCCGCGGGGTGAAACTCGCGGGCTTCTTCGGCGACATCCGCTTCTGCCTGGCTCCGCCGCTGGGGCCAGGGCTTCTTCTTCCATTCGATGTTGACACGGCGAGGTCCGGCGCTGAAATGCCGACAGAGTGGTGGGCACGGACTTATATTGGCATAGGGAGTGGTTATGCCACCATGTGACCTTAACCCATGTGACATCACATTCCCATCATGCCCTGTGATGTCACATGGGTTAAGGTCACATGGTGGCATAACCACGCCCACGCCCAATGCCAATATAAGTCGGTGCCCGCCGCTCTGTCGGCATTTCAGCGCCGGACCTCGCCGGAAGACGGCGACACAGCGACGAGAAGCCCTGGCCCCCGCGGAAGAGCCAGGCAGAAGAGGCTATCGAGAGCCCCCCCCGGCAGAAAACTACGAAGCCCGCGGCCCTCCCCGATAGGCAGGAAGCTTCATGGTGAAGGGGGCCGCGGCGGAAGACGACTAGAAAACCGGGGTGGGATGTGCGACCCTCACCCCGGCGAAAACTTCGAAGTCCGCTGCCCTCCCCCACAAGCACGGAGCTTCGTTGTGAAGGGGGCGGCGGCGGAAGACTGCGGCGGCGAAGACCGGGGTGGGTTGGTGGAAGACCCCCGAAGCTGGCTAATAAATTATTTTATTCTTGTGTGGTTTATTTGTGTTTACACTTTTTACACCAGGTGAATGGTTAGGGGTACCATGTACCCCATACTCATTCACATAGGGTGGGGGGCCTGAATCTGGGGGCCGCCTTATTAAAGGGGCTCTAAGATTCTGATTGGCTCCCGCCCGCATACCCCGACAACCAATGGCCAGGGTTGTCGGGAAGAGGCTCTTGTCCCTATCGACATGGGGACAAGAGTGCTTTGGGGTGGGGGGGCAGTGCCCCCCTCCCCCAAAGCACACACTCCCCCATGTCGAGGGCATGTGGTCTGGTACGGCTCAGGAGGGGGGGGGCGCTCGCTCGTCCCCACCCCCATTCCTGTCCAGCCAGACTGCGTGCCTGGGATAAGGCTTGGTACGGATCTAGGGGGGAACCCCAAGCCGTTTTTGGCGTGGGTTAACCCCTCACGTTCCGGACCAAAGCCGAAGAGCCTATTATACCCCTTGGGGGGAACCCACGCCGGTTTCAAATTTGAAATTTGGCGTGGAGTTCCCCTTCAGTGTCGGCGCAGCCCGAGAACAGCTCGGAGATTGCCGTGCGCTGTTTCACGCAGTGCAAACACTGCTACGCCGCTTGGTATTTACCAAGAATTTCTCGGCGTACTGACGCAGCGCACGGCATTCCCTGAAATCTCCCTCTGCGCATGCCCAGTATGCAAATGAACCTTCCGAGGTTCTGGCGTACTTTGCAAGCGCACGGGGATCGTTTCTCAAAAGTCACTTTCGCTTTCAATTCGGCCTGCCACACACGTTCAAACACATGTCACTACACTTCCCCTGCATCACCCCCCTCCCTCCCCTCATAAACTCCCGCCCGAACCCCCGATGTTTACATAACTAAAATCTCCTGGGCGCATTAGGCAGTTTAGTAAATGAAGAAATACACTGCACTGGCAGTGTATCTCTTTTGTAAATCTCAAAAACGGTTTTACTCCTGCTTGTGCACCATGAGTCATGGCGCACAGGCTTGGTAAATCAGCCCCAATATATCTCACAATACCTAACCATTTAATAATAAAAAATGTGCTGCAGCAAATTAAAATTTAAAAATGCAGAGCGCTCTGACAGGCTTCAAAAATTAGCAAACTACCTTTGTCCAGAAAAGAAAGGCACCACAAAAAACAGTCAATAGTGTGCCGTTGGATAAGTGTGGAATTCTAGTGATCTTGGTGTTTTTGAAAAAAACGCACATATACACATCCAGAGTATTTGATGCACTATAACGATGAAGAAATGACTCAACATTAGGCTCAATGGCTCCTGTGAATGGTGAATCAAAACCAAACCAAAGTTCAAACACACAGATCCACAGAGATCTCTAGATCATCAGCAGCTTTCAGAGCACTTGTGCTCATTTAACCACCTATGTGCTGAAGGTGCAAAGTTCCAGATACTGAAAGAATCCAAATCAAGGAGCATATATAGCAAGTTCGCAGACTCTTGATATTAGGTGATTCATACAGGTCCTTAAATCTGACCGGGATAAATGGTAGTGTTGCTCACGAATATTCGCATTGCGAATATTCGCTACGAATATTGCATATTCGAGTATTCGCGAATAACGCGAATATCGCGGCGAATATTCGCTATTTCGAATATTCATATTTTTTTTTTTTTTTTTTAGAACAGATCACATCCTAGAGATCCCCATCGACGTCTAAAAGCATTGCTGGTATGATTAGAGACCTTGGGCCGAGTAGCTGCAGCGCTCATTTTATATTGCCGAAAAATCGCAATGCGATTATTCGGCAATAGCGATATCGCGCGATTATTTTGTATTGTAATATATCACGAATATTCTGAGCCAATCAGAGTGCTCCATTCCGCATTTCTCGAAATTTCGCAATTATTTTATATTGTAATATATCACGAATATTCTGAGCCAATCAGAGTGCTCCATTCCGCATTTCTCGAAATTTCGCAATTATTTTATATTGTAATATATCACGAATATTCTAAGCCAATCAGAGTGCTCCTTCCGCATTTCTCGAATATTCGCAATTATTTTATATTGTAATATATCACGAATATTCTGAGCCAATCAGAGTGCTCCTTCCGCATTTCTCGAATATTCGCAATTATTGTGTATTGTAATATATCACGAATATTCTGAGCCAATTAGAGTGCTCCTTCCGCAGTTGCCGAATATTCGCAATTATTGTGTATTGTAATATATCACGAATATTCTGAGCCAATTAGAGTGCTCCTTCCGCATTTGCCGAATATTCGCAATTATTGTGTATTGTAATATATCACGAATATTCTGAGCCAATCAGAGTGCTCCATTCCGCATTCCTCGAATATTCGCAATTATTTTATATTGTAATATATCACGAATATTCTGAGCCAATCAGAGTGCTCCATTCCGCATTTCTCGAATATTCGCATTCGCATTCGCAATTCGCAATTCGCATTCGCATTCGCGATAGCGAAAATTCGCAATGATTTCATTTCCAAAATATATCACGAATATTCGTATTTAGCGAATATATCACGAATATTCGACTATATATTCGTGATATATCGCGAAATCGAATATGGCATATTCTGCTCAACACTAATAAATGGATAGTTTCACACTTCGCTGCTGTAACTGACTATTTTTAAGGCACCGCTATCTACAGCCCATTTCCGCCTACGCTGATCCAGCACCATGTTCCAGACTTTCCTTCTGCACACCAGACCGGTCATGTGATTTCACACTACTGGGAATCCATTGGAGAATCCAGCTACATGCTGCAGCCTGGGTAATAGTTTGAAGCCGGCATACAGCCATCTATGGCCGAGTAGAGAGGGGGGACAGAGATTGTCCCTGGCAACAAGACCACTGAGTGACTGATCTGGTGAGAGCCCAGTTGGGCAACCGTTCACTATCTTTTACCTTAAACCCTCTCTCATATATGCCTGCTGCTTCTTTCCTCTACGGAGGTCTAATGGACACCTGTATCCCAGCGAAGTGTGAAACTATCCATTTATCCTGTAGGACCTGTATGAATCACCTAATATCAAGAGGAGAGAGAGAGTGGGATCTGCCTGGTTGAATCTTAATACAGGTTAGTCGGACCTCATCCCATGAAATAGTGGAATGTATTGTATGGACGGTAAGGGACTATAGCGGTGCATATTTACTACATACAAAAATAATTTTTAATAATTTATTAAAATACTAAGACACATAACAATATACATAATACATCTTGTAACAAATACAGAGAATCAAGTTGACATTAAAACCAGGTAGCTGTAAATCCCGATTGTGTATAAAGTGCGTGTTGCGAACGGTCACAACCGAGGTGATATTGGGCCCAATATATTTTGCCTATAAATCGGCTTCCTCAGGGGCTAGGTTGGGACCCAGACTTTAAACTCAGTTCTATCAATAGAAGAATTTCCATGTTACAAATAACATACTTAGAAAAACAAAATAAAGATACAATTGTGCAGATGCATGTCTGAATTGAGCTGACCTTATACACCGAGATGGATGTCTTAACCTGGAGGCTGGGGGAGGGGAGAAGCGAGGATAGGGAGGGGGGGGGGAAGGGAAAGGAAATGGGGGGAGGGAAAAGGCGGCTAGACCTCACAGTCCAGATGGAAATAGAGCTCGCCCTGTAGTCCAATGCATCAAAGGTGGAGGTCACAGGTGCATCTCCATAGGAGAGGAGAGAAAAAAAAACGGGCTGGAGGAAACACAGAATACTACATGAGACATGTGTTCCATCCATAATCACTGAACATAATTTAGTGTAGATAATAGCATATTAATCTAAAAAATTTAACTTACAAATATTTTTTTTATAAATGTATAGGTGCAATGCTGGGAGCGGCCACAAGAGTTCACCCTATTGATGCTAACAACATCCAGGGGGAGAGTAGTATCAAGTTGCACTCTCTGGTTCTATGAGTATAGAAAAGTAAACAAAAGAAAAGAAAAAAGGGGAAATTTATCAATAACTGAATAGCTCAACATAGAGCATCACAAAAGATTGTATCAATCACATGAGGTTTTAGTGAACTGAGCAACAGGTGTACTGAGTTCACATCCACAGAGCAGGGAGGCATAATAGCAATGTGGGGATTACATGTAGTGGTGGTGTCACAGCAAGGCTCTCTTTGCAAATGCACTATAGAGAGAAAGGATCACTGGTGTCCATTTAAATATCCCTCATCTCCCGCACGTCATCGGGCGTGTGAGGACAAATAAGTGTCAAAGCACATAAGCCGACGGATACCGCTAGCAATGCCTACATTACCCATAAAGCCCCACGATCTACGGTGGGAGATGGAGACCATCTAAAAAATTTAACTTACAAATATTTTTTTTATAAATGTATAGGTGCAATGCTGGGAGCGACCACAAGAGTTCACCCTATTGATGCTAACAACATCCAGGGGGAGAGTAGTATTAAGTTGCACTCTCTGGTTCAATCAATAACTGAATAGCTCAACATAGAGCATCACAAAAGATTGTATCAATCACATGAGGTTTTAGTGAACTGAGCAACAGTAGCATCCTGAGCCAATGGGTGAGGCATGTAACGACCCATTAGATGGAAGGGAGGGCGTGGAGAGGTGCCGTACGGCAAAGGCATAATGACAGACGGGCTAAGGATGAAAACAAGCCCTTGGGTGTCCATACGAAGAGGCACAGTAACACAACAGCTGGCGCATGGGATAAGGGGAAGGGGGATAGTTATTAGCAGAAACTAGTTCAAGTTAAAAACAGGAGGGGTGGCCAGATCGCACAGAGGATCTGTGGGGAGGAAATTGCCTCTACAGGTCAGTGTATCGTACATCTCACTGGTGACAGGTCAGGCGTCCTCCAGCCACAATGGAACGAGGAAGGAGGAAAGATGAAAATAATTCAGACATGCAGCTGCACAAAAAGGGTCGATCAAAATCCATACATCACAATGGATACAGTTCATTACATATTATAATCATAATATAAATAGCCTGATGTCATGAACATACAAAATTATAATAGGGCATAACAAAGTGTCCAGAAAGGGAAACATCATATTTCAGTGGTAAAGAACCTATATAACGAACAACTAACATATAAAGACACATAAAGACACACGGATAACAAAAACATAGGGAAACAAAAAAGAAGGGGGGGCGGAGGGGAAAAAAGGGGAAAAGAAGAAAGGAGAGAGAGGTAATGGATATAGCAAAAAGTTGGTGGATTCATGGTTGGAGCATCAAACGAGCAGTATCCATATCTCTTCAAAGAGTGGGGGAAAAAAGTCCAATAATAGTAATATGTAGCCAGACTGACAGACAGGTATGTAAATATCTAAGTATAGCTTCCAATACCCAGAGTGGAATGTCACTAAAGAAAGGATTTATAACTGATGTATTTATTCAACCCTGGGTACTGGGTTGCGTTTAGAGATTGGATCCTTCTTGTTTCCAATTGGAGTAAGGTACGATCAATATTGCCACCTCTGGCATGTTGGGGTACATGCTCAAGAGCTGCGAACTGAATCATTGACAATTCAAAATTGTGTTCCTTGCCCATATGTCGACTAATGGCAGTAGTCATTTGCTTTTTGCATATGGGTACTATGTGATCAGCAATTCGTTTATGAAAAGGCCTTTTAGTTTTTCCTACATAGAAACACCCGCAGAGGCACTTAGCCAAATATATTACACCAATCGTCTGGCATGTAACATGGTATCTGACACTGTGTGTGTGTCCATTAGGCAGTACAGTGGTGGGGCCATAAAGTATATATGGGCACATTTTGCATTTTTTACAGGGATAGGTACCAGAGACAGGTTTTGGCAGGTCATCTTTAGGATCAAAGTGACTCTGAACAAGCTTGTCCCTCAGTGAAGGTGCTCGTCGATACGTAATTTCCGGACGATCCTTGATAAATCTTTCCAAATAGGAAAAAGAACTGCTGAGAACTTGCTATATATGCTCCTTGATTTGGATTCTTTCAGTATCTGGAACTTTGCACCTTCAGCACATAGGTGGTTAAATCAGCACAAGTGCTCTGAAAGCTGCTAATGATCTAGAGATCTCTGTGGATCTGTGTATTTGAACTTTGGTTTGGTTTAGATTCACCATTCACAGGAGCCATTGAGCCTAATGTTGATAGTGCATCAAATACTCTGGATGTGTATATGTGCGTTTTTTCAAAAACACCAAGATCACTAAAATTCCACACTTATCCAACGGCACACTATTGACTGTTTTTTGCGGTGCATTTCTTTTCTGGACAAAGGGAGTTTGCTAATTTTTGAAGCCTGTCAGAGCGTTCTGCATTTTTAAATTTATATTTGCTGTAGCACGTTTTTTTATTATTAAATGGTTAGGTATCGTGAGATATATTGTGTTATAATGGATACATTGTTCCTCACATATGCTTGATATTTAATGTATATTATACCCCCACCCCTAATAAAACCGTTTTCATATTTTTGTACCTTAAGCCGTTGTTGACCTACCTTCTTTATGTAGCTTTTTTGCTTGTTGGCAGGTATCCCATCCACCCATGGTGAATCGCCTGGTACACTAATTAATAATTTAGGTTAACTCTAAAGGGAGAGTGGATTCCAGGATTCTTTTATTTTTTTATTGTCCTAGTAAAATGTATACTTTACTAAAATACAATAAAAATGTAATGTTGAAAAAAATAAAATAATGTTCAACTCATGTAAGGTAAAGGAAAACCGCGCTATAAAACACCTCCCCCCAAGGACTACAGGCTGCAGCAAGCGTGTGATATACAGAAAACAATGGAATATAAAAAGCCGCGCCCCACACAGATTAATCAAAATTAGTTACACCAATATCATTGATGTTAAACAAAAAATGACACTAAAGTCCATTGAAGTCCATAGTGGTAGAAATAAAAATTCCCAGAAACGATCCTCTGTAAAGTGTCACCAAGCGAACACACTCCAAAAGGTGCACCCACCACCGAGTGAATAAGCAGCTTACCAGAGGTCCGTCATAAGTCAGCGTCTGACTGTGACCCAGCCAACGGCCTTTAAATCCTTGTGGTTCCCAAGATCAACCCGAATGGACCAGGACGGGACACTTCTTATACTCAGGATAAAGGAAAAGGCGCACATAGCATAATTCCGTTGGCGAAAATTTATTATAAAAAGTAAAAATGTACTTACACAGCACACATGGTAAACGAGCATAAAACAAATACAAATATTGCCGGCCGGCATGCAGGAGCCCTTCCTCCTCAGCGTGGTGACGTCACTGCGTCGCCTCCCATACGCGTTTCGTCACTAGAAGGACGTTCTCAATGGGGAACGTCATTGAGAACGTCCTTCTAGTGACGAAACGCGTATGGGAGGCGACGCAGTGACGTCACCACGCTGAGGAGGAAGGGCTCCTGCATGCCGGCCGGCAATATTTGTATTTGTTTTATGCTCGTTTACCATGTGTGCTGTGTAAGTACATTTTTACTTTTTATAATAAATTTTCGCCAACGGAATTATGCTATGTGCGCCTTTTCCTTTATCCTGAGTATAAGAAGTGTCCCGTCCTGGTCCATTCGGGTTGATCTTGGGAACCACAAGGATTTAAAGCCCGTTGGCTGGGTCACAGTCAGACGCTGACTTATGACGGACCTCTGGTAAGCTGCTTATTCACTCGGTGGTGGGTGCACCTTTTGGAGTGTGTTCGCTTGGTGACACTTTACAGAGGATCGTTTCTGGGAATTTTTATTTCTACCACTATGGACTTCAATGGACTTTAGTGTCATTTTTTGTTTAACATCAATGATATTGGTGTAACTAATTTTGTGCCTTTATACACTAGAGATTATAGGGACTTGCCCTTGTTAATTTATGTCTGTTTAAATAGCCAAAACACCTACATTAGCAGAAAAATATTCATGCACAGATATTACTGGAACAATTAGCTAACGTCAATAATATTAACACTGGATTTCTCTTCTAATTTGCTTCACAATATACCTCTACCATGTACTGTAAGTAACCTCTAAAGTACTTTGTAAAACATTTTAATTTCTTAGATTTCAGCAAGGATCTGGGAAGATTAATGTGAGTTTTCAAGTCTTCTTTTCTAGTCCTTTGCTTCCTGGTGAGATAGAGCTTATGTGGCACAGTTCTGTATGTTCTGCTAGCTGTTTCTTATTTTTTTTTTAATACATTTTTGTTTAACCCTGTGCAACCTTCTCTTGCCATTTTTAAGTGTCATCTGTGGCCAAACAATTATTGCAATAACAACCTTACATAGGCCCTTTAAATATGTCAAACATATATTTAATTGCAACAAATGTCTTAGGCTGTATCAGACTTTGTGGACAGATTATTTGATAAGTCAGTAGTTTGAAACCCAAGGCAGTGGGCAACATTTGCAAACATAAGAATACATGGTGGTCTGAGATGCAAGAAAAGATTCCATTTAAAACAGGAACCAATTTGTTATTCAATCATAACAATCAAATCTGCAAATAATCAAATAGCTATAACTTCCCTTCTGATTAATTTAAACTCAATTTGATCAAACTGAATCAATTGGGGAGGGAGGAAATTCATTGATTGTTTTGCCCTTCCCATGATTTGTCCATGAAAATTATAATATTTCAATCAATCAGATGCTGAGATTATATGGGAGAAACAGATCTGATCAATAAAATACTATTGTAAATTTCGACTGTATTTTAACTAATTTTCCAAATCCACTTGTGTATATGCGATATGCCACCCAGTGTGTGTGGCATATCGATCAAATGTGTTGTCAACTATAGATACAGAACCAGGCTGTACACGGTTAAAGCGGCTGTAACCCTAAACAAAAAATAAAAAAAGATCCTGTTTCTTTGGACCATGTTAAACAGCATATCGCTTGTGCG
This sequence comes from Rana kukunoris, assembly GCA_029574335.1. NCBI lineage: Eukaryota > Metazoa > Chordata > Amphibia > Anura > Ranidae > Rana > Rana kukunoris. The sequence goes on along the minus strand of CM056052.1, from coordinate 319,658,916 downwards.
GTGTCATTTGTCCCATTCTGTGATGTAAAATACCTGGTTGCTTCTGCCTGTTCCTGTGTCCCCCTGTGTGTGCTGACCACAGTAGTCATGGCTGTTGATCTATGATACCGTGGTCAGTTTACATGCCTCCATCATCCCGCTTTGTTCAGAGTCTCTCCCCCTACTTCCCTGCTTGTCAGTTCCTAATGTGTGAGCCATCTTCTCCCTGCTTCTCCCCTCCGGTTGCTATTACATGTGTCTGTGAAGTTAGTGATTACAATTACGGCAGCCCTTCTATAATAACAAGATATACTGTGCAGATTCTTTTTTTTTTTTAATCATGCAGCTAAATACCTTCTTTCACATCACTGGTGTGCAGTCACATGACCTACCGGCTGATGTCAAGGGGGAATCTCAGCCCCTCCCCCGTAGTCCTCAGAACAGGAAGGAGATCGGCGGGTAGTCACATGACTGCATATTTTTAAATAAATACAGACAATGCACAGTATAGCTTTTTAATACAGAGGGGCTTGCAGTCATTGCAATCACTACATTTACAACAACTTTAATACATATCTGACCAAATCAGAAATAGGCCTAAGTTCTCCCCTGTACAACTCAACTGTCAAATGGCAAAATGTCATTTAGCAGTAAAGACATTGCATGACGTTACCATGTAGCAGTGGCAGCTGGTGCTTAAAATTTGGGGGGGCGCAAACAAACTGAAAAATTATGCTGGTGCCATTGGAACTGGCGGGACCGAGACATAAACTGGTTGCTGGTTACTTTATGGGGCTGATTTACAGTAGGGCCCACACAATTTGTTGTTAGAGATGGGCTGGGCATGTTCCAAAATTTCACATGCCGATCCAGCCAGGAAGCCCACACTGCACAGCACTAGGGATGAGCTTCGCGTTCGATGCGAACACATGTTCGCATCGAACATTGCACGTTCGATCGTTCGCCAATATGGCAGCAGAACTGGGTTAGGGCAGCTAGGTTTTTTTCCCCACGCCAGTGGGCCTTGATCAGGGATGCATGCACTGTCCTGTCACCATTTGAGGAGGCCACTGGGATGGTGAGCAGTAACAGTGCATGCATCAGTGAGACTGTCCCTCTTATTCACATGTTGGAGCACACACTACGTGGAATAATGGACAGGGCCCTTGAGGCAGAACAGAGGGAGGAAGAGGAGGACTTCCTTACCTCTCAAGGCCCCCTTTACCCAGACAGTGGGCCTGCTTGCCCACCTAGCACACAGGAAGAGGAGGAGGAGGGGGAGGAGGAGGAGGAGGATGATTGTATCATCAGCATGGAAGTGGAGCCTAGCACTCAGCATCAGCAGCAGCAGTCTTCAAGGGATCATTTACAGTCCCAAGGAACACGTGGACTTTTACGTGGCTGGGATGAGGTGCCTGTGGATCCTGTCATCCTCAGTGACCCAGAGGACTGTGCCCCGAATGCCTTTGCAAACCTACGCTGCATGGCCTCCCTGATCCTGCAAAGCCTGCGTAAGGATCCTCGTGCACGTGCTATCAAGGAGACGGATCATTACTGGCTGGCAACTCTCCTTGATCCACGTTACAAGAGTAAGGTTGCGGACCTTATGTTGCCATCGCAGAGGGAGCAGAAAATGAAACTTCTGCGGGAGGCCTTGCAGAAGGGTCTGTGCAATGCGTTCCCAGAACCGGGGGGATTACCAAAACCTGGCTCTGGGCGACGTCTTGCTGAGGCTTCGCTGAGTCACAGAAGGAGCGGTGGAGAAGGTGGCCGTCTGACCGATGCCTTCAGACAGTTTTTTAGTCCGCAGCCCCAAGGTCTGACCGGTTCCAGCAACCATCGCCAGCGTCTGGTTTACATGGTCCGGGAATACCTAGGGGCAAGATCCGACTTGGACTCCTTCCCCACCGAAAATCCTCTGGCTTACTGGGTCTTGAGGATGGATCACTGGCCAGAGCTTGCACAGTACGCAATTGAGCTACTGGCTTGCCCTGCATCCAGTGTTCTTTCAGAACGCACATTCAGTGCTGCTGGAGGCTTTGTTACCGATCACAGGGTGCACCTCTCCACCGACTCTGTTGATCGACTGACCTTCATCAAAATGAATCAGGCCTGGATCAACACCAGCTACCAAGCACCTGATGCTGATGTTACTGAATAATATTTTTTTGTTGAAATGTCAGATCCCTTTTAGACTGCGTATGCTGATGCTGAGTGACTGTCCTCTTATGCTGCTGATGGAATATCCTTCTCCTCCTCACTTTTCTTGCTGATAGCTAGTAAGAAATCTAGCTTGGAGACATCTTTGTTCATCTTCCATATTTGCCTCGACAATAGTTTTGGTACCACCTCCCGATTGGTAGCTCCCTTGCCCAGCTGCTCTAGCTCTAACTCCACTTCCTTTTTCTTATCTTTCCTTCTCTTTTTCCATCTTACGCACACTTGGTTCTTCTCTCTTTATTCTATTTATTGTACCACAATACATTTTACTGACTTAGATGGCCAATTTATTCATACAACGAATACCTATTGTTTGTCAGCCTGATCCAGCAGTTGGCTTAGTGTTTGCTGCCTTGAAACCGGAGACCAGTTTTTTAGTATTAGAGGTCTAGCTCACCTAGTCTTTTTGTCGTTTTATTTTTATGTATTTACCCATGACCTAATTATTGAAGCTGTGATATCTGACTGTTTCTAGGCTTCATGTCCAAGGCCGCCATTATTTGAAAGTGGTTTTGTTTCTTCTTGATGCTTTGTTAAACTAATAACAATATATTTGCCTCTAAATGAATTACACTACATGTACTACATGTAATTCCTTTTAAGTGCATTTAGATTACATTCAAGTCCATCTGATATCCTTCGGAGCTGTTTCACAAACAAATTAAATCAGTGCAATTCCTTTTTTTAAATTGCAAATGTTTCAAAGTGATTGGTGATAGCAAATGTAACATTGGTCACGATGACCTTTCTTCATAAATTTCGCCCAAAATTTCTTAATGCCGCGTACACACGATCGTTTTTCGGCATGAAAAAAACAATGTTTTAAAAAAATGTAATTTAAAATGATCGTGTGTGGGCTTCACATCTTTTTTTGGGTTCTGAAAAAATAAAAAATTTTTTTTCGAAATGATCGTGCGTGGGCTAAAACAACGTGAAAAACCTGCGCATGCTCAGAAGCAAGTTATAAAAAGGAGCGCTCGTTCTGGTAAAACTATCGTTCGGAATGGAGATAGTACAGACCATGAAGCCAGGATGCATTGAAACCCCCAGCTCGGACACACAAGAATTTTGCAATGAACTATCGGATTACTTCATTAATAAAATCGAGGTGATCCGTGAAAGCATTCAGCAAAACAATTCCCCCCTCAGCCCCCCTGCAGCCTCTCACACAACACCCATAGTAATTCTTCTATATCAGGTAGTTCGCCTGGAACCCATCTCCATCGAGACCACTAAGAATGTCATTTGTACTCTGCGTAATAGCACAGCGCCAAATGACGTTATCCCCACTAAACTGCTGAAGAATGCGCCGACATTCTGGCTCCTCCCATCACGCAGCTTTCAACCAGTCTTCTTGGAAGGCATAGTGCCCTCACAGTTGAAAGAGGGTGTAATCCAACCCATCCTGAAGAAACCCTCCCTGGACCCCAAGGATCCACTCCACCGCCGTCCCATAACTAGCCTCAACGTACTCTCAAAGATAATGGAAAAAGTAGTGGTACAACAGCTGCAACAGCATCTAGATACCCACAAGCTACTTGACCCATTGCAATCAGGCTTCCGTCCCGGACACGGGACGGAAACAGCATTACTGAAAGTATGGGACGATGTTCTCAAGGCCGCAGACGAAGGAGAATCTTGTCTTCTAGTTCTGTTGGACCTAAGTGCCGCTTTCGACACTGTAGACCACAATCTGTTACTGACTCGGCTTGCTGAATAGCCAGAGTCGCAGAAGGCGATCTATCTTGTTCTCCTCTTTTCTGAAAACCGATCGCAAACAGTGAAGTTAGGACCTTTCACGTCTGACAAACGCACAGTAACATGCGGAGTCCCTCAAGGATCGCCTCTGTCACCAGTGCTGTTTAACATATATCTTCGTCCTCTCTTTGAGATTATCAGCAGCCAAAAACTGCTCTACCACCATATGCAGATGACACACAACTATTTCCGCATCTGCAACAGACAGGATCACCACCTCAATCTAGAGAACATGTCTCTCTTTGATAGAGGACTGGATGACAAAGAGTTATCTTAAACTCAATGGAGCGAAAACAGAACTTCTCTCTTCTGTTTTGAATCAACTTTCAACAGCATGGACCCCCCCGCCCATTCTGGGCAAGCTCATCACCCCTAGCGCCAAAGTCAAAAGCCTAGGGTCATTTTGACTCCTTTATGACAATGGACGCACAAATAGGGTCAGTAGTCAGCGGATCTCACCATCTGCTGCGCCACTACTACGCAGACTCACTCCGTTCATCCCTAAAGAAGATTTAGCGGTCGTGGTGGGAGCAATTGTTAACTCCAGACTGGATTATGCAAATGCCCTTACCTCGGCCTCCCCAAGTACCAAATCGCTCGTCTGCAAGTCGTTCAGAATACGGCCGCCAGACTGGTGACTGGGAAAAAACCCTGAATCCATCTCACCTTCACTGAGAGCACTTCATTGGCTGCCAGTCAAAGACAGAATCGCTTTTAAAGCTCTCTGTCTTACACATAGATGTGTCCATGGGAATGCCCCCCTTTATTTATGCGAAATAATAAAAGCGCATAATCCCAATCGCGTTTTGCGATCCACGAATCAGAACCTGCTCCAGGTTCCGAAAGCCAACTTCAAGTCCAAGGGAGAAAGGAGATTCGCGATCCAAGGTCCCAAACTATGGAACGCTTTACCAACCAGCATTCGGTTGGAGGAGAACCACCTAGCATTTAGGAAAAAGGTCAAGACTTTTCTCTTTTGATATCAAAGGAGACAGGAACAACAAGCGCCCAGAGGCGATTCAGTTCGCATGTGCCGCGCTATACAAGTTTTCATTCATTCATTCATTCATTCGTTATGTTGGAAATTATTGCACCGTGTAATGCAGTGCATTCTTTTCTTCTTTTTAATGCTACACTAATCCAAATCTTGACAAGCTTGTTACTTTATTATTTATTGTTATCGCATGAATATTATTATTTTTTTTTTTAAGCCAGATCTCCTTCTAAAAAGTTTTCTGCATATTCTTTTAATGTAGCGCTTCTTTTTTGGTTATTAATTGGATAATATTTTTGACTGCTTTAAATTTTTGTTTTTTTATTGGAGTGTGTCAAGTAACCACAACAACATTATTAGGATCAGGCATTGGAATGGCCCCCCTACCCATAAAATATTCTACATAACGTTGGCGCACAGCACGGGCGCTTTGGGGGGCCAAGCCTGTAGGGCCAGCCTCACGGGCCGCCACTGGAACATGGTCAATGGCCTCATCAGGGCACAAGTGTAAGGTAATTTGAAGAATGTCTCTTCAAATAGTTATGTAAGATGCAACAGCAAACGATCACATGGTTACATTTATATTCCGCCAGGTTGATGGTGGTAAGAAATAATCGGAACCGGCTGGCAATGATGCCAAAGGCGTTTTCGACCACCCTCCGATAATTTAAAACCCTACTCTCAGGGGTGAGGGTATGTTGGGGAAAAGGCCTCATGAGGTGGGGACCCAGGGCAAACGCCTCATCAGCAACGAAGACGAACGGCAGCCCATCTTCATTGTCCTCCGCAGGTGGCAATCCCAGGTCATCCGACTGAAGCCGTTGGGCGAACTCGGTCTGGGCAAAGACCCCGCCATCCGACGTCCACCCATTTTTCGCATCCAAAAATAAAAATTCATAAGTGGCTGACACCACCGCCATCAGCACAACACTGTGGAACCCTTTATAATTAGTAATAGGATCCCGAATGGAGTGGTGGCACGATGCGGACATGCTTGCCATCAATTGCTTCTCCGCAGTTTGTCCAATACTGAGCGAAGTCCGATGCCACACTCTGCCATTCCTGTGGCGTGGCAGGGAACTGTAGAGAAAAAAATATATTCAAACAAACATTATCAGATTAACAGATTATCCAAAAACATTATTGCCAAAAACAGGATATCATTAATTTGAAGGAGTATTTTAAGTAAAAAAAAAATAATGGATCACTAATCAGATTCATCACCTCTGATGGCCCAAAAAGTGAATGATTTTGGGGAGGGGGGTTTAAGATGAGTTGGGGACCTAAACAAAAAGGATCTAGCACTCTATCTGAATTCAACAACAATTTTAAAATACACACATTTGGGGCAAGGACTACAACGAAGCAGACAAAATACTTGGGGATATAGGGAGACAACGAATGGAGCACTACAATGGAGCAGACAAAATACTTGGGGCAAGTGACTAGGCTAGGTGTGTTTGGGCCCAGGATAGAATGTTGGAGAGGTTGGCTATTGGAAATATGGATGTAGGCCAAAAAAGGAGCATAAAAAGCTTACAGCATGCATGGAGACAAAGGGGACATTCATAGCATACTACAAACATGTTAATTAGGGACTGATTACAAAAAAAACACATTAGCAAGCATTACATACATAGATTGTGGGGTTAAAGGACAAAACTTACCTTAATATAGTCCTCCTGCAGAACCTGTATAATAGCAGAACAGGTGTCCGGTATTATGACGCCCAGAGCCTTGGGGCAGATGCCTGTCGAGAACTTCAAGTCCTGCAAGCTTCTCCTGGTTGCCAGGTATCGCAACGTGGCAACTAGCCTCTGCTCAGCAGTGATGGCTTCCCACAAACGGTGTCCTGTTTGGTGATATACAGCGACACCGAAGCCAAAAGCTGCTGGAATACGGGGTCAGACATCCTCAGGAAATTCCTGTAATCATCAGGGTTATTTTCCTGGATCTCCCACAGCAGAGGCATATAAAAAAACTGGTTCCTGTGGAGAAACCAATTCTTGGCCCACAGACTCCTCCTCACCCTGTTCATGGACCGGAGCCGGGATAAAGCAGAAATCCCTGCACCAAGCACAGTGCGATCTCGGCGACGAGAATGTACCCGTAACATGGCTGGATAATGGTTGTCTAATCAGAACAAACTAAAAGAACGCACCAAAGAACAGCAAGGCCTCTGAAAGATGATCTGAAAAACAGTAACGAGCGGACAAGAACACACTGCAAAAACAGATACGAACTGACTACAAGCACTGAAAGACAGATACGAACCCACAAGCACAAACTGAACGACAGAAAACGATCTTTAAAGCACGAAGACTGAAAAGCGTGAATCGTCTCTCACCAAACTTTTACTAACACGCGGTAACACAAAATCAGCAAAATCAGCCCCAAGGGTGGCGTCATCCACATGGAACTGCCCCTTTATAGTGTCGTCGTACATGTTGTACGTCACCGCGCTTTGCTAGAGCATTTTTTTTAAACGGTAATTTTGTGGGCAACGTCGTTTTAATGATGAAGTTGAAAAAAAAAAAGTTTTTTTCTACATGCTGAAAAACGTTGTTTTTTTCATGCCGAAAATCGATCGTGTGTACGCGGCATTAGTCTACACTTCTTTGGTAAAAATAACCCAAACCAGGGTATATTATTTACTCTATGGTATTTATATTTGAAAATTGATCAGCCCTGATGTATTAACTTCCTATCTCTTTTCTTGAGGCCCTAAAAGGCCAGAACAATACCAGAACAATACAAAAAAAAATACCCCTTTTTAGAAAGTAGACAGTAGACATGGTGAGTTTTTTTTTTAATTTGTACATTTTGTCACAATTTTGGGGAAAGTTAAAAAAAAAATAGTTTTCTGTAATTTTTACACTGTCAGGTATAAAATAAGGTATGCAATGAATACAGAAATATTTTTTTTTAAATATCATTAGAATGTTGATGATGGGGTAAGGAAGAGGCAAGAAAGACAACATATTAGCAGATTAAACTTCATGCATGTGCTATGACGCTAGCACAGGCAGACCAATAGAATTGTCAATGACACTAGGAAAAAGAGGACATGTAGTCCTGAGGAGGAGGATCAGGACAAAGGTATTAATTGTGTACTCACTAGAAGAGTTCAGAGAAGTAGCACTGAGGAAGCTGAAGACTGCAATGAAAACAAATTCAATCTGTAAGGCTGCATTCACACCTGAGCGTTTTGTCGCCTGAAGCGCGACGCTCAAAAACGCTAGAGGGGAAAAAAACATTATTCTCTATGGAGATGGTTCACATTTCCACTCCAAAACGCTGAACACCTGAAGCTCAAATAAGTCCCGGACCTTTTTTTGTCGCGCGAATCAGGCGGCTTGGGCGTTTTACATTGGTGACAATGACCTGTACAAAATCGCGGCAAAATGACGCAAATCGCCTACGCTTAGGTGTGAATGCAGCCTTAGTCTTTCTGAGCATTTTTGTAAATAATTATTTATAATATAATGTAATATAATTATTTATTGTCCAGTGCTAAATAAATAAAGAACAATGTATTGCTGATAAACAACAAATCAATGTCAGCTTGGGAGTGGGCCCGCACGAGTGTCCCCATAGCAAGTGGTTTGCTTTGGGGGCACTTGGAAGGGGGGCAGCAATGGTGGCGAGGGACCCCAGAAGAACAGTTCAGTACTGCTCTGTGCAAAACCATTGCATAGAGCAGGAAAGTATGACATATTTATTGTAAAAAACAAAAATAAATGATAAATCCTTTACAATCACTTTCATTAAAAATATAAAACCTGAATGACTGATGGAAAAATCCAAATTTTTAAAACTATGCACAGACACCAATTGAAATTGTGGTGCAAACAAATGCTAATGCACCATCCACATGAGTTAGCCTCAACCCCCCGTGTAAATGTAAAGATATGTTTGTGTACCATAGGTAGTTCATACAATATTCATAAGAAGTTCATAAAAATTCCACAGGAAGAGTGTTGTACTTGAGTAGGCAGCTCCACCTGAGACAGGAACAAATCTCTGAAATTACAAAAAAATAACAAAAGGCACACCAGCTAAGTGCAGCATCAATGGGTTTATTATGATAAAAAAAAGCTAAGTTTGCATTTGGCCTTTTAATCATAATAAACCCATTGATGCTGCACTTAGCTGGTGCCCCTTGTGTTTTTTGTAATTAAAGGGGTTGTAAAGCTTCATTTTTTTTTTAAAATAACAAATATATCATACTTACCTCCACTGTGCAGTTCGTTTTGCACAGAGTGGCCATGATCGTCCTCTTCTGGGGTCCCTCGGCAGCTGTCTCGGCTCTCTAAAGGGGGTTACCTTGCGGGCGCGCTCCCGTCTCATACACGCTGCGTCCATAGACACAGAGTTTATGTCTCGGTCCCGACCCCTGGGGCCGCATCATTGGATTTGATTGACAGCAGCACGAGCCAATGGCTGCTATCAATCTATCCAATCAACTCCAAGAAGCAGTGGAGTAGAGGACACCGGGTAAGTAACTCAGGTAAGTAAAACGGGGGGCTGAGGAGGCCGCCCTTGCCAGGTTTTTTTCACCCTAATGCATAAGACCTGAACATGAACCTTTACAACCCCTTTAAGATAACTATAGTTATAAGAGAATGTAGAAATGGGATGCCAGCCAGTTTGTGCTGGCAAGGGGTTCCAAATGTATTTTACAATTTCAGAGTACAGGGGAAAGCAATCCACTTTTTTTTTTTTTTACAGTTAAATTAAACATATGTATAAAACGCAAGCAAAAATGTATTCACTGACAAAATTACATATTTTCCTAAATGACACAGACAGATTGCATGTAAAATATATTTTTATTAATAAGTTTGCGTTACGCCATTCACATTTAAATCAGTACATTTGCAATTGGTTCCAATGTCTTATCAAATTACTTTAGGTATTAGTAATTATCATATTGAAAATCATCATCTGTGCTTAATTTAAACTACCAAAGTGAATTATATTCACATAACAAATAGTATAAGTATTAAAAGTAATTTACTGAATGTCAATACAGTATAGCACAATAAATGCAAAGTAAAAAAAAAAAAATCATTTTTTTTTTTAAATTTGCAAAGCAGTAAACATTTGATGTTCTGTTATTTTTTAGCATTAGCCTTAACATATTTCATTTCCATGCTCCATCTTAGCCTGGCTCACCATCACATGGGCTACAGTCCACGGGACAGGCCAGGAGAGGAGACATACATGTGATACACCCATGCTGAATATCAGTCTACAATTGTGAGTGCAACTTTTGTTGTTTTTAATTTCTTATTAAACGGTTCAACACTAGGATGGCTGTGCGCTCTCCATTTCTTTTTCTTTTATTTTTTTTTCCCTACAACCTCTTCTTTTGACTTTGTGGAAAAGTCTATTAAGCTGAACTCCAGGCAGATATAAAAGACACATATGAGTACTTATCTATATTCATAAATAAATCATTACATTTTTAATGCAAGCAGTATACATACAATTACAATAGGTTGGCATGATCCTTGTGCATGCCCTTGTGTAGTGGAGCTCAGAATTGGAGACACAAGGGTTGCACTAGGAACCTTTCAGGCGTGCTGCAGTGCTCATGTGCTAACAAGAAACATGCTAATACAAGGAGAGTGCAGACTGATAGAGACTGAGCTCATTAGTCCCCTGCTTCTCCTTTCACTGTACATTAATAAGCTAGGGGACAGACATGATTTGCAGGTATTACTAAACTGAAGCAGATAAAATCAGGTCTTCTACCCCACCAGACAGGGTTTTGCTGTGTGGCAGAGCTATGTGGATCTCAGGAATAGATGAACTGAAATAGAAATTCTTTGGCATATAAAGCAGTTCCCTTATGTGTTTTCTTTATGTAGTTAGCCTGGAGTTTAGCTTAAAGGGGTTGTAAAGGTTTGTTTTTTATTTTCTAAATAGGTTCCTTTAAGCTAGTGCATTGTTGGTTCACTTACCTTTTCCTTAGATTTCCCTTCTAAATGTTTTTTTTCTTTGTCTGAATTTCTCACTTCCTGTTCCTCCTCGGTAAGCTGTTCTGACTGACTTTCCACCGCTCGGATGATGGGGACAAGCTTACTGAGGAGGAACAGGAAGTGAGAAATTCAGACAAAGAAAAAGAAACATTTTAGAAGGGAAATCGAAGGAAAAGGTAAGTGAACCAACAATGCACTAGCTTAAAGGAACGTATTTAGAAAATAAAAAACGAACCTTTACAACCCCTTTAAAGCTAGGGAATACAAACAATTCTTCTTGCAAACATGCATTAAGTAAAGTGCAGTAACTAGCAAAGTGTAGTCATCCTAGCAGCTATATAGAAGTCATACTTTGTTTATCTGCCTGGTTTAAACTGAAGAAAGGCAAATGTTTATGTGTTGATAGGAACTACTGGAGTCAACGCAGCATCACTTACCATTGGACAGATAGCAGTGTACAGTAAATGTGTGCTGTGTCTGTGCCATACAAATCACTGCACTGAAAAACACCATTTGTAAACTAAATAAACACACATGAATTACTTTTTCATGTTGAGCAGTATACTTTACAACATTGACAAGAACTGACAGGAATATACACACATGGATAACCAGTGATAGACATTTGCACAAAACCCAGTAATTTATTCTTTCGCCTCAGATTCTTCTATTCTTGTAATGATGTCCCATTTCTCTTCCTCCCACTGGATTACAAGTCAGTATGGTAAATCTTCTTGACTTATAGGCATTAGCACTTCTGCCTGCAAACACAAACCAGCATCTCCTGATATGATATATGCAGGTATTTAGCTTACTGTTACTTTCCTTTGGGTATACCTACAGCTAGCATAACAATATGATAGCCTGCCATAGGTAAGTTACAGATAATATGTTTCTTCCAACACCTCCCTGAAGTCATCTCTTTAGGAAGCTCATTTAAAGTTGCAGTTACATCTCAGAACATTGATTTTGAGATTAGATGCTTTGTAGACACACATGGTTAATACTGATTTATGTCAATTTGCATCTGAATCTCCTTCATGGCTTATTTATGCATCTGTGAACACCAGTAGCAAAGAGTTAGTGTGTCCCTCCTTGGTGTTTTACGGGCTCTTGGAATAATAAAAGCATGACTAAGAATATGTGTGTGCCTGTTATTATTCCATTCTGCTCTTCCTTAGGTTGGTGCGTTCTGTTCCATGGTGTTGTTATGCAGGCATTTTAATACCATGTATAAATTACACTTAAAAATAGTGCTGTCATTAAACCTCTTATTTTTTATGCACATCCTAAAATGCTTGACAGCCTTGTTCTGAATAAACTTAAAATATACCCTATGGCTGTTGAATTATTAAAGTTACTTGAGTTAGGACATTCAATTAAATTGCCTTTTAATATGATTAGCTAATGAAAGGAAAAGTGTAGTTTTTAGTATTTCCTATATTTATTATTATGGATTGAACCAATTAAATATGTAAAACCAAATTTGGATTTGTCTGTAGTCAGGTAAATATAAAATTTTACTCTCGACTCCTTTTTACATTTACAAGGTTAAAAGTAATGCCTTTAAAAACCCTAGTGCTTACAGAAATTAATAGCGATATTAAATAATATTTTTTTCACCAATCCTCACTGTATAAGTCATATTGACTTACCAATTCCTTTCACCCTTTCTTGCTGCTCTGTTAGAGCTGGTTCACACTGGGGCGGCAGGACTTTGGGGGTGACTCGGCAAGGCGATTCCAAGACGACTTCAGAGGCGACTTGCAAAATGACTTCTATATTGAAGTCAATGCAAATCGCCCCGAGTCGCCCCCAAAGTCGTACAAGAACCTTTTTCTAAGTCGGAGCGACTTGAGTCGCTCTGACTTAGAATGGTTGAATTGAATAGAGCGGAGCGCGACTTTCCAGACGGCTGAGTCGCCTGACGAGTTGCCCCTGTGTGAACCGGCTCTTAGTTCTATTTGTTCTGTTCTGATTTTCGTTCTTAGAGAGAGACAGTCTGAAAGCAAACATCTTTTGCTGTGCTCTCTTTTTAGAGATCCCACAGTGTTCTGTGATACCAGTAACATAGATCTACTCTGTAATAAAATGTTTATGTTTAACCACTTGCCGACCAGCCGCCGCAGTTATACGGCGGCAGGTCGGCACGGGTGCGCGAGAGCCCGTAGCTCTACGTCGCGCCTTTCGCGGCCACTAGGGGGCGCGTGCGCGCCGCCGGCGGCCCGCGCGCGCTCCCCCCGCTCGCCCCCGAGTCCCGTGCGTGTGCCCGGCGGGCGCGATCGCCGCCGGGCACACGCGATCGCTCGTTACAGAGCGGGGAACGGGAGCTGTGTGTGAAAACACACAGCGCTCGTTCCTGTCAGCGGGGGAAACGCTGATTTTCTGTTCATACAATGTATGAACAGAAGATCAGTGATTCCCCCTAGTAAGTCCCCCCCCATACAGTTAGAACACAAATAGGAACACACTTAACCCCTTCCCCGCCCCCTAGTGTTAACCCCTTCACTGCCAATGGCATTTTTATAGTAATCCAATGCATTTTTATAGCATTGATCGCTAAAAAAATGCCAATGGTCCCAAAAATGTGTCAAAAGTGTCCGAAGTGTCCGCCATAATATCGCAGTACCGAAAAAAAACGCTGATCGCCGCCATTACTAGTAAAAAAATAATAATAATAAAAATGCCATAAAACTACCCCCTATTTTGTAAACGCTATAACTTTTGCGCAAACCAATCAATAAACGCTAATTGCAATTTTTTTTACGAAAAATATGTAGAAGAATACGTATCGGCCTAAACTGAGGAAAATTTTTTTTTTTTATATATTTTTGGGGATATTTATTATAGAAAAAAGTAAAAAATATTGCATTTTTTTCAAAATAGTCGCTCTGTTTTTGTTTATAGCGCAACAAATAAAAACCGCAGAGATGATCAAATACCACCAAAAGAAAGCTCTATTTGTGGGAAAAAAAGGACGCCAATTTTGTTTGGGAGCCACGTCGCACGACCGCGCAATTGTCAGTTAAAGCGACGCAGTGCCGAATCTCAATAAGTGCTCTGGTCTTTGGACAGCAATATGGTCCGGGGCTGAAGTGGTTAAACTAAACACTTTTCAAAAATGAAAATAAATAAAAAACAGCTTAAAAATGTATCAAAACTTATTTAGCATACCTTTTCATTCAGGCGGTTTTTTATATTTAAATTGTGTGTATAAGCAAAGAAACATTTATTTTTGCTTTGGCTAGTGGGGGGAATATTGGAACCCCTACAAGATTTTTAGCATTCCTTTTATTTTGGGAGCTGATGGGGCTTTTAACCCTACCCTTCTTTATCTAGAACTAGAAAAAAAAGGCTTACATGCACATTGTATTTTAACCGTTTGCCGACCTGCCGCCGTCATCATACTGCGGCAGGTCGGCACAATCCCGCGAGCCGTCTTAGCTGTACGCAGTGCTGGGACAAGGCCATCTGGTGCCCAGGGCAAAGATGGCAAACTGCGCCCCCCCCCCCCCCCCCCCGGTCCTGCTAACCTGGAGTCCGGTGATCCCCTTCACTGACAGCTCGTATCACCGATGTACCGGTCTAGGGATTTGAAAATCCCGTGGCTTTCTCTCCTCTTTGCCCGTGATGACAGAACGGGCAGGATACACTGGTTCTGATTTGTTGTTGGTCATTCATTCATAGATGCCCATCTGTTTACTTTGTTATTGACTGCCTGGTTGGTTCCTCCTCTTGCCCGGCAGCTCTCTATGGTCCTCTCTCTTCCTGACCAGCCTCTCGGTGACGTCACGCCTCGCCTCGCTGAGACCCCACCTGACAGGGAAGCAAAGACCGGGTGCTTGTACCGTGGTGCAGGAGCGCACTCGGCACGTCTTTGCAAGTAGGTGCAAAGACGTTGCAGTCTTTGTGTTGTAGGGGTGGTTGGCCAGTGTTGTAGGGGTGGCTGGCCGTAGTCACTTGTTACCCAGAAAGTTTAACAGCACACTTCCTACAATAAATTGCTCCGCCTAGGGCCCAGGACAGACCACGATCTGTCATCTCCTATAGTCAGACCCCCCCCCAAAGGGAACACAGTTCCCTCCTTGATCGCCCCCTAGTGTTAACTCTGCCAGTGACATTTACACAGTAATCAGTGCATTCTTATAGCACTGATCGCTGTATAATTGTCAATGGTCCCAAAAAGGTGTCCGATCTGTCCGCCATAATGTTGCAGTCCCAATAAAAATCACAGAACACCACCATTACTAGTAAAAAAAAAATCATAATAATAAAAATGCCATAAATCTATCCCCTATTTTGTAGACGCTATAACTTCTGTGCAAACCAATCAATATACATGTACCAAAAATATGTAGAAGAATACATAATCGGCCAATCTGAGGAGAAAATTCGCTTTTTTTTTTTTATTTTCTTTTAAATGGATTTTTTATAGCAAAATGTACAAAATATTGTATTTTTTTTTCCAAAATTGTTGATTATTTTTGTTTATAGCGCAAAAAAAATAATAGCCACAGAGATGATCAAATACCACCAAAAGAAATCTTTATTTGTGGGATATAAAGGATGTACATTTTGTTTAGGTACAGCATCACACAACCGCGCAATTGTCAGTTAAAGCGATGCAGTGCCGAATCGCAAAAAATGGCCTGGTCATTGAGCAGCCAAATCTTCTGGGGCTGAAGTGGTTAAAGTTCAGAGATACATCAGAAAAAATATATATAAACTATCCACCTCAGTTCTAACTGGCAAAAGGTTAAAACAAAAACAAAAAAAACATTTATTAATTATTTATTCTACCTAATATATTTTTGTTGAGTTGTATACAAATATTTCAAAGTAATACAGAATAGACAAAATAGACATACAATAAAAGCACTAAGAATTAGGTTCTAGTCCATGTATGAGTTATTTTAATAGCATTTATTTATTTTTTTACAAACGATTTTATTGTAGAAAAGGTCAAGGTACAAAAAAAAAGAAATTAACAATGATGGCACAGGAATGTATACAAGTATCATTGACAGTGAACATTGTATAGGAAGAAAAGGTTATGGTTAGTAATAGTTAAACTTGAACCAAAAAGGTGGTGTCCCAGAGAGACCATTTTTCTTAATACCGGTGCATAGAATCATATATTGTATGGCAAATTCTCTCGGAGAGTTTGATGTATGTCATACGGTTGAGGATCTGTGGCCAAAGTACCAGAGTGGAGCGCCAATTAAAGGCTATGGCCCAATGAATGGAGGTGAGAAATGTGTGGATAAGCCTTGTGCTAGGTGTTGGAATATCCTTGATAGGGGAAAATAAGAGGCCGATTTGGGGTGTAAGAGGTATCCCACGGCCGGCGATTTTGTCAATCACAATGCTGGCCTTGTGTCAAGTGTCCTTTAGATAGGGACAATCCCAAAACATATGTATTAGTGAACCCTGGGTGGGACATCCCCTGAAGCAGAGTGGAGATAGTGAAGGACAAAATGTATTAAGTTTAGTCGGCATAAGATACCATTTATAGAGCAATTTGATAGCTGATTCTCTAATAGTTAGATGTTGTTTTGGTACTTCTATGGAGGTTAATGAAAATGTTATCCCATTGCTCTAGAGTAAATGAAGGGCCAGATTCAGGTAGATGAGAGTATCTTTCCTCTGGAGTAACGCTTCTCATTTACGTTACTCTGAAGACCCTTTCAGCGCAAGTCCTGTAATTCACATAGCAGTTGCGCGTAAACTTGCGCCAGAGTAACGATAATGCGCTGGCGTAACCCGACGCAAGTGAAACTGGGTGTGATCATATGTAAATGATGGGCGGAGCCCAGCGCAGAGGCTTACGTTCAGCGCATCATCCACGGAGCATGCGCAGTGAGTGCGGCTCCACTCGCCCCCTTGTGCGCATGCTCACAACTTCCGTCGGCACCACTTCCTGGGAAACGTCAGCGCAATGCGTTCCGCTGGGCGCTTAAAAGCGCTGGCGGAAACGCCATTCCGGCGCAAAAGTAGTTCCATTTCCCCCCACCCCAGGGAAGATACTTTTGCCCTGTAATGGCTGCTCCCGCTGCCCCCAGAGAGAGGAGGAACCTAAATTATAATGCCCAGGAGGTCACAGTGATAATATCGGCTATGGAGGCATTTAATGATTTTCTCCATGGTAAAAAAAGCAGGAAGACCAGCCGGGAGAGAAAGCAGGCCATCCTGGACACCATAGCTGCCAGGGTCAATGTGCTGGGGTACTCCACCCGGAGTGCTTCAGACATTGGTAAAAAAATCAATGACCTGCGGCGCAAGGTGAGGGGCAAGGTGTCCACCATTAGGAGCCATGAGAGGGGCACAGGTGGTGGTCCCCCATGTCCTGTCACCCTGACCGCGGAGGAGGAGGTGGTCGCCCGCTGCCTGGACAGGGAGCAGTTGGAGGGGGTCCCAGGCTATGATTCCGTAGAGGAAGGCTCCAGGACAGGTAAGTGATTTTTACCCCCTTTTTGGTGTGTTGCATGTGGGGCGGGGGGTGGGTACATGTGCCAAGTGTGTGGGACCACCAACATGTGTCTGCTTTGTGTCATCCACAGATGACGGTGCTGGGCCATCTCGTGCCGGCCAGTCCACCCCAACCCCCCAACGGGATGCTGAAGACGAGGCCCTGGGTGCTGGAGACACCGAGGTGGAGGAGGAGAGTGCCCACACCACTTCAGCAGAGGTGGTTGTGGAGGAGCCTGTCCCTGAACAGGAGTTCATTTTAATGTTGGAGGAGTCCTCCTCCTCTGCAGGGCCCTCTGTGATCCCCTCCCCCATCCTAGGTAGCCCCTCAAGGGCGACTCCATCCCCACGGGGACAACCTTCCTCTGCCCCCAGGAAGGCCACCCGGAAGACCAGGGGGGTGTGTGATTTGGTCGAAGACCAGGTGCTTTTGGACCACGCGAAACAGACCCAGCAAATGGGGGAGATGGCTGGCCACCTAGACAGGGTCGCAGACAGCCTGGGCTCTATGTCACAGCTGCCCAGTCGCGTGCAGGGCGTTGTGACCAGCCTGGGGGAGGTGCAGGCTGATATCCGGCACTTGACAGCAGCTGTTCGAGACAACACTGCTGCCATTCGGGAAGAGGGGAGGCAGCGGCAACGTGACCAGCGGCATCAGATCACCCGCCAGCTGAGGATGCAGGCCCAAACAAATTTGTATCTGAGCCGTATCGCTGTGGCATTGGAGGGCATGCAGCCAACAGCTCCCAGGAGTGGCCCACCCGGGGATCAGCCTCCTCCTGATGCCCCCCCCACCACCACCACCACCCACTCCCTCCAGGCAGATGAGGAGCCCGAGAGTGCCCCCAAGGAGGAGCCCCCGTCATCCCAGATGAGGGTTTTTTGTTTTTTTGGTTGTTATATATTTTTGTTTATACTCAGGACATGAGTTTATTTATTTTATTTATTATTATTGTTTATACTCAGGACATGAGTTTTTGTTAATTTTTTTGGTTCTCAGGTTATGAGATTTTATTTTTATTTTTTGATACTGCACACGTTGCAGTGTGAATGGTGTGTGAATGTGAGAGGGTGGCACTCCTGAAAGTAAGGGGTGTCACCCTCGGCCGTGGTGGTGAAGTTAACCCCACGGCTGAATGAATGACGTGTGAAAGGTGTGTGAATGGACAGTGACATCATTGGGGCCTTGACGCGGCGTTACTGCTCCCAACTCCTACATGCTGGACTTGGGCTAATCCAATGCGATGTGCATGTGGTGTGTGTGATCTAGGGACATCAGTGGTGTACACGCGTGCATTGTATGTGTGATTAATGTTTTGGTTTAGTGTCCAAAGATGCCTACGGCGAGGACCCTCCTGACTGCTCTTCCATCAGCAGACTGGGTGTCCTCTGCCAGGTGGGGACTGTGTGGGTCGGGGGTCAGGTCATCACGTATGTCAATCTCTAGGCCTTTTTTCATAGCAAAGTTATGTAGTATGCAACATGCAGCGATGATCTGACACACAAAGGTAGGGGAATACAATAGGGTCCCCCCGGACTTATCCAGGCAGCGGAAACGGGACTTCAGGAGCCCAAATGTTTGCTCCACCACTGCACGGGTTTTGATGTGTGCTTCATTGTATTTTCTCTCTCCTCTGGTTTGGGGGTTCCGGAAAGGAGTCATTAGATGGGGTCCCAGTGCATATGCAGAGTCACCTGTAAGGTAAAAGACAGGAGAATGTTAGTCATGCATGTGCGACTTCTGTTGTGCATCACGGGAGGGGATAGTCATGCCTGACTCCCATGTCACTCACCAACCAGCCAGCTGTCCCCATACATGTTCTGTTCGAATTCTGCTGGGATGGGACTCTGACGGTATATGAAGCTGTCATGGCTGGACCCGGGGTGTTTGGCACGGACGTGCCATATGAGGCGTTGGGCATCGGCTATCACCTGTACGTTGATGGAGTGCCAATGCTTCCGATTGCGGTATATGTGCTCTGTGGCACTGGGGGGCTGTAGGGCCACATGTGTGCAATCAATGGCCCCGATGGTGCGTGGGAATCTGGCAATGTTGTAGAAATCTGTCATTGCCTTCAGCCGCAGCTCCTCAGTGGTGGGTCTGATGAACTGGTTGGACATGCGTCTGAGGATTGCAGGGACAACCTGGTGCACACATCTGCTTATGGAGGACTGTGACATCCCAGCCACCACTCCACTTGTACGCTGGAATGATCCACTGGCAAGGAAATGAAGTGTTGCCAGGACCTTCACCAGTGGCTGCACTGCTTGTGAGCGGTGTGTCTTGCTGGTGATGTCACCCTGCAGGGTTGTGGTTAGTTCAAGTATTGCATCTGGGCTGAATCTGAAGAGGCGATACACCTCCTCATCCCCCATGCCAAAGAGGTTCATACGAGTGCGGTATATCCTCTCACGTGCCCGCCTCCTCCGTAGCGAGGGACCCAGTACTAGTCTTAGGACCACGAGTGCCCCTGGCATGTTGGCACACAGAGGTGTTGTCCTTGCTAGTGTTGTTGTTCAGCTTGCTAGTTTCGTCGGTAACGCTGCTGTAGCTGCTCTCCTGCTGACCTGTGACCGTCTGGAGTAAAGATAAAGCAGCCTTTTGTAGAAATAACTTTGCGCCGGACGGACCAGATACGCGCGGCGCATGTAGCCAGCGTATGGTGCTAATCCGATCGTGAATTGGGAAAAATCCCTCATTTGCATATTTGCAGGGGAAATCAATAGGCGCGACTGATGCGCCCAGCGAAAATAAGCGCTGACGATACTCTGGCGTCGGAACGTTCCGCCGGTCGCAAATGACCCGTTATTGGGCGCATCTAGTTTGGTGGGTACGGGCACATAGAAAAGACGGCGCATCATCACAGTTACGCGGCGCATATCCAAATACTCCAGCGCAAGTGTTCGTGAATCTGGCCCGAAGTATTTAAATCCGATTCCCATTGTAACATGGGATGCGATTTCTCAGGCATCTTTGTTTCATTCAAGCTCTTATATATTCTGGAGATCAAACCCCTATCACGAGGGGAGGAGATACAAATTTGTTCAAATTGAGTATAAGGCCGCGTACACACGATCAAATCTATCTGCTGGAAACAGGTCGGCCCGACCGTCCCAGCAGACAGATTCAATTGTGTGTACGAGCGAGCCGACGGATTTGGCCACCCGACAGATTTCAAAGCATGCTTTCAAATCTGTCGGCTGGGAACCCAACATGTCTGCTGGTTAGTACGCTAACCAGCAGACATGTCTTCTCGCACACGCGTCGAATGGTTTCGACGCATGCGCGGAAGTGTTTTACTTCCTGGTGCGGTGACGTGGCGGCGTCAACGTCACTGCCACGTCACCGACGTGGCAGTGCGCTGTCTGCTGGCGGGGATTTTGGTTTGATCGTGTGTACACGCGATCAAACCAAAACGGCAGCAGACAGATTTGTTCAAATCTCACAGATCATCTCTCATTGCCGTTTTTACACAGAGACAGCGTCCTGTCTCTGGAGAGGAGGAGACCGATCTGTGTTCCTTGTACATAGGGACACAGATTGGTCACCCCCCCAGTCACCCCCCTCCCCCACAGTTAGAACACACTTAGGATACATTTAACCCCTTCCTCACCCCCTAGTGTTAACCCCTTCAATGCCAGTCACATGTATACAGTAATTAGTGCATATTTATAGCACTAATCACAGTATAAATGTGAATGGCGCCAAAAATGTGTCAAAAGTGTCCGATGTGTCCGCCATAACGTCGCAGTACCAATAAAAATTGCAGATCGCCGCCATTTCTAGTAAAAAAAAAAATAATAAAAAATAATAATTCTGTCCCCTATTTTGTAAGCGCTATAACTTTTGCCCAAACCAGTCGCTTATTGCGATTTTTTTTTTTTTACCAAAAATATGTAGAAGAATATGTATCGCCCTAAACTGAAAAAAAATGTTTTGTTTTTTTTAAAATTGGGATATTTATTATAGCAACAAGTAAAAAATATTGTATTTTTTTTCAAAATTGTCGCTCTTTTTTATTTATAGCGCAAAAAATAAAAACCGCACAGGTGATCAAATACCACCAAAAGAAAGCTCTACTTGTGGGGAAAAAAGGACGTCAATTTTGTTTGGGAGCCACGTCGCACGACCGCGCAGGTGTCAGTTAAAGCGACGCAGTGCCGGAAGCTGAAATTTCACCTGGGCAGGAGGGGGGTATATGTGCCCAGTAAGCAAGTGGTTAAAGGTTAATATGCAAGTTATTGTCATAACTTGCATTTTGGGGCTCTGAAATAGCTGAGGGTGGGGCCACCCGTGCAAAGAGGGTTTCCGGCGGTTTTCCCTGTGGTGTCACAGGTGACCCCGCCCCCCTCTGATTCCACGGGAAACCCCCTTGGCGTCAGAGGGGGCGGGTTCACCCATCCATGTCACTGGGTAACCCCGCTGCATTTCCCCATTGTGTCAGAGGGGGTGCGGTCACTCACGCACATCACGGGTAGCCCCACCCTAAGCTATTTAAGAGCTGTCACGGCAGATCTAGCATCATTCCCATGGAGGCGGAATCGGATTGTGGCAGCCTGTTTTTCCGTATGGCGGGTCGAGGAAGGATTACATCACTGGAATTTTTTCTTTTTCTTTTTTTAATAAAGGGCTTGTCCCAAGCTGTGTCTGTGTGTTTTTTTTTTTTTTACCATTTTCGACTCTTTTTTTGTAAAATGGTAGGAGTACAATGTTACCAATTCACATAGGGGGGCCGGGATCTAGGGGATCTAGGGGTCCCCTTTGTTAAAGAGGGCTTCCAGATTCCGATAAGCCCCCTGCCCGCAGACCCCCACAACCACCCGGCAAGGGTTGTGGGGATGAGGCCCTTGTCCTCATCAACATGGCCAGGAGGGGGGCGCTCTCTCATCCCCCTCTTTTCCTGCAGCCTGCCAGATTGCTTGCTCAGATAAGGACCTGGTATTTTTGGGGGGACCCCCACGCCATTTTTTTTTTATCTTTGTAATTTACGTACATTCCTATTCACGGACGACTTACGCAAAAAAAAAAAAAATATTTAAATTCGACGCGGGAACGACGGCCATACTTAACATGGCCAGTCTAACTATAGACCGGATAATAGCAGCTTTAACTATACGTCGGAAAAAGCCGACTAGCGAAGACGTTAGAGCCGTAAAAAGCTAATTTGCATACCCGACGCGGAAAACGGCGCGCACTCCACCCAGCGGACGCAAAAAGATTGCAGTGTAGATCCGTAGGCGTAGGGATAGAAGCCCGAAGCCATCGTATCATGGTTTGGGGATTCAAACTAATGATACGACGCAGGTAATTTGAAAGTACGCCGGCATATCAGGAGATACACCAGCGTACTGGCTCTGTGGATCTGGCCCAGTATGTCCTGGTACCTGTTATCATCAAAGTGAATGTAAATGTCAAATTTTGAATTGTCACCGGAACAGGAATAGCGAGAACATTTTGCAACGGAGACACTCGTTGTGGTGACCCCAGTAACTTCTAGGGATTTCCTTGTGGCTATGGGACAGGAAGTTAAAGGAAATCTCCCCAATGGGACACAGATGGCAAAAAGAAAGTTATGCCTTCAGTTCTACTTTAAAGGATCTCCACCATAATACAAGCAGTTTTTCAAATAATATATATAAGCATACATAGTTATTTCATATTCAATTAATATAATTGATTAAAAAATAAATAACTTTCTGGCATTGTTTTCCTTGGGTTATGTTATGCACATATCAGCCTTCAGGCCGTGTACACACGGCAGAGATCCTCGACGGGCAGAACACATCGTTCCACCCGTCGAGGTTCTCTGCCGGCCGTCGAAATTGGCGACCCGCCCGTCGGGAATGGCAACCAGCCATTCATCCAGGCGGGCCGTCGAGCAAATAGAGAGCGTGCTCTCTATTTCTGCTCGACGGGCTTCCCGACGGGAAGCTCGCCGAGAGCGTACACACGGCCGAGGTCCTCGCTGGAATGCAGCTTCCAGCGAGGTTCTCGCTGGTTTCCAGCGAGAACCTCGGTTGTTTGTACGCCGCCTCAGTGACAGGAACAGCCATGGCTGATTCTATTATTATTATTATTATTAAAGGAAGTAAAAAAAATGACAGACTTACTGGTTGGATCACCAGGTGAAAAAATGAATGCGGTCACACCATCTAAGATTTTTTAAGCTGCAATAAATTACAATTTTGATTTGGGTTTAATAAATGCTTTAAAACAAACAAACAAAAATGAAATTCTGATTAAATATTGCTTATATATGACGGACATCAAGACAAAGGGACACTTTCTAATTTATCTCAAAAGCATACATACACCAGGGGCGGACTGACCATTCAGGCACTCCGGCACTGCCCGAGGGCCCCATGCCACTACGGTGCCCCACCAGGGTTGCCAGCCTCAGTAAAACCAGGGACAGTATGTAAAAATCTGTGTTTTTAAAAAAAGTCCAAGATTATAGCTGCCCCACCTCTCCAGTACCTTTTCAGTGTGTATATGTGTATTCTGTGTGTATGTATACTGTGTGTGTATACTGTATGTGTGTGTGTATACTGTGTGTATGTATACTGTGTGTGTATACTGTATGTGTGTGTGTATACTGTGTGTATGTATACTGTGTGTGTATACTGTATGTGTGTGTGTGTATACTGTGTGTGTGTGTATACTGTGTGTATGTATACTGTGTGTGTATACTGTGTATGTATACTGTATGTGTTTGTATACTGTGTGTGTATACTGTAAGTGTGTGTCTGTATACTGCGTGGCCCCATAATCTATTGCCTGGGGGCCCCATAATCTCCTATTGCCGGGGGCACCATAATCTCGTATTGCCCAGGGACCACATGAGTTGTCAGTTCGCCCCTGGCGTACACATTGTATCGAGTAGTATGATTCAACTATGACAGATTCAAATTTATTAAAGTGAATGTAATCCTCAGACATGAAATATGAACAAAGCATAGGCGTCCATAGCGTGTACTTGTTTCAATCTAAAGCACCAAGTACCATTTCTGTCTGCTGCCTCATTTCTCTGCTATCAACATGAGCCACTTCTGACAGGTTTTTCAGGACACACAAGAGAAGAAAAGGTGACAGGAGAGAGAGCACCAGCACACAGTTTGTGATTGACAGCTCCAGCTGTTCTTGTGTGCTATGTGAAGGTGGCTGTGTCAATTCCCTTCAATCAGCTCTTACTGAGCTCTGCAGAGTGTAGCTTCAGCTCCCCAGCCCCTGCTTTCTGAACGCTCAGACAAGCTGTATACATTCTGGATTATGGACAGATGTAGAGAAATGAAGACTGCAGATAAACAGGTGCAAACTATGTAGGAGGAATTGTTGCACTTGTATGTATGACCTGAGGCTGGTCCCTTTACTGGGTATATGTATATTGTGTTCTGCTGTCTGTCTATCTACCTGTATGTAGCTGTTTTATAAATGTGGCATACAGTATATGTCTAAAGTATTTATTTTGTATTTATTTTTTTCCCAGGAAAGTAAAAGGAGATGAAGAGACAACAGAGAGATCGTATTGGCTGCTACGAGCAGCATGAACAGTTTTACATTCATCTCAATTTATGTTGCATGCTTTGGATACATTAGGCTTTACATTTGCATTTGAAGAAGAGTGCTAATATAAATTATTTGAATTAACCCACAGTAACCAGCTGGAATTTATCCTGTACTGTTCTGACAAGCAGAATAAATTTGAATCATTTGGATACTGTGTGTGACAATTAGTAATGAACTTTAGTGTGTGTGTGTGTGTGTGTGGGGGGGGGGGGGGGGTTCTCCCTGGTGCTGTAACAGTAGTAGCTGTAAGTGTAATAGATGTGCGTTGTTCATCTGCCCCTCTGCCACAGAACTTGTACTGTTATTGTTCCACAATGCAATGTGTTCTGTCAATGGGAGAGGAGCAGATTAATGCCAGGTCTCCCCTACCCATTTACAGAATGTGTTGCATTGTAGTACAATAATAGTATGATTTCTATGTACTGTGAAGGGGGCAAGAAGAATGGGCAAATAGCACAAATCCTTCACACTAACAGCTGCTACTGTGAACCACTGCAGCAGTGGAAGATCACCACTCTTTTGTAGCATAATGGAAGGGTTTTTACATAAAGCAGAAGCTCGAAGGACATACAATACAGTACAAATACAGGTATCTAAGGTGTTTGTGTTATATCCAGGGCCGGACTGACAACTCATGGGGCCCTCAGGCAATAGGAGATTATGGGGCCCTCAGGCAACACATTATGGGGCCACACAGTATACACACACACACATACAGTATACATACACACATAGGTGTGTGCAGCCTATTGCATTAGGGTGTGCACCCCAAAGTTTAACCACTTTAGCCCCGGACCATATTGCTGCCCAATGACCAGAGCACTTTTTGTGATTCGGCACTGCGTCGCTTTAACTGACAATTGCGCGGTCGTGCGATGTGGCTCCCAAACAAAAATGGTGTCTTTTTTTTCCCACAAATAGAGCTTTCTTTTGATGGTATTTGATCACCTCTGCGGTATGTATTTGTTGCGCTATAAACAAAAATAGAGCGACAATTTTGAAAAAAATGCAATATTTTTTACTTTTTGCTATAATAAATATCCCCCAAAAATATATAAAAAAAATCTTTTTTTTTCCTCAGTTTAGGCCGATACGTATTCTTCTACATATTTTTCGTAAAAAAAATTGCAATAAGCGTTTATTTATTGGTTTGCGCAAAAAAGTTATAGTGTTTACAAAATAGGGGGTCGTTTTATGGCATTTTTATTAATATTTTTTTTTTACTAGTAATGGCGGAGATCAGCATTTTTTTTCAGTACTGCGACATTATGGCGGGCACTTCGGACACTTTTGACACATTTTTGGGGCCATTGGCATTTTTATAGCGATCAATGCTATAAAAATGCATTGTATTACTATAAAAATGCAATTGGCAGTGAAGGGGTTAACACTAGGGGGCAGGGAAGGGGTTAAGTGTGTTCCTGGGTGTGTTCTGACTGTATGGGGGGTGGCCTTACTAGGGGAAATCACTGATCTTCTGTTCATACATTGTATGAACAGAAGATCAGCGTTTCCCCCGCTGACAGGAACGATAGCTTTGTGTTTACACACATAGCTCCCGTTGCCCGCTCTGTAACGAGCAATCGCGGGTGCCCGGCGGCGTTCATACCCGCCGGGCACGTGCGTGGGACTCGGGGGCGAGCGGAGGCGCGCACGCGCCCCCTAGAGGCCGCTTTAAAGCGGACGTATAGCTACGGGCTCTCGCCCAGGAGTGCCACCGTCCCACAGTAATATGACGGCGGGCGGGCGGCAAGCGGTTAAACACACATGAATGCCACCCTGCTGTCGCAGGGAGGAGGCTCTCGTGGTGGGAGATAGTTGATTGGGACCATATTATGTTACACCCTAAAAACGGATGTAATGTGTTACTAATGTCAAACCTAGCCTAATGGAGGCATTTACACTGGTCACTGGCACCCCCAACCACCCACCTGGTGCTGCCCCTGGATAATGCTAATGCACATGGGGTGATTAGGGAGTGCCCAGGCACATCTGGCACACCCTGTGCGCACGCCTATGCATACATAGTATACACACAGACACACAATATACAGTACACACACAGTATACACACACAGTATACATACACACAGAATACATATACACACACTGAAAAGGTACTGGAAAGGCGGGGCAGATATAATCTTGGGATTTTTTTTCAAAAACACAGATTTTTACATACTGTCCCTGGTTTTAATGAGGTTGGCAACCCTGATGGGGCCCCCTAGTGGCATGGGGCCCTCGGGCAGTGCCGAGTGCCCAAGTGGTCAGTCCACCGCTGGTTGTATCTAAAAAAAAAAGGCAGACCTTAAGCTTTTGTATTCTAATAAATATGTGTACTTATCAATACTAATCAGTATATACATTCCTATTTTTTTCTTTAACATAAGCCTATTAATATTTTACCATATTCATGTGAATTTCAAAATGTTACCTAAAAATTACAGTGTGGAAAACTATAATACTGCCAGCCTGCTTACAACAATTATCTTTTATTTCCATGGTTTATAATTAAAAAAAAGCGCTGCATACACTCAAAAGAACTCCTGGCAGGGTTAGAGTAGTCTGACATTAATACAATTACTACATGTATTACCTGTATACTGTTATCAAATTATACAATATATTTTAAAATAGCGTTCCAGGAATCTCCAAAAGCAGGTGCCTTTTCAATAGATCTAAAGAAATATGGAGGTTTATTCTGAATTGAGCAGTTATGTTCTGTGGGTTTCTTCAATACTGTACTGTATGTACATGATATACTCCAGGCCCCCCTGCTTGGTAGATTTTTCTGTACATGACAGCCCCTCTCCATATAATGTATTGTACATGCCATAGTCCACTCTGTTCCTTTCCATGCATTTAGTTGTACATGACATACTTGACTTTGAACATTGTACAGTACATTACATGCTTCAGAACCATTCTAAACTCTATACCGTACCTAACCTAAACACCATTCCATTAATCCTCATGATATTGTCATATCACAAGACAGGCACATTGCTCAGAACACTGGAGTCATGGTGTAATAAGTGAAAGCTGTATTCCGGGTGCTCAAGCTGAGGCGTCCTCTCAAACACCAATAGACCAAATGGTCAAACAAAGGGAACTGCTGGCAACACCGTAAATCCTTTAAATTCTTTTGGCCAGATTCAGGTAGACTTACGATGGCGTATCAGTAAATACGCCGTCGTAACTCAGAATCTGCGCTGTGGTATCTTTTAGCGTATTCTCAAAGTGAGATACGCTTAAATGTTGCTAAGATACGTCCGGCGTAAGTCTCCTACGCCGTCGTATCTTAGCTGCCTATTTACGCTGGGCGCTAGGGGCAGGTACGCTGATTTACGCCTAGAATATGTAAATCAGTGAGATACGCCTATTCACGAATGTACGCCCGGTAATCGTAGTAAGTTACGCCGTTTACGTAAGGCGTTTTCAGGCGTAAAGAAAAAGCTGCAGCAAGATGGCGCAGCCAATGTTAAGTATGGACGTCGGGACCGTGTCAAAGTTTTCAAATTTTACGTCGTTTGCGTAACTCGTCCGTGAATAGGGCTGGACGTAAATTACGTTCACGTCGAAACCAATGAGTCTTAGCGGCGTAATTTGGAGCATGCGCACTGGGATACGTCCACGGACGGCGCATGAGCCGTTAGTAAAAAACGTCATTTACGTGGGGTCACACTTAATTTAAAAAAAACACGCCCACATCAAACACATTTGAATTTGGCAGGCTTACGCCAGCCCATTTACGCTACGCCGATGATGGTACCTGTGATCAAGGCCAAAATGCCTTAGCCACTGTTTTTTACTCGCTGGTATACCAGCTGTCCTCTTTGTTTCACCAAAATATTGTCATATCATTGGAGAGAAAATGTTTGTACAACAGAAATTTATAAATTCTACCCTTTTCAGTGAACGGGCACACTTTTGCTAGTTACTAAATAAGGCTGAAGGTGTTTATAACAGGGACTTTTAGATTCTAAATTAGGCCTTGAATATTAAAAAAAAATTCAATAAATATTTTTATAAAAATGAAAATAGTACGCTAATAAAATGAATATTACTTGAAGGTTACCATTACTACTGACCACCATTGTAATCGGACATTGAACTAACCACTGATGCAAGGAGTTATTACACCAATAACCAATGCAAAGGGACACTTCTCACCTGACCACCAATGTAAGAAAAAGGGCAAAACTCTGTCCACTGATTTATGTGAGTGTTTCACCACTGATGACCACCAATGTACAGGGGCACTACACTGTCTACCCTGCACAGTGCATACTCCAGTCTGACAGTTGCATTCTGTAAGTTGTGCAGTACTTCACAATACAATAGATACTCTTTATTACAAATATATTCATCGTTTTTTTCTGTTTTTGGATAGAGTTGGGAGGGGTTAACCTGTCTCCCCCCACCCCAGTTTTTTTTTTGTCTGAGTCCCATTGAGGTAATTTCCCTTCACTTCCTGGAACTTAGGCCCCGTACACACGATCGAACATGTCCGCTGAAACTGGTCCGCAGACCAGTTTCAGTGAACATGTTCGATCGTGTGTACGGCCTATCGGACCGCTTTCCAGTGGACAAAAGTTTCCAAACATGCTTGAAAACATGTCCGCTGGAAACCTGCCTGTTGGACAGGTTTGATGGTCAGTACACAAAATCATCGGACCAAAAACCTGCGTATGCTCAGAATCAAGTCGACGCATGCTTGGAAGCATTGAACTTAGTTTTTTCATCACGTCGTTGTGTTCTACCTCATTGCGTTCTGGTCCGAGGGGATTTTGGTCCGATGGTGTGTACGCACATCAGACCAACAGACCACTTCAGCGTGGTCCGATGAAAACGGTCCGTCGGACAAGTTTCATCGGACATGTCTGATCGTGTGTACGCGGCCTTAGAGGAAATCTCCCAAAGAGAAGGGAATTTCCCTCCTAGACAGTTGTCTCCAGAACAGATGTCCCCACTGGAAGATCTCATCTTATTGTCATTCTCTGTGACAATGGCCACCAGTACAAATAGGGAGCTAAATCTCCCCAGCGAAGATACAAACAGCAATAAAAACTTGACATATGGTCTATCCCTTCCCCACTGTTTAAAAAAAAAAAATTAAAAAAGGGATTTTGCCTAGAAGTACATTTTAATAAGCTTTACTGAAAATAATTGTGTGTCATTGTAATCGCTGTAAAAAATGGGTTCAGTGTGTCAAAAAGGCTAGGTATGACACAAAATAAGCTAAATTACATTTTATCCAGATGGTTTAAATAGAAAGAAGTGCATGGAACATTGATGCCAGTAACATAACCTTTAGCAACCTATCATATTTCTTCTAATTATAGCCAGCTAAATCGAAGAGGAATTCTGGTTGCTAGAGTTTGCTGCACTTTGCACTAGGGATGAGCTTAAGGTTCAGATCGCCAATGAGATTGATTTAAAATCTAATGCCGCGTACACACGATAATTTTTCGGCATTTTAAAAAATGTCATTTAAAATTATCGTGTGTCACATCATTTTTCAGGGAAAAACGAAAAGAAAAAATTATGAACATGCTCCATTTTTAACAACGTTTTTCGGGTTGTAAAAAATGATCGTGTGTGGGCTAAAACGACATAAAAAACCTGCGCATGCTCAGAAGCAAGTTATGAGATGGGAGCGCTCGTTCTGGTAAAACTACCATTCGTAATGGAGCAAGCACATTCATCACGCTGTAACAGACAGAAAAGCGCGAATCGTCTTTTACTAACAGGAAATCAGCTAAAGCAGCCCCAAGGGTGGCGCCATC
This sequence comes from Rana kukunoris, assembly GCA_029574335.1. Taxonomy (NCBI): domain Eukaryota; kingdom Metazoa; phylum Chordata; class Amphibia; order Anura; family Ranidae; genus Rana; species Rana kukunoris. The sequence goes on along the minus strand of CM056052.1, from coordinate 319,628,154 downwards.
CACATGGAACTTCCCCTTTATAGCATTTTTTTTAAAACGATTGTGTGTGGGCAACGTCGTTTTAATGATGAAGTTGGAATAATCAACGTTTTTTCTAAATGCCGAAAAACATATTTTTTTTCATGCCAAAAAATGATCGTGTATACGCGACATAACATTTTGAGGTATTACTACTGCCACTAAATGGCAACACCCTACTCTCCCAGTGTGTTTTTTGTTTCTCATTGTAACATCACCCAGCATCCCCTGCAAGTTTGTTGACATTCAGCAGTCATCTGGAGTGCAAGTGAAGAACAATTTCATGACATGCATTGTCGTGTTCATTGTTTTTTATTGGTGTTTTCATATTAGACCCCTATCTAGAATAAAAGTCTGGTATAGATTTTTTGGAGGACCCTATGATGTTTTTTTGAGTGTTTTTCTTCATGGGTATGTAGCCTGGTATGTTTCAGGATGGGGGGACTGCACGCTCACTGTCCCCTCCTTTACTACCATCAGGCTGCTAGCCTGGATAAGGGTCTAGTGTGTATTTTGGGGGGAAAATGCATGAGATCCCCCTTAAAAGCCAAACCATACCCTTACCCTTGATAGGATTTTAAAAGCACCCCATCCAAAAAAAATGGTATGGGATCCCTCCAAAATTCATACCAGACAGTTAAACAGGCCTGACTGGCCATGAAAAACAGCAAGCACATTCCTCATCCCTCCTGTACCAAACTGAGCCACATGGCCTCAACACTGGGAGGGTACCAAGCCAGGGGGCTTGGTACCCACATTCTGGCAAGGAACCTTGATGAACCTTGATGAAGACAAGGACCCCATCCCCATATTGTTGGCTCAGTGGATGTGAGGGACATCAGGGAGGAGTTTTCATAATCTGAAAGCCCCCTTTAAGTACCCAACCCTCCCACCAACATGATCGGTTCATCCGATAAAAAAGGTCTGATGGATTTTTTCATCAGATATCTGATGAAGCTGACTTTCATCAGTCGTGCCTCCACACCATCGGTTAAAAAAAACGATTGTGTCAGATCGTGGTGATGTAAAACACAATGACGTGCTGAGAAAAATTAAGTTCAATGCTTCCGAGCATGCGTCGACTTGATTCTGAGAATGCGTGGATTTTTAACCATTGGACGTGCCCACAGACGATTGTTTTTTTCTATCCGTTTTTTAACCCTCGTATAATTAAAACAAGTTCCTAGTTTTGTAACAGATGGATAAAAAACCGATGGGGCCCACACACGATCGGTTCATCTGATGAAAATTGTTTTCATCAGACGAACCGATCGTGTGTACGCGGCATAAGGGTTACATGCAGGCCCGGAGTGGCCCATCGGGAGAACCGGGAAAATTTCCGGTGGGCTGGTCGGGTTGCCGGCCGGTAGTGTGTGTCAGACAGGCAGCGCAGTCACATTAGAACATGTATGCCGCCCGCCCCGCCGGAGCCGACTCACTGCTGCAGAGTGCGCTCCTGGCTCCCTTTTCAGTGTCCTGTCACTCCAGGCTGTGCGTTTCCTCGCGCGCGTTAGCCACACATCCCCCCCCCGAGGAGAGTTAGTTGGTTCTTTCCCCGGCGTGCGCCGCGTGACGTCACGCCGGAGGCAAGGAGAGAGCGAGGTGAGAGAAGGAGGAGGACTCGTGCAGGGAGCGCTCAGCGGCGGCAAGGAAAAGAAGAAGCCCAAGCCATGAGGAGCCTCAGCTCAGTCTGCGGCTGCTACAGTGCCTGTGCCTTCCTTCTAGTGCTGCTAGCCTGTTACTGTCTGGACCCTCAGGACTGCAGCAGAACGAACAAGTAAGAAAATAATTTACTGTTTTGGAAGGGGGAGGAGAAGGCAAGCTCAAAATAACACAAAAAACATTTTTTTCTGCCATTTTTTTTTTATTAAAAAACTGATGGTCACCTCAGTCCAACCGTTGGACTGAGGTGACCATCAGTTTTTTAATTAAAAAATGTCAGCAAAAATGTTTTGGTGTTATTTTGAGCTTGCCTTCTCTAACTAAAAAAAAAACCCCATTAATTGCAGCCTCACTGTGCCACCAAATGCAGCCACTGTGCCACCAAACGCAGCCACTGTGCCCATCAAATGCAGCCACTGTGCCCATCACATGCAGCCACTGTGCCCATCACATGCAGCCACTGTGCCATCACATGCAGCCACTGTGCCATCACATGCAGCCACTGTGCCAACACACGCAGCCACTGTGCCATCAATTGTTGCCACTGTGCCCATCACACGCAGCCACTGTGCCACCAAACGCAGCCACTGTGCCACCAAACGCAGCCACTGTGCCAACACATGCAGCCACTGTGCCAACACATGCAGCCACTGTGCCATCAATTGTCGCCACTGTACCCATCGCACGCAGCCACTGTGCCACCAAACGCAGCCACTGTGCCACCAAACGCAGCCACTGTGCCATCACATGCAGCCACTGTGGCCATCAATTGTCGCCACTGTACCCATCACACACAGCCACTGTGCCAGCAAACACAGCCACTGTACTATCACATGCAGCCACTGTACTATCACATGCAGCCACTGTGCTCATCATACGCAGCCACTGTGCCCATCATACGCAGCCACTGTGCCCATCACACGCAGCCACTGTGCCATCAATTGTCGCCACTGTGCCCATCACAGGCAGCCACTGTGCCATCAATTGTCGCCACTGTGCCCATCACATGCAGCCACTGTGCCCATCACACGCAGCCACTGTGCCACCATCAATTGTCACCACTGTGCCCATCACACGCAGCCACTGTGCCCATCAAACACAGCCACTGTGCCATCACATGCAGCCAATGTGCCAACACACACAGCCACTGTGCCATCAATTGTTGCTACTGTGCCCATCACACACAGCCACTGTGCCATCAAATGTCGCCACTGTGCCCATCAAACAGGGGGGGGGGGTTCAGTTTGCCATCTTCGCCCTGGGCACCAAATGGCCTTGTCCCAGCACTGGCACTTACGCTACATACATGGGGCGTACACATACTTGGCCAGGGGGAGGGAATGACTGATGCTCGCATTAAATGGCCGGTGATTGGCCAGACCGGGTGCATGTCATACCAGAGGCGGAGGCTCCGCCTCTGGTATGACATGCACCCGGTCTGGCCAATCACCGGCCATTAAATGCGGGCGTCAGAGAAGGAGGGGCGGGGTATGCACACTCCAGCCTCGCACCTGCAGCATCTCCCGAAGCCCGCGCCGGCAGCCTGACATGGGGTAAGGTAAGGTACAGTACTTTTCTTCTGCTGTGCACTAAACAGGGAGGAAAAGAAAGGTCAGGAAAAGAGAGAGAGAGGGGTGCTCTGCACTGTGGGGGGCAGAAATTTGGGGACAGAGCTTGGTACAGGGAAGTTATAAACTGGCCTGTGATTTATGCACACCTCTACGCACTCTGTACGTAACGCACTCCTGAACCACGCACTCTGTACGTAACGCACTCCTGAACCACGCACTCTGTACGTAACGCACTCCTGAACCCCGCATTCTGTACAAAACGCACTCCTAAACGTAATGTCGTGAACTAAAGTGGGCTGGTCTAAGGCATGAAACTCCAGGGCTGAAAATGAGTCCCACTCCGGCCCTGGTTACATGGTACCTATTGTTACTTGTTAACACTGATACTGATTAAAATTACTCATGTAAAATAGTAAATAAACACGCAGATACAGAAAAAGTCCTGAAAAATGATTAAATTAACATGTCTCCCCATCCATCAATTATGATGAGCAACAACTTGATGACCCATGGACAAAACAACCCATGCTATGATAATCTCCTCCCACTGCACCCCTGCCACAAAAGACAACTCCCCAGCAAACCCCACCAACTGTTCTTGTCTGACAATTTTTGTTAAGCCTTGTTTAGAGCTGGTTTACACTTGCATTTATTAGTAACACACTAATGCGGCGTACACACGATCACTTTTTGTGATGAAAAAAAAATTTGTTTTATCTCACGAAACAAAACAATGTTTTTCAAACTTAATTTTAAAAAACGACGTTGCCTACACACCATGATTTTCTAAAAATGCTCTTGCAAAGCGCGGTTACGTACACCACATTCGACGGCACTCTGTTCCATTGAAGCTCCCATCTCATAACTTGCTTCTGAGCATGCGCGGATTTAAAAACGTCATTTTAAATGATCATTTTAAATGACGTTTTTTAAAACAACGTTTTTTTTTTCATCACAAAAAGTGATCGTGTGTACGCGGCATTAAGGGCCTTAACATTTTAATGTGGTTTTTGATGCTTTTGTGAAGCTTTAATTAAGCTTTAATAAAACTTGGCAACTGCCCTGTGTGTGTGGGGGGGTTTTCTCTTTGTTTTAAAGGGGAAGTGATGATGAAGAAGTTTTTAGGTGTTGGTGTTTTTTTCAGTTTGGTGTTTTTGGTGGCTCAGTAGTACCTGATCTCATCAGTTTCCTGGCTTATTAGTACTCCGCTTAGCAGATCTTGAGTTCATGCATTTCTCGGCTCAGTAGATCCCCTGTTTAGCGGGTCCCCAACTTAATAGTATCCCTGTTTTAGTAGATCCCCTGCTCAGCATTTTTTCAACTTGGTAGTACCCCCCTATCCCAGTAATATATTCCCCTCAGTAATAACCCCCCCCCCCCATGGTCAGTAATGCACCCACCTGCTCAGTTGTACCTCTCTCAATAATACATTTTTACCATTGCCCACCACCCCCCAGCACCCCTTAGGGTGTACTACTCAGGAAAATAAGTGGGGAATTTGCTGAGACAAGAAACTACACAGTGGGGGATCTACTAAACTATGGGTACTACTGAGTCGGCAAAAAACACCAGATACCAAACCAACACCTAACTACGCCTCAGTTCTGGCAACTGCCTCATCATCACTTCCCATTGAAAACCAACACACACAAAGGGCCAAGCCATTAAAGCTTAAAAAGACATAAAAAAACACATACAAAAATGCATGTTAAAGCAGCAGGTGCTGTAATGTGTGTTACTACGCAAGTGTAAACAAGCCCTTAATGTCACTTTGCTGAATTATCTAAAAGTGCAAATCATACAGGTCAAAGGCATGCCCCTAGTGTAATTTAAAGAATTGTGTATTTTTATTTTGCCCATCAAGCCATAATAAAATGCCGGCCTCCTGCAGATTTTTTTGTTTTTACATTAATAGATGTATGCCTATGGCAGTGCCCAGATACCCATGCCCTTTTTATTAAAAAATGTTCATATTGTTCTTGAAAAAGATCAGAAAAAAATATATACAAGCCTGCGCTAGCATAGACCTTAATGGGGTTTGGCATCTGCATTCTCCTTCACACAATAGGTCTAATGGAAACTCAGGGAAAAGGATATGTGCAAGTTGCAATTCCAACTCTCCTATTTTTAGTAGAAGTTAGTAAATAGACTAAAAAAAAAATGACAAATGCAATGAAACTGAAAATAAATTATGAAACTTTACCTGGAAGTTTTTTTTTTAATAAGTGTAAGTTTATTAACTGACCTTCTATATATTCTTGCAATAGTTCATATGTACCATTTACTAGCTACAAGTGCCATATAAATAATTTATTTGAGACATTTATTTTTTATATGATTTAAAATAAATATATCTTATTTTGTACCCCTAAACACTCACAAAAAAAAATACAAATAAATATATAGATAAACATTATGCATCCTCCTTTAAGGAATGTTCTATCAAAATTTCCCTCACTACGAAGAATGGATTATGCCAGCTGTAGGAAAGACAAGTCATAAACTGTAATACGCTGGCAAAATCTATCTATAAAATAGATTTCACTGGATTATTTTAGCCTGTGTCATATGGTGAAAACGAGTATAGAAATTGCCCAGAGCAGCTTTATAAACATAGGGAAATGTCATAATCAAGACTTGCCATGGAAAAATTACAACATAGCAATTCTGACCTTTAAGAGTTAGGTCTCTAAGTGTTCTCTGTCAACCTCAAATTGTCAGTTTGTTTTTGTCCCTAGCAGCATAAAATTCAAGTCTTGACTAAAAAAGTCAAAACAACCATTCTTTGTATTAAAAGCAATGTCTGATTATTACATCAGGTAAAAAAAGTTTAAAATGAACCCACCTTAAAGAGGACTTCCACAAAGCAGCGGGTTATTTCATGATACTTCGAATAAAGGGCAATCCCTAAGGCAAGAAGCTTTGAATTATCCCTAATCTCCTTTAGAGGTAGAACATGGTGTTTTGGAAGGGGGCGGGGGAACCTGATGTAATAAACATATATTTTTTTTCTCAGTGGAAGATCTGCTTTAATTATATACACATTAACATTTTTAACAATGATTTATGAACAAGAGCAAACGTGCTTACAGATCTATACTATATAAATCCCTAAAATCACATTACCTAGTATATGCTTTTCTAGCACAGGATGATGACATCTTTCTAGGTTGTTCATCACATTTCCTTAGTTCAGAGAATCAATGTTACAAATGGATTTGACGGCAAGTATCTCTGTAACTGTTGCCGGTGTCTACACTATGCTATAGAATGTACTCCAACTAAATGGAAAAATCTTATTTATGAGGTTATATGTTATTGCTTGTAACCCAGCAGTGAATAGATCCCAAATTGCTTTCAATAACTCATTTTTAATAACTTTATCAAATACTGCTAGTAGCCTTGTCTTCTTTCATATATCATCTGCATTGTCTGCTACTGTTATCAAACCTGAATATGCAGTGCAGGTATTGAAAATACTCTTGCTTAAACCATAACAAGCCTACTTCTTCCTCTCTAAAGTTCTCTGCTGCCATCAAGTGCTTAGATTGTATAATACTGTTCTATAGCTTTTTTTTTTCTTTCTATACATTTCTTTTGAAAAGTATTAAAGAATGCAGCTTATGACCGCTTCCAGATATACAGATAAAAGCACAAGGTCGATGACTTGCAAGTCAAAAGCAGTCTTACGTCAAATCGAGAAGTCATAGCAAATGACAGAACATTAAGCACGTCAAAACGTACATTGATCATATTGCAACAGAGAAACCTTGTAGATAACAGGGTAAGAAATCCATGTGCCTATACCAGGGAAACAAGCACAGGTACAAAAACAAACAAGGAAGTGCATAAGAGGAAGGTTGTCCCTACAAAAGAGCCTGGGGAAGTAAAGCCTCATACACACGATTGGATTATCCGACAAGAATTGTGTGATGACAGGCTGTTTGCGGAAAATCGACCGTTTGTATTCTCTGTAAGGTTGCTGGGTCAACTAGAACCGGGTTTTGAGGACATCCTGGATGTATGGAGGCTCCCCTATGCATTGGTAGTGAAAAGATCCACAACCACATATGATATGTTCACACTAGACTTTATTTCTAATGCGTACTTGTTCATAATCAAACCATACACGAAAGGAACACCCTTGTCCCAGCCAATCATATTTAAGTAATTAGGTTATACAAGTAGTATTCGTCACAATTATACACAGTGCATAAAATATAGCAATCTTCTTTGTGCCCGACAGACATCTCTTTTCTACTGCAGCTTATCTAATGTTATGTTCTTCGACCTAGTACATTGGAAAGGTTCCTGGTTTTTGTGTAACTAATCCTAGGAGTTCAAGGATACATCTTCATACAAGCATTAATCACTATGGGGGAACTCTAGCAAGCCTTATAATGCATTAATAGTATGGCGGAACTCTAGCCTTTCAATGCATTGATATCTATGGGGGAACTCTAGCCTTTCATTCTCCATCTGACAACTGTTGTTGGATTTTCCACAGACAAATGTGGGATATAGAAAAGAAAAAATTGCGCCAATAAAACAAATATAAAGTCCTTATATATTGTATAAATAATAAAGTCCACAAAAGTGCATGTATTTAAACGACACCCAAGTGATTGATACGATCCAGTGAAACGCCACCTTATGGACAGAGGCTTACCAGCAAGTAGTGGGTAAACAGCATATCACAGCTCCACAGCTGTTCACAGGATGAAGACTGAAGACAAAATCAGCAGATGACAGGAAACAAGCAGAAATCCAGCTCAAACAGCCGCTCAAAGGCCAAGCAGATGACAATGTTTGATTCTGAAGTGTGGTCTCATAGATGGTCCTCAGTACAGGTGCAGGTATCGTCAAACATAATGAAAGAAACGAAGAAGCCACAAATAGTGTAAAACCATCAAGGAGATTTAATATCGAATAAAAAAACTACGCACAAACGAATATGAAATTCGATCATAAAACGAAAAATTGGATGCGATCCTAAAACGAATGCCGCCGGCAACACGAGGAGCCCTTCCTCACAACGTCGAAAGCGGTGGCGTCACTGCACGCCAATAGCCCAGACGCGTTTCGTCATAGAATGACGTTTTCAAATGTGGGATAGCATGCTTTAAAATTGTCTGCCAACAATTGTGTATTTTTCGATCTTGTATACACAAGTCCGTCGGACAAAACTTCAAAGTACAAACACGCATGGGCAGAAGTAGGGTTGTCCCGATACCGATACCGGTATCGGTATCGGGACCGATACCGAGTATTTGCGGGAGTATTCGTACTCCCGCAAATACTGCCGATACCTAAATAGAATACTTTTTTTTTTTTTCAACGAGCAGGCTGCTGAGTGTTAGAACGGGACCTTAGAAGGGGTGGGGATTGGCGAGCGATCATCCTAATTGGTTGCGGCAACTTGCGGCAGTTTAGAAGGGGGTGGAGCGAGCGGCAGTGACATCCTAATTGGTTGCACTGGTACTGTATGGTTAACCTTGTTCCTCCTGGTAAAGCAGCATAATAGTGGCAGCTGACAAGGGGTGGAAGCTGGATAGAGCGGCGGCAAACAGGTATGTCTATGTGCCGTTTTGTGGATGTTTTACTCCCCTCGCTCGTGCATACTGGGGGCGGAGAGCAGCAGCAGCTGAGGGGTGGAGAGAGCGCCAAACAGCAGCCAATAGTTGTTTGTTTTCCTCCTCGCCTCGTGCTGCTGAAGTATGAGGGGAGGAGAGCGGGCGGAGAGAGGGAGGAGAGCAGGACAGGACAAACTTCATAGCAGCAGTCAGCCTTTGCCAGCCCTCGCCGAGCAAGTAAGATTAAATATAGAATTGTAATGTTAATGTAGACACTCGTCATACAAGAGTGATAAGAGTCATACAGTGATACTGAATGAATTATTGAATAGAATACCGAGTGTCTATGTCTAGTAAATTGTAATGCAGTAGTGCACACAGAGGCAAGCTATGTGTAGTTGGTTGCCTTGCCACTGCCAGAAGTTCTCAGTCAGTGCACTGCATTGCATGTTATTTCTTTCTGTGTCACTCAAAATGGAGTCACATAGAATACAACTTCCTAAAGTACAAGCTCTGTATTTTAAGTCATTTCTAAATAATTAAATATTAATGTTATTCATGTAAAACAGTACTTCATAATTCTAAAGAAAATATCCTTAGTCTGTATTGTGGTTTGAAAACTGTCACATGACATTTAAAAAAAGTATCGGTATTCGGTATCGGTGACTACTTGAAAAAAAGTATCCGTACTTGTAGTCGGACCTAAAAAAGTGGTATCGGGACAACCCTAGGCAGAAGCAACGCTCACCATAACACAACATTAGCAGAAGTTGCCCAAAGGGTGTCACTAAAGAGCTGAAAAAACACGTAGTTTCGTGTTTGTTTGCCGACAATTCTTTGCCGTTTGTATGCAAGACAAGTTCCTGGCCAACGAGCTTCGGACAATAGTCCTACACTTTGTCCGCAGACAATCTGACCTTGTGAATGAGGCTTTAGAGAAGAAAAGGACAGGGGAGAGAGAAGTGAAACAGGACATCTAGAGCGCCCGAGCTGGAACCCCAGGTTTCAGCGCTCATAGTGATCTGTAGCTAGCTACCTGTTAATATAGAAGGATGGGCTTATTGGATCCATGGGGTCCATATTTTAAGTAATTTCCCATGTGCATCTGAAAGGATACTGGAGAGCTTCTCATTAATGAAAAAGATCTAGGCAGCGATGACCTTCTGTAAAGGGTATGAACTGTTGTTTCCAAGCCTTTGATATTGTTTGTTTTGCCGCCAATAATTATACAGTAAAACCTTGGTTTTATTCTCTACGGCCCCAAACACACGAGCAGACAGATTTGTTCAAATCGGTCGGGATGGCGCCGCAGATCAGCAGAGCTTCCACTTTTGGGTGGAGGAAGCAGATCAGCGGAGCTTCCACTTTTTGGTGGAACTCCGCTTTAAGTGATTCTTCTTCAGATTGAATAACTGCCTCCTGTGTAATCGATACTCACAGCTGAGGTCCTCAAACTCCCTTATTCATTTTGATGCCTTTCACTGAACATATTTTCAGAGTATTGGTAACAAAAACTGAACCGCATATTAAAGATGAGGCTGAACCAGAGTTTTCTTATGGGTGGAATTATTGATTTATTCCTGGAATGTATGCTCTTTTTAATGCATCAGAGTGTTTTTCAAAGTTTTTTAGCTGTGCCTTGGCATTGTATGCTACTGCCATGGCACATGTCAAGTGATTTACAACCACCCCTAGATCTTTTTCCCCAGGGGAGCACCTCCTATGATGCTTCTGTATATCTTGTGATAACCAAAAGAGACGCCATACGGCGCATCGGAAGTGGCATACCGGATGTGACAGGGTTATCGGTTGTGGTGAGGTAGTAAGTGTCTGTATACACCAGTCTCTGCTCCCACACTTTGCGGCTCTGGCGGTGGGAGGAATTTAAGCTGGATACTTCTATGGTACATGTCCTGTATAGGCTCTTTTGTTTTATATGCTTGTCAGTAGTGGTGGGGAAATGTCAATAATTTTTTTTTTGCAGTATTACAGCATGTTGGATTTCTTTGTTTTCTTGTTGCAGTGTATAACAATTGGAAGAGGGATGAGTGGATGACCTAGATGACGATTGATACATTTTATATGAAAAAAAAAAAAATATTTAACCTATCATGAGAATGAAAGGCAATACATTCTGGTGAGTGAGTGTCCTGTAAAGAGTGGGTGTCACTAAATCACATGGTGGATTGTTGATGATTGTATTTATGACAAAGGATTTTTATGTTTTATTTTGGACTTGATTAAATTTAATCACATATGGACACTTGGTGGATTTTTTTGTATTGATTATATTTTATATATATTTCATTTTACTTTACCTGTTTAGGTTAATAGTGATTGTGATATTTATTGAGTTTTAAGGTGGCAGCAATAACTGAATTTATTAATTTATTAGTGATTTTTCACTTCAAGTTGCCAGTGGCTGGCCGGCGCAGCGGCGGTACCCCCCCTCAGATGACAGTCGGGACATCAAAGCCCCACACTGACCCCATCTAGGAAGCAGGCGAGCAGCATGTATGGCAGCTTTCTTCCTCCTACTATGGTGTAAATCACGAAGGACTCTACTGTGCATTTCCCTCCTCCTCGTCCAATCGCCTGACCTTTAACCTCCCTGGCGGTATGATTCTTTCTGGTTTTAGATGCTGAAAGCAGCACCATTATTTTGCAAGGAAATTTGGCGTTTTACATTGTAGGCCTGTAATTCTTAGGAATAACTCACTTAAATCTGTCCAAACAAGAGTCTAGGTCCACGTACGCACGATCAGACCAAACCGATATGACTGGTCAGACGGACCGTTTTCATCGGACCACCACTGAAATGGTCTGATGGTCTGATGTGCGTACACACCATCAGTCCAAAATCCCGTCGGGCCAGAACGCGGTGACGTAGAACACAACGACGTGCTGAAAAAACGAAGTTCAATGCTTCCAAGCATGCGTCGACTTGATTCTGAGCATGCGCAGGTTTTTGGTCCGATGCTTTTGTGTATTAACCATCGTTTTGGTCCAACGGACAGGTGTCCATCGGACAGATTTTAAAGCAATTTTTAATTTGGTCCGATGAAACTGGCCTTCAGGCCAGTTTCATCGGACCGGTCTGATCGTGTGTACGCAGCCTTGTAGACATCTCGGGTATGCTAAAGTTTGAAAAACAAAATCATAAATTATAATATAATAAATAACTATAAATAATTATAACAAATAATAATATAATTATAATACAAATTAGTCAATAATGTAATCAAATCAAAAACACTGAAATTTGCTCAGTTGCAGAATTGTCACTGTCATTACTTTAATTTTTTTATGACGAATTTCCCCACAAATCACTATCGCTCAATTCTGCAAGTGATTATAATATATTATCGCTGTTTTCTAGCTGCTCTAAAACTACTTTGGCGGCACACAGGCACTGTGTGAATCGAGCGAGTACGAGAGACAAGGTAAGTAAACCATGCCTGTGGACACTGCGAGGCGATCCCGAGTCAGGGTTCGGGATACCGCTTTTGGTACTGATATCTTAAACCGAGCCAGACTCGGGAATACCGCCAGGGGGGTTAAGCCAATCAAGAAATGGGTATCAGACCCTTGCTTCCTGATTGATGGAGAGGCGATTCAGTGTTAGAAAAGCGAATATTCATTTGCTTTTCTAACACACCTGGATGAGCTCCGAGCGCAATGCTCTGCACCATGAGTCCACCTTATTTTGAAGCCTATTAGAAACAGCTCCTGAAAGGGGCCGGACGCATTAACAGGGGGTGGCCACGGTGGACGTGGATAGATTCATGCTATTCATGAATCTATCTATTAATCATATAGTGGGTGGCATGGATTGAAGGGGCGGGCCCTTAATGGACGGGCTGTCCGCGCAGGATTCAAAATTTGTTAGGTGTATGCACCTAACATATTTTGAGGTTAGATATATCTTGTACCATATTTACTTTCCTGTATAATTTGGTATTATCAGCAAAAAAAAATAAGCTCATGATTCCAACCACTGTCATTTTTTAAAACAAATTGAACAGCACTGGGGAGAAGATAGAACCCTGGAGCACACCAATCACAACTTTAGACCAATCAGAGAATGAGTAATTTATCACTGCTCTCCAGAACCCATTCTTGTAACTAGTTTTCAATCCATGTACATACAATTTTATCAATTCCAACAGTCCTTTTTTATAGATTAAGTGTTTATAAGGTACAGTATCAAATACTTTATCAAAATCTAGATTAACTACATCTACTTGACTTACGCAATCAGACTTCCACTCTCCATTTTCGCACTTATTTCCTAATAGAATGAGCAGGTTGGTCTGACAAAAATGGCCTTTCTTAAATACATGCAAGCTGTCACTTATGATATCTTTAACACAGACAAATTTGTATATAGGGTCCCTTGCTATTTTCCTCAAATACTTACATACTATTAATATTAGGCTGACTGGTCAGTAACAGGGCTGGACTGGGACAAAAATTTGGCCCTGGACTTCATCCAGACTGGCCCACTTTTATAGGTCTATCCTATGGCGGCCGGACGACTTGGACTTTATAGGCACATAAAAAAGTAAAAAAATGTTTTACAATTTAACAGAATAATACAAAAGATTACACTTGATGCATCCAATGGAATACACATAGATAGCATATAAAAGAAAGAACCACGTGATTAACCATAGAAGATACAATAGTAATATATTTCACTTGTTGCAGGGATATATATGGTAAAGATGCCCACGTCGGAAAAAATAAGGGAGTATATTCTTTGTAAGTGTCCATGAAGTTCTTGAAGCATTAAAATAAGATCAACATGTTTCGCGATTTGGGAAATCGCTTCCCCAGGAGCTTCTAAATTTCAAGGAAAAAACAATTGTAATTAAATGGTCATACAATACATGCTTAAAACAATATTGATGTTAATTACGTGGTTCTTCTTTTATATGCTATCTGTTTTGTGAGGATAGGACCCTGACCTGGGTGAGAAATGGCTACTTTACGCCAGATTCTGTAGAGAAAAACACGTTAATGGGTCAGCTGTGTTTTGGGCTTTTTAAGGCTGACTTGAACAGCATTCAGGGCCCCACCCCACAGACAGGAGGTCTGTGCTAAGGAGTCAGGTGACTCCCAAAAGCTCTGTGAGAGAAGTCACAGAGTGGTTGTGTCTCTGCAGGAGGCAGAGGTCATTGATGTTGGAGCAGCGAGGTGTAAGCTAGATGTGTGCTTATCTCTAAAACTGGTAGTTCTGAGGAGCAGAACTTGGGGCCTAAGCTAAAGGCCTGAAACAGCAGGACGGCTAGTGTGAAAGCCGGGAAGGCTGAACTGTTGATTCTTTTCAAGAAACAGGAATGATGGAACCCCTGCTAATATATGTGAACTCTTGATGTTTTTTAAATAAAAGTGGGCTACCAAGCCCTTAAAAACGCACCTGCCACTGGAGTCTGATTCTCCAATCTTACATATGGTGGAGAATGCAGGCAGATAGGAATATATAGAGACACTGCTTAAGTTGTATAGAAAAGGTAAATGCTTGCTTATATCTTTTGTTGCCCATGTGTTGAAAAAGTTGTTCAATAAACCCTGGTCCCCACCATCAAAGCTGCCCTTTTCGCTTGCCAACTGTATCAACTGGTTGTAAGTCTCAATAGATGGCTGATATACAAACACTCCAGAGTTAAAGCAGTCAGGCCAGCCTGGATCTGGTGCAGCAGACAGCTCTTCACGTTCAAACAAGTCATCAACATTTGTCATAACCATTGTATCTGCATCCATAAACACACATTTTGTGTACTGTGTCAGCGTCCTGCAGTGAAGCTTTGTTAATGTGATGCCAAGTTCTGGTCGTTCCATTAAAGCTAGGTGTGCAGAGTCCCCACTGTCTAAGACATCCACCACTTGAACAACATCGTAAACTTTGTTGAGCACTTTTCTCATGGACTCTGAGACATGAGGAGTTATAAGCACACACAGTCTTCTTGTAGTGTTGTTCCGCCGGAGAGAAGATCCCAGTACCAGCGCTCCTTTCACATAGGTATCATTTGTTGCCAACGTGACAAAGGCTTGATCTGCCATCTCTGCTCGGAGTGTCTGCACACAGTGCTGTATATGGTGCGCGATCCCGAACTCTCCTCAGCTTAGCTGTACCTCGGACCGCACCAGTAGGAATGCACTCCATCACATCCGCTCACGGAGAGACTTCTACTATGTCTATTATTTCCAACAATTTTCCTGAGCGCATTCTGCACACAACCGCCGCTGGAAGCACTTTCAAAGAGAACTGTGAGACAACTTTGCCCAAAATTAACCAATAGTAGAGCAACCAATTTCCATCAATATTGCTTAACAGTGCCGGTACCACCTGTGTCCACCGATTGGTACTACGCAGTACCATGTCACCCCTCTGCTGTGGATACACGCAGGTGTACATTGGAAATATTTTCACCAATTCCAACAACATTTCAGTTATTTCTAGATACGCCACATCTAAACACAGAACTTTAGGAACTTTTCCTTTACCAACGATGTGGTGTGGATCTCAGAGGGTTTGATTGCCAAAGGTAGCAACATAGGGGTTAGTGAACCTGAGAAACAAATGTTGTTGGTTAATGTTGCGTCAGGTAGTGAGAGTGGTCAGTCCCTGACAGACCCCCTGGAAGTATATCCCCAACAGTCCCAGGAGAGTAGGTCCGTGGGAGGAAAGAGAAGGATCTTGAGGCCAGCAGATAGAAGGGGTAGAGACATTAGGGGGAGCCCACGGTTCAGGAAGAAGTGCTGGTGGAAGCACACCCGGAAGAAGATGTGGGTGGAGTGCCCCTTTAGAGAAAAGGTTGGGCAGGTTAGGGCTCCTGCTGCTGATATTTGGCACAGGGGCGCCACGGTGAAGTATTGGCAACATACCCGAAAAACATGGGCCTACGCAGCCTATGGCTGGCCTGGAGGTGTCCCATTGGTGGTGGGAGGTCTATGTGTTCCTCCCTCCAGTTCGAAACAGGAGGGGAGGATATGTGAGGATGGGACCCTGTCCTGGGTGAGAAATGGATTCTGTAGAGAAACACACGTTAATGGGTCAGCTGTGTTTTGAGCTTTTTAAGGCTGACCTGAACAGCATTCAGGGCCCCACCCCACAGACAGGAGGTCTGTGCTAAGGAGTCAGGTGACTCCCAAAAGCTCTGTGAGAGGAGTCACAGAGTGGTTGTGTCTCTGCAGGAGGCAGAGGTCATTGATGTTGGAGCAGCGAGGTGTAAGCTAGATGTGTGCGTATCTCTAAAACTGGTAGTTCTGAGGAGCAGAACTTGGGGCCTAAGCTAAAGGCCTGAAACAGCAGGACGGCTAGTGTGAAAGCCGGGAGGCTGAACTGTTGATTCTTTTCAAGAAACAGGAATGATGGAACCCCTGCTAATATATGTAACTCTTGATGTTTTTTAAATAAAAGTGGGCTACCAAGCCCTTAAAAACGCACCTGCCACTGGAGTCTGATTCCCCAATCTTACAGTTTGTGTATTCCATTGGATGCATCAAGTGTAATCTTTTGTATTATTCTGTTAAATATTACAAAAAATGTTTTACTTTTTTATGTCCCTATAAAGTCCATTTTCTTTTCCAGATCTTCAATCCAATTACTTTAGGATGTGGAACAAATGTTAACTAGAATGTTGATTACCACCCAAGGGCATCTGTAATCAAGTTACAAACACTCTGATGGTACAACAGGAGATGGAGCCTAGGAGCAGGTACATCGGTCTGAACAGAGCCAAGCTGATCTGAGGTCTGAGAGGAGTCACACTGGAGAAATAACATTGAGGGTATAACACTAGAGGAATTACAACTACAGGGTATTACACTGGGGGGGATTTACACAGTGGGGATTACACTGGGGAGATTTACATGTGACAAGAGTCACTTTGGGCGAGGGGCCCGTAGAACTTAGCTTACCTTAGAGAGGTCTGGAAACTTCTTTCTCATCTCTCCAGACCCCTGTATGTCCATTAGGGGCACAGGGTGACCGAGAAAATGAACTACTTAATTGACACTGAAAGAATGGAGAGGCTCCTTCACTTGAGACGGTAATATTTATGAACAATATCACTCTAGAAATATATAAAACATAAATGAATTCCACCTTTCAGACTGCTGGAATATTGTATGAGCTTGGCCTCAGACTGCTGTAGAATTTTTACCAGATAGTTTGAGGTGGGTTAGGGATTTGTTGTGCTGCATCATAATAATAATAATAATAATATATACTGCATCTTGGTTTAAATATTTTGTTTTATAGCAAAAAAGCCAGTTTGTTTTTTATGCTGAAGTAAGCTATTTTTGTTTGTTTACATATTGTTTTATTCTGTTGTAGCGCTACCCCCTCAGGAGCCGCTGATTAGATTTGGGATCTGCATATTTAAGTTACCTCTATGTGGTGTCAAGGGGTGAAGGTGGTGAGCAGAGCAATAACTGAATGTCCAGACTGACAGCTGAATTTTCCGATGCTTTATTCCTAGTCAAACACGACCAACATCAACTTGAGGTAGACAGGATAGGTTGATGAAAGAAAGAAGATGAACCTTGCAGCATCAGGCTTTGGATAAGTAAGGCAGTCCTGCCTTCAACGGTAGTATCTATCACGTCGCCACTCTAGCCAGAGTGGGTGAAGTGCCCCCGGACAGACCCCTCTCACAGGCCTGGCAGCCGAAGTGTCACTCAAAGCTTCTGGGAAGGAACAAGTCTCTGCCACCGACTTGGCTCTAATTAGATTAGGATTTAAGATGGAAACCTCTCTCACAGGCCCAATATTAGCAAAGTAGAGCTGTAGAGCAAATCCTCCCAGTAGGTATTTTAGTAAAGGTCACCAGCTGACAGTCTGACTATGTTCTGTCAGCGTCTGGTAACCAGATCCCTGATTGTTCGTTTAAGCCCTGTTGGATCACCTGCCTCCGGGTTCTCCTCAGACCGATCCCCCACCAAACAGCTCCCAGCTTGGGATCTTCTCAGTAGAAGTGGGAACCCAGTAAGTCACTGGAGTCCCTGATAGCATCAGTTGCCATGAGCCATGAAGCCCAAAGTTTCTAGCTCTGCATAGTGTAGGCCCCGGCCAGGTAGGCCATAGTGGCGGCCTTGTGGTGTGCGCACACCCTGAAGGTGGGTGCCGCACCTGCAACCCGCTAGGAGACCCGGGTAGAAGACCCGGACAAAAAGGTGCCGCATCAGATATACCCTCTCCCAGCATGCCCAGCGAGGGAAACACTCCTCTGATTGGCTGCTGAGGAAAGGCGGCTCTGTTCTGGAACCCCTCTGGCGCCATCTGCTGCCCAAGGATGGTAACATATCCTCAGCCAGAGAATGGGACCACAAGCAGCTCAGCCTGAAATGCAAATTTAGGGAATTAACATGGATGAGAGCAAGGTAACTCTCTTTTCCCCCCACTAAATTTACAATAGCACCCATAACTGACAGTAGGGGGCGCTACACTGTATATATGTAAATATGTTTTTATTATGTTATATGTTTGTAAGATTTTTAAAAAATAAAAATTTACACTGGGTGGGATTACACTGGGAAGATTTACACAGGGGGAAGTACATAGGAGGGATTTGTACTGAGAGGATTTACACTTGGGACATTAACCTGGGGAGATTTACATGAGAGGGGGAATGCACTGCAGGGGGTTTACACTGCGGGGGATTACACTGGGGAGCTTTTGCATGGGGGGGGTTATAATGGGATGAATACACTGGGGGAGTACACTGTGAGGATTATACTGGGGGGAGTACATGGGAAGGAGAACACTGAGGGGAGTACACAGGAGGGAATAAACTGTAGGGATTTACAATGTGGGAAATACATTATGGGGAGTAAACAGTCACGATGGCAGGCAACAAATATTTGTGTCGGGTAAAAGAAGTGGGGATTGGGGGGGGGGGGGGTTCTGTTGGGGAGTTATTTAGAGTGGTGATGGAGAGATTTGTGTTGGGAGGAGGTGGCGGGGGGTGTGAGTCGAGTATTATTTGCTCTGGGAGAGGGGGAACAGGATTTAAGCTAGAAGGGATTGGGGTAGGGGGCAAAGATTTGTGCTGAAGGAGTGCATGTGCAGAATAGTGCTGGATTTTCATTTATTTTTTGAAGGGAAAGGACTTTTGCTAGGGGGAGGGTATGGGGAGCTGTCCCTGCCCAGAGAACACAGTGATTATTGCTA
Source organism: Rana kukunoris (assembly GCA_029574335.1). Lineage (NCBI taxonomy): Eukaryota > Metazoa > Chordata > Amphibia > Anura > Ranidae > Rana > Rana kukunoris. The sequence goes on along the minus strand of CM056052.1, from coordinate 319,609,150 downwards.
GCGGCTATAGCAATATTCGCATGAAAAAATCCAACATGCTGGTAGTACCCAAGTCGATTGGTGGATCGATTTGGGTACACTCAGCCTGCCCATAGATGATAGAACCGGCAAAGATTTGAAACATCTATGGCCAGCTTATGCCAGGGACCCCGATTCCACCACCCACTATGACAGTCTACTTACTACTTAAATGCATTTTTCAAGACAAGCAAAATGTTTTAATACATTTTGCCTTGATATACAATCGATGTCTTGATATAAGAGTAACGTCATATCACAACTGAGTATAAAAAAAGAAGAGAGGAGCCTCTAAGTGTAGCAACATGGTTACATTTAATGAAGGTACAACATTTAGACCCCTTTCACACTGAAGCATTTTACATCGTTTTAGCGTTAAAAATAGCGCTATTAAAACGCTCATAAAATGCTCTCCATGCATCTCAATGGACCCTTTCACACTGTTATACCTGAAGGGTTCCACATGTACTGGCACTTTAAGGCTGGCTCCACCCAGCAGTGATGACAAGGGTCAAGGGGCATAGCAGCCATCTTAGAGAGTGCACATGTAGGAAGCAGAGATAAGATGTACTGTCCTGAGATGCATGTTGCAGTGTACAGCCTGTACTGAAATAAACATCCATTGCTCCAGACCAGAGTCTTGTGTCTCTCACAACACACAGGACATGACACACACTGAGTCCTGCAACAGCATCTTTGGAGCAGCTTTTGGTCGCTGAAAAAAAAACACTCCAAAAACGCCCCTCTCCATTGAAATGAATTGAAAGCGCTGTAAAAACGCCTTACCCTTTCACACTGAGGCTTTGCACTGGCGGGGCATTGAGAAAAGTCCTGCAAACAGCATCTTTGGAGCAGCTTTTGGGCGCTGAAAAAAATGCTCCAAAAACGCCCCTCTCCATTGAAATGAATTGAAAGCGCTGTAAAAACGCCTTACCCTTTCATACTGAGGCACTGCAAAAACGCCCTAAAACGTTAGGGTCTTAGTGGTGCTTTACCAACATATTGGGATTGCAGATGAGGCTTTGCTCAAATAACGCTCGAATAACGCTAGAAAAACGCTCAAATAACGCCCCAGTGTGAAAGAGGTGCCTCTCTTCTCTTTTATACACTGTAAAAAAAGTGCTTTGGATACAAGCATGTTTCTGGAAAGAATTATGCGCGCAAACCAAGGTTTTACTGTATTTCAAAGCAGATAAATAATGGAGATCGCTTTTCAGAATGTCTAAACCAGAGTGAATTGAGTAATACACTGTAATGTCAATTGGTATACAATCTTTACATGTACACATTTTCTTTCATTTATTGCATTTCTGTTTTTTTTTTGTTTTTTTAACAAGAAAATCCCTTTCTGAATTTTATTTCAATATTATTGTTCTCTGTTTAAGGTTTCCTGTTTATATATATTTTATTTATTTTTTGTTGTAAAGCCAAGTAAACAAAGAATTACATTTAAATCAGAGAAACAGAAAAGACCAACAATATTAAAAGGACTCATTTACACCAACAAGCTACACTGAATGTACACGTGACATTTCATTAGGTTATGTACACTGCAGCAGCATTGTGATGCAGTCGTTTTGCATCCCAACACACTGCACTGAAAAAAGTACTTTCAAGCAGTAAATTGTATTCTAGCGCCCACCACTGCAAAACATTTGTGTGAACTGACTTTATATAAAGCAAATTGCCTTGTCTTTTCACTGGGTCTGTGTTGGGCAAGGCTGCACAGCCCAGCATAAGTGGTGTGAACTGATGTAAATGATTTTAGGATGTCCATACCTGAGTCTTTTTTTTTTTTTTTTTTCATTCAGCCAGCAGGTTGAACAAATATATTCCTCCATTGATACATTTGATGTGTCTTAGAAATATTAGTTTCGCACGTACATAATTAATATTAGCTATAAAAAAAACCTTCTTGTCTATATAGAAATTAAAGCAAACGATAGGGGTGTGAAAAAGAGAAAAAGGATTACATTTATTGATACATAGAAGAAGCTTATCTCAATCTGATATTCGTAACTATTAACATAACAGATATCACCTCTAAAACCAAGATGGTTTCAATGTTACACAATTATACAAATGATAAAATATTGCTTCAATGGACACATCAGTATTTATAGGAAAGGAAAAATCACAGAGATGAAGAAAAGTAATGATTAGAAATTACCCAATGTCCCTAGGTGAGGTTACAGGAATAGTGTTGCCAGATTACAAAGATAACTAAGGCCTAACTCAGATATGGTTACTACGGACATACATGGACTCCTAATATACTTTTAGGCAAAATCATAAGATAGAAGGAAAGTATGAGAGAGAGAGAGAGAGAGAGAGAGAGAGAGAGAGAGAGAGAGAGAGAGAGAGAGAGAGAGAGAGAGAGAAAAGGGAAAGAGAGAGGCAGAGAGACAGAGGGAGGGAGAGACAGACAGAGGGGGAGAGAGACAGGGAGACAGGGAGAGAGGGGGAGAGGGTACTTTACCAGGCTGTGGTCTACATCAGGACATCCTACACTGCTGATCTCTCTATCAGGACTGACTTCTATCTTTTATACCCCTGAGCCTATAATCTTTCCCTCCAAAAAAACTCAAGTTCCCTAGGATTTGATCATAAGGACCCCCAACCGGTAATTTCCTGCTGTCACATATATATGCCAAGGGATGTTTAGGAGTTTACATATCCATGCATTAATTGACCCCTGCCAACTTTCCTTGTGATCACTCATTCACCTGTGTATTCCCCTACTTGCATATGACACCTGGCCAGCCTATTGTCTAATTAACACAGTAATGTGTTTTTGTTCAATCAGACATCAAAAGACAGGAAATTCTGTTAATACAATGAGGGGACATCTCCTATCAGGAAAGAAATGGGTACTATGAAATGGTATGCCGAGATATATACAGACATATGTATACACACATACATACATATATACATATATATATATATATATATACACATATACATACACACAGATACATACACATCAATCAGGGGCATGATAGTTGCATTCAGGATATAAGTATGAAGATTAATCTCTCCACCACAGTCCCCCCTGAAGTTCCTTCTGGAACTTATGTCCTCCTTCAATGATCCAGTATCCACTCACAACGGCCCAGAACCCCCGACCCTTCCCCCCACCACCACTGTGGCCTCTTCCTTTCTTGAACTCGCCGTAACTCATCCATGTAGACTTGAGACAGTCCTGGTGCCTTTGAGGCTTCAGATCCAAACCATGAGTGTCTGTACTGCAATGTTTCATCACCCCTCTGCATTGGAGGAGTGGAACTCCAACATTGATGGCGGGATCCTTACATATTTAGTCCTGTATCCTGAAAATATGGTGTTATAATTGTCACAATTGGATCGGACCGCGAGACAGCACTTTTTCGGCGTGATGAAGGAAAGTTCAGGAGAGTCTTCTCCATGGCACGTTTGTCTCAAAAAAAATAATGACTTGGTTTTCGTTGCTTCTTCAGGTGGTGGTTGGGTGGGCCTCCGGACAGTCATGTATCAATACAAAAGGAGAACGTCAGTGTACAGTTTCTGGAGGAATGTCAGATAGGAGCAGTGGGGTGGCTATAAAGCTGTAGGTAGACTAGGGGAGGTAGAATTACGTTTGGGAGGTAAAAAAACAGAAATGCCCAGGGGTAGTTTGGTTTCTCTAGGTGTACAATATGGCACTGGCGGGCGGGAATGCTCACGCCTCTTATAAAAAAAACAAAATGATATGACTGATATCCTAGTTACATTATCCTGATAAGATGGATGAAAGAAACCAAAATAACAACTTAGAGAGTATACTATTACAGAAGGAAAGGACGAGAGGTGAGTAATGAAAAAGAATAAGGAAAATAGAGGAGAAGAAAAAAAAATAATACCCCTAAAAGTAAAAACCTACCGATTTAATGCTGCTCCAACCAATATCTTAAGTTTACATTCCACTTTAGATTGTTAAAGAGCATTGAATCGGTATCCAAAAAAATAACAATACCTAGTTTTCCTACCAACTTTAGCTGATAGTGAGAAAAAATATTTTCATTAAAAACTACTCCTCTCTCATACTAGTAATTGGTGGTATTTTTGCCGGTCAGGTACACCGATAATAACGAGAGAGAGATGATTAAAATTTGTAGAATTTAGGTATTTTTGCCGGTCAGGTACACAGATAATAACGAGAGAGAGATGATTAAAATTTGTAGAATTTAGGTAAACCTGACGCACTTTATTATTACAAATTGAAGAGGCTTATCCCTAGAACAACAAGAAAAAAAAAAAATATAGTTCTAGAGTCCTCTCTTAAAAAGGAACAAAAAAAATAAAAAATAAAATAAAAATAAAAAAAATAAAAAATAGACTCCTTTCCCTTATTAGTGATCAACAGGTGAACATGATCATGGTCACTCAACAATTTACAAGTCGGGTTAAAAACATAAAAATAACAAAATTTAAAAGGAGAGGCTTAAACAATGGTTGCCAAAAAAACTCTTAGAATCTAGTCAAACCTGACTGTACTTATTACTAAAAAAAATTGTAGAGGCTTTTCCCCAAACCAAACACTGCATTATTAGTATTTTCAGGTCTATGCACTATTCCCCCTCCTTCAGGTGGACAAAGTTCAAACCTTTTGGAACTTTTCTCACCTGAATGAAATGAGAAAGAGAAAAAAACTTCAAAAAATTAAAAGTAACAAAATTATAACCATAACACTACAGGGAGAACAACAAAAATAATAATAAAAACGGACAAAATAAAAATAAAATAATAAAAAATAATAAGAAAAATTAAAAATTGATTAAAAAAAATAATAAAAATAGAGAAAAAAATAACAAATGAATAAAGAAAAATAACGTTTACAAAAATTTAAAAAAGTATAAAAAATGAAAAGCGAGAAAAAAAAAAAAATTCTAATCGAAAAAAAATGTATATAAAAAAAAATGAAATAAAAATTAAAAATTTTGTTTGAACATGATACTGGTCAGGATTGGAACAGGTTTCTTCAGAAATTTGTTTCTGTAGATGTATGGGGTGTCAGGTTTGATATCAAGCCTTTTCTCTGGGGTAACAAGGGTGCGTCCTTATGTCTCGGCTATATCTATTCCCAGGACCGGGGAAGACGTACAGTATACTCCCTGAGGTAATGTACCCCGCGGAGTATGGTTCAACTCGTAGGCAGAATATAGGGCATCATTGGACATCTGATACCAGCACCAACTCCCTTGCCTCGGTCCCGTAATAGTGACCTGCATCGGGAACCGCCCCCTGGGTGCAGTTTACTAAAGTTTTTGGCCCTAAAACATCCTGATTTCCATCTCCCCTGTTACCCCCTTCCCTGCTCACCCTGAGGACTGCTCCAGAATCTCTGGAACTCCTCACCCCCTATGTTCAGCCAGGCGCTACCCTTTCCACACCTAGGTGTCCCTAAACAAACCTATTTTATTCCGGGAATAAAATGTTTTCTCAGTCTGCTCCATATCAGAGAATTCCCAGTCGTTATTATTTTTGTTCCACCCCCTTCCCTTACATTATAAACTTAGAGATGGGCCTTTCTATTCATGCCTTGCACAACCTTTTGGCACCATTTAAATCATGTTGCCCAATCTTACCTACCCAACTTCTAACTCCTCTCCATATCCCAACGGAAGTTTCAGTAAGTGTAAAGAGGATGTCGGGTTTGCCATAAAACCTTTCCTCCGGGCGACTCGGGGTGCGACCTGGGATTCCTTCTATATCCATCCAAAGGACAAGAGAATAGGTGCAATAGACTCCCCGAGGTAGTGTACCCAGTCGAGTACAATTCAACCTAATGCTGACAACAGTGCATCACTAGACATGTGATACCAGCACCTGTACCCCCAGCATTCGGTATTGAGTCCAACAGTTCAAGAATCACCCTAGTTCCATGACTAACACCCCATCGGTATCCTCCAGGACAAAAAACAAAACTTGCCTATGTCCTACATAATACCTAGGTGTTTTCTCCCTCACAATGATCTCCCCATTCAGAATACAGAGTGAAATACCTTCCCAACATTCCTCATTCACCACCGTGTATTGACCTGAAATGTAAAAGACATCGTGGTCATGCTTCTGACAGAGGGAAATATCAACCTGCCCTCAGCTTCCGTACCCTCTGATCACATGTGGGTCACTTAGCCACAGATGCAACAACATGGAATCCCCAGTCAGTAAGGCCATTGATGTCCACAGATCTACAGACCGAGTCTGCACTTCCGTCTATGGGATCATATAGCACCTCACCTTTCACAATCCAAACCAGTACAGCCCATCCAGGCATTTGACCACTACTTTGGATTCGTATAAGCGATGAGTTGTGTTAAAGTCTTACTGAGTGGTGACGCCAACTCCTTAGGCTACTGCCCTTCATACAGATATTTGTATAATCAGCTTGATACTGGTCGATAACTCCACCTGCCCCTGCATGTACGCCAAAGCCAATGACATATTTTTGTCCTATACTCTATCATACCCTCTTCCAATCTCTTAACATGGTCAACGAAATCTCGAGCCATATTAAACTGGGTATTTATGTAACTTTGTTGCATGTTGTCACGAATGTCACCAATCTCTCTGAGCAACAAAGCCGTGCTTATTGTCTGAAGCCATGGCTGCGAGTTTGTTCCTCAGGAGACCACCTTCCATCCTGTTACTAACACCCATCCTGGCTCCTATTCCCCCTATATAGTGCTGAATACACCCCTGCTCTGTTGGGTTACTCCTCAGAGATAAGCGTCCTGCGTGAACCTCAGTCTGTGTCTGCACGTTTCTGGGAGCAAGCCACTGGTCACTTGAGTTAGTGTATACTCAGCACATACAGGGTAATAGGTTTCTTATCAACCACTGTGAGATGCTGAAGCGACGTGGTACCGGCCTACTGTACCCTGTTAGCCAGCGTTTATTCCCTTCTTTTAACAGGGCATGTTCCTGTATGTAGTTACTCACCTTACTCGTGTCGGGATTCAACCTCTCAGGTGAGACATCAACTAGGGGTACCTCACATGTCCAGTAAACAAGAGCTTCTCGGTAGGACTGCTAAGCTTGAGACACTACCTCTGCGAGGAAGTTTTCATCCCCTTGATGTATCACCTGGCACCCTCTAGTTTGGCCAACAGACACCTTATTATGCAAAGATACAAGTCTCCTGGGTACCTGCCCCACATACATTTAGGTTATCGTAGTCACCCATTCAAACATTTTTCTTTCAATTCCTGTCTGGATTCAAAACCCTCAGAACAGGGTGGACTCCAGGGTTTAACCCAATAGGGTCTGATAGCTTAGTACCCAAATTGACTGTGACATATGTACAAAGTTCCGTCTCTGCCCAAAGTTCCATCCCTGCCCTAGGGATGAGAATAGAACGAGTTGGATTACCTAACCCCTCCCGGATATGTAGCCCAGGGTCTCCCAATGTGTTCCTGATTATCTCCAGCTCTATAGTAATTACGGTACCCAATGACCCACCTCCCACTCCAAAGACAGTTGCCCTTGAGCCTCCCTTTTTCCTAAGTATGGGAAATAGTCTGGATACCCAGATTGAAAACCACCTGCCACCAGGTGCACCCACTACCTCCTAGAGGCTGCACACCTTCTCCCCCGCTCTATCAGTAATTAGACTATGTTATCCTTCACCACTACAAAACAAACTGCCTCCATTATTCAGACAGGACCCACATGGAAAACAGGAGTCTAGTGCCACCCTGGGGTACTGATCTTCTTGGCATGCAGGTCACAGACCACCCATTAAAGTACACAAGTAATCTAGGACAGGAAGGACACCTTTGGCTATTAACTAAGGAGAATACTGCATGCCCCCATATATATCGGAAGCGAGGGCCCTTGGACTAGCCAAGAGCTGGTATCTTTTCATACGATCTTCCTACACACCTTTTCTCCAGACTCAATCAAAACTATATAATACAAGGTCAGACCTATACACTTTCAACTTGTATGCAATCAGGCAGGCCCTCATACCACATGTCTGCAGGTAAATCTAAAAGAAATTGTAAAACACAAATTGCATAATGTGTATCCAGCTCAAGGGACTGGTGCTACCCAACACAACTGACCAATATCCTAAGGAAAAAATAAAAATAAAATAAAAAAATCCCTTGCAGTACTGAACAATAGGGGGTACACAAGGCGATCAGTGTACCTGGACACACACCGCTATTCATTAGGCAATTGGTAACAATTAGCCACCACAACTGACAAAAAGAAATTCTAGGAGAAAAATAGTGTTGCACGGTGACACGGAAGGAAACCGTTGTGAACTCAATTTGGGGACATACAGATAGCTAGGGACATTAGCATACCTTAGCCTGAGGCAATATAACCTTGTACAGCCAGGCTTAACAGCGGGGGGGGGGGGGGAGTTTAAGCTGTGCTAAACACATGTCTGGCCAAAGTAGCATCAGTTCCTTCACTTTTTTTTTTTTTTTTTAGCTATGGAACTACACGTGTCAGCATGGCTGATCTTCGGTAATAAGAAAACAGATATGCCATGGATCTATGGCTGATCCATTTCAAACTCTGGAGAACACCCCAAAACTCTTTTATCACAAAACAACAGTACCCCTGAACGCTACTTAGCCTAATATATGTGTTAGAGTGCCAATTATCCCCTGCCGTCTTACTCAACTTTTCATTAAAAAAAAATTATACGTAGACTTCAGTTAGTTGGTTCTGCTATTCAGTGGATCAGAACATACCATCCACGTTAGGTGGTCCAAAAAACATGGTCCGATGGACTGACAACTAGACGGTAGTGGTCATGAAAACCTAAAAACATAGTGAAACCTGACTGACTGACCAACTTAAAGTTGTCTTATTCTGAAAGACTGGAAACTCAGTTATCAAATCTGTAAAACACAAAATAAAAGTTAGTAATAAACATTCAAAAACAAAAAAAACATTCTTATCCTGGAAACAAGTCAATGGTTATTTACCGGTAACAATACATTAGCATATGAAACACAAATTTTCATTACATTACATTCCCTGTGCACTTTTTAAAATACCAAAAAAATTGTTGAGCTCAACTTTTCATTTATATGTATTATTTAATACATATAGACTGCCACGTGGACTTCATTTATATATATATATATATAAAAAAGGAGGAAAAGAAAAAGATGTTTTTCTTTTTTCCTTTTTTATAGTATACTAATAGTTCCCCCCAAAAAAAGAAAAATGTATTCACCATGGTTAAAAATGAGCAGCTCAAAACACAAACACAAACACAAAGTGCCCCCTTTGTCTGGCAAGACAGTTATACTTTACCATACTGAGCACACTGAAAAACTTCAAAACAACAAACTGTTTCTTCTATGGAAGCAAAGTTACAGTTAATATTAGGAGGCTTTTTTACTTTTGTTTTACAGTTCAATTGTTTGCATGACAATACAGCTGTTCACACATTCTCACAGACCTGGAAAGAAGGGGGGGTCATTTGGGCTGTCAGCAGCTGAGAACACACGTCACACACACACCATTCAATGTGTCAAAGAAATAGGTTGAACTACAGAACACCATTCATAATTTTAAACTTTAACAAACACAAAACATCACGATCCATGGATCTCACACACTTCCGCACAACACACTTAGCTAGGTCAAATATGACCTCAAGACCATACACAGATCATCCTGTTCTTTATCATACTTGAATCTATAACCTCTGTTCCCCACTACTACATTTTAGTGGCTGACCCTGCTTGTCCGTATTAGAAAATACTCACCTCATCAGTTCTGTTCATCCCTGTACTTCAAGCATCCTTTAAAATACCGTTTCCAGTCCAGCGATTCCCAATATTGCATATTTCACAACCCAAGGTCCACATTTATCTATCATTTCTTCCTTCCGGGTCAAGTGGTAAGGTTCCCCACGGTTAGACCCTGGAAACGATTTGATTTCCCATCCTTTTATGGACGAAGGACCTTGAGTTGCTCCCGCAGACCTTTTTTACCAGTCGCATTCCCCAAAGCTTAGCTAGAGCTTTGATCAATAATTGGGTCGACAGGTACCGCCCCTGCCGCCTTTGCCTCCTCTTCTTCACTACTTGTCATCAAGCGACTATAGCCCTTCGAAAAAGTTAGCCCGGAGATTTTCCAAACTAAATAAGTTTAATCTCCCCGTGGACTTTCCATTGTATTTTAAAAGAAATGCTTACCTACCACAGAGCTTCCCAAGCATTAAGCTTGATTAGACCCTATGATTGTTTGTAGGGTAGGAGGCAATTCTAACTGACGTTCAATGATCTTTTAGCAGTCACAATACAGCCAGTGTTTGCAGATCTAATTACACCGTTAGTTTACACAGAAAGATAGATTCACATACATCCAGATAATTCAGTGTGATTTAGTCTCCGTTTCCCCTAATGCGATTTGCCATGTGACCTTGGACCCAAAGTCGCATTACAAATCGCAGCCTACTGTTTTCAATAGCCCCCATTCCAATCTATGTGGCTCAAAGCTGCAGCGACTGTTAAGGTACCTGCAGCATTCTGATGCGACTTCTGGATCAAAAAAACGCATGCAAGGCCACACCATAGTCGCACTACAGCTGCATCTCACAATCGCATCCTGTATCAGGCGACTTTGGAGTTGCATATGGGGAAACGCAGCCCAAAAGCATAGGTGCGTTTCACTCACAAGATTGGCCTAATATTCAAAGGGTTCACTGAAATTTATTTTTGGCAGAGACACACTGGGCCAGATTCCCGTAGATTTGCGGTTTTCCGGCGTAGCGTGGCGTATTCCATTTACGCTACGCCTCCGCACCTTTTACGGGCAAGTGCTGTATTCTCAAAGCACCTGCTCCGCAATTTGCGGCGGCGCAGCGCAAATAAGCCGGCGCAACTGTGCGTAATTTAAATTAGGAAGGAGGGGGGCGTGCTGTGTCTAAATTAAGTGCGCCCCCGCGCCAAACGAACTGCGCATGCGTTGGCCATAAACGTAGCCCACTGTGCATGCTCCATAGTACGCTGCAAATTGGTTTCAACGTGAACGTAATTAACGTACAGCCCCATTCGCAACGAGCTACGTAAACAACGTACACAACGGAAAAACCAGACGTTGTCCATACCTAACATGGTGTACGCCAGACCTACGCAAGGTCACCCCTCCTTCTAGCAGGGGTAACCATACGCTCACCCAAACTATGCTAACTACGACGATGGCACGCAATTACGCTCAGGAATCGGCGTACAACGCTCATTTGCATATTCAACGCAGAAATCGACGGGAACGCCACCTAGCGGCCAGCATAACATTACAACTTAGATCCGACGGTGCAAGTGACTTACGCCAGTCGGATCTAGGCAAAATCCATGCGTAACTGATTCTAAGAATCAGTCGCTTAGATACCCAGGGCCAGAAACCAGAGACACAACGGTGTATCTGGAGATACACCGTCGTACCTAGCTGAGAATCTGGCCCACTGTTTTCAAGTTTCCAAACAGCATGCTTATTATTCGCACTGACACCCTGCTGCAATTTCATTTTATATATCTACATTATTCAAAATCAGTCTCATCAACATAAAGGGTTACATAGACAAAAAGTAAAAGGTTAAGTTCTGAAAAGTTAGTTTGTTAGGTAAAAAAAAACGGTTAAAACAAAAGACTTAAAAACCGGCTCTGTATACCATACAAAAAAATCATATTTATCCAAACTTCAAACTCTCCTATCACACGGGGAACCATTTGTCTTAGAAATATTAGTTTCGCACGTACATAATTAATATTAGCTATAAAAAAAACCTTCTTGTCTATATAGAAATTAAAGCAAACGATAGGGGTGTGAAAAAGAGAAAAAGGATTACATTTATTGATACATAGAAGAAGCTTATCTCAATCTGATATTCGTAACTATTAACATAACAGATATCACCTCTAAAACCAAGATGGTTTCAATGTTACACAATTATACAAATGATAAAATATTGCTTCAATGGACACATCAGTATTTATAGGAAAGGAAAAATCACAGAGATGAAGAAAAGTAATGATTAGAAATTACCCAATGTCCCTAGGTGAGGTTACAGGAATAGTGTTGCCAGATTACAAAGATAACTAAGGCCTAACTCAGATATGGTTACTACGGACATACATGGACTCCTAATATACTTTTAGGCAAAATCATAAGATAGAAGGAAAGTATGAGAGAGAGAGAGAGAGAGAGAGAGAGAGAGAGAGAGAGAGAGAGAGAGAGAGAGAGAGAGAGAAAAGGGAAAGAGAGAGGCAGAGAGACAGAGGGAGGGAGAGACAGACAGAGGGGGAGAGAGACAGGGAGACAGGGAGAGAGGGGGAGAGGGTACTTTACCAGGCTGTGGTCTACATCAGGACATCCTACACTGCTGATCTCTCTATCAGGACTGACTTCTATCTTTTATACCCCTGAGCCTATAATCTTTCCCTCCAAAAAAACTCAAGTTCCCTAGGATTTGATCATAAGGACCCCCAACCGGTAATTTCCTGCTGTCACATATATATGCCAAGGGATGTTTAGGAGTTTACATATCCATGCATTAATTGACCCCTGCCAACTTTCCTTGTGATCACTCATTCACCTGTGTATTCCCCTACTTGCATATGACACCTGGCCAGCCTATTGTCTAATTAACACAGTAATGTGTTTTTGTTCAATCAGACATCAAAAGACAGGAAATTCTGTTAATACAATGAGGGGACATCTCCTATCAGGAAAGAAATGGGTACTATGAAATGGTATGCCGAGATATATACAGACATATGTATACACACATACATACATATATACATATATATATATATATATATACACATATACATACACACAGATACATACACATCAATCAGGGGCATGATAGTTGCATTCAGGATATAAGTATGAAGATTAATCTCTCCACCACAGATGTCATACTTACCAACTTACCAACTGTCCTGAATTTCCCAGGACATTCCCGGGATTTAGACCTTATCCCCATGATTTGCGATTACCGGGATAAATGATTTTTTTCCTGATTTTTTTTCGCTAGAGGAGGCTGGGTGGGTGGCAGCTAATAGAAATTGAGCTGCGGCACTGCCCACCTCCTGCCCCACTGCCGTCTGTCTGTGAAATTATGTGGCAAAGGTTGGGGATGGGTGGCGCCGCAGCTGAATTCCTATTGGCAGCCACCCGGCTGGCTCCTCCACTGTCCACTGTGTTCTATAATGGCAGCAGAGAGAGTCTCTGCTGCTGGGGGATCATACCAGATGTAGGGGGGCTCCAGTGGGGGACACCTGATGTAAGGGGGACTCCTCTGGTGACACCTAATGTAAGGAGGGACCATGCAGGGAATGCCTGGTGTATGGAGGTGGGAATGCCTGGTGTATGGAGGGACTCCGCTGGGATTGCCTGGTGTAAAGAGGGACTCTGCTGGGGACACCTGGTGTCAGGCATCTGGTGGCAGGCGACGTGGCAAGTGACACGCTCAGGGCTTCCACTGATTCTGCAATATGATGAGTTTTATATTACAATGTAATATAAGAAATAATGCACTTCAATCATCCTGACACCATAACAACCATGGTGCCGTGATAATTAAAGCACTAACATCAGGTGTTTGCAGTATCTTTATCTGCTGATTGTTAAACTCTGAAATACACATTTCTATTGTGGTGTAGGATCTGGGCCTGTTGTCCCTTCATCCCTTTCTTTCTTTTGCTTGCTTTCTCCCTTTGTTTCTCCCCCCCCATCCCTCGTTCATCTCAGACTCTAACCACCCCCCATTTGAGTTACGCCCCTTAAGCCACGTCCAATATTTAGCTTAAACCACGCCCATTTTTTTCCATCGCTTTGCACCCCGCATTTTTCCCACTCAGTCACACCTACAAATGATTGCCCCGCCCCATAATTATAATAAGACTCCGCCCACAGACAAAAAAGTGTCCCTATCATTTTTTTTACAATGTTGGCAACTATGTGCTGTGGATGCGGGAATCCTCCCGATGTGCCACTGTATTCTGACAGTGGGATGCCCCCACTGTCCGAATACATCGATCAGAGCTGCAGCAGATTGGCTTTAGCCTTATAGTCAGACAGCAGTGTTCTTTGAATGCCCAGAATACCAAAAAGCTCTGTAGATTAAAGTGGGTTCAGTTTTTATTTTTTTTAAATAACAAACATGTCATGCTTATCTCCACTGTGCAGTTCGTTTTGCACAGAGTGGCCAGATCGTCCTGTTGTAGGGTTCCTCTGCGGCTCCTCCCCGCAATAGATAACCCCCTCTGGGAAGCTCTATCCCAAGTGGGTTAACTTGCAGGCGTGCTCCCGTGCCATACAGTTGGCGTCTATAGCAGCCAAGTCTATGACTCAGCCCGGCGGCAGCGTCATTAGATTTGATTGACAGCAGCGGGAACCAATGGCTGCGCTGCTATCAATCTATCCAATGACGAGCCGAGAAGCTGTGGGGATAGCGACGCGGGATCACGCTCACAGAAATTTGAGGCTCAGGTAAGTAAAATGGGGGGGCTGGGGGACCAGGCACAGCAAGGTGTTTTTTCACCTTAGTGCAGAGGATGCAATAAGGTGGAAAAACACAAGAGTTTACAACCCCTTTAAGTACAATATGAATAAGATTTGTTTGACCTTTTCTAAGTAGTGTACTTTTGTAAATGTTAATATTGCCTTTAAAAGAATAATTATGCCTACACTATTCTGCATCACATAAACATTAACCTTATTGTAGCCTCTGCCTTAATGTGCATATGAACTGAGAGCAAAGTAATTTTCACTGCGTCACTATAAGGTATTAATAGAGCTTACCATTTATCCATTGCTTATTAAAAATCTGCAGTATAAGCCACACAGTGATCTCCAGTTTATAATATGAAAATAATAAACATGGAGCTGGTTGAGAAAAAGTTCTTCTTAGCCAGTCTCGTATGTTAGTGGTGGCATGAGCAGCACAAAAACTTACCTACACCCTAAATTCTGTCATCTTACAATTTATAATCTTGAATGCAGCTGTTACTGTAAATAAGAGAGTCTCAAATGGTGAGATCTGCTGTTGTCTGAGATGTCACAGAGACCCACCATTTGAGACCCTTTCTTATTACAGTAACAGCTGCATCCACGATTAATAAGAAAGGGTCTCATTGGTGGGTCTCTGTGAGATCTTACTTTTGACCCCTGAACTTTGCAGTACTACTGACCCCTGAACTCACTTACTACAGAGAGCAGAGGTCAGGAGTAAGCGATGCACAGTTCAGAGGTCAGTAGTAAGTCATTCAGAGGCCAGGGGTCAGGAGTATGCGATTCAGAGTTCAGGGGTCAGCAGTAAGTGATGCAGAGTTGAGGCAAATAGCAAGTGCTGCAGAGTTCAGGAGTCATTAGTAAATGATGCAGAGATCAGGGGTCAATAGTAAGTGACACAGAATTCAGGGGTTAGCAGTAAGTGATGCAGAACTAAGAGGTCGATAGCAAGTAATGCAGAGTTCAGGAGTCATTAGTAAGTGACGCAGATTTCAGGAGTCATTAGAAAGTGACGCAGAGTTTAGGGGTCAGGAATAAGTGACACAGAGTTCAAGGGTCAGGAGCGTGTGATGCAGGGTTTAGCGGTCAATAGTAAGTGACACACAGTTCAAGGGTCAGTAGAAAATGACGCAGAGATCAGGGGTCAATAGTAAATGACACAGAGTTTAGGGGTCAGGAGTAAACGACACAGTGTTCAGGGGTCAGCAGTACGTGACACAGGGTTCAGGGATCATTATGTGTAAAAAAATGTAGCGCTGAGAAACAACAAAAGTGATATCTATGACAATAATATGTGGTCAATAGACCATGAATGCAATGAAAAAAATCAGAATCAACAACAGTGAAAGTGAAGTCCTTATGCAAGGAGGTGTTGAGTAACACCAAACACATGAACATAAATAAATAAATAAAGTCCATCCACGAATTAAAGTGAAAAATACTGTAGAAAAGAAGTGACTTCATGGATCTTCAGACGTGATGGCCCACATAGCAGAAGGGAAATGAAATGCTCTTACCAGAAATGTAGGACCTGTCTGTAATCTACAGCAGATCAATCAGGCATAGGGACTCCTGTGGCATGAACAGCTGGGCTCGCTCCAACACAGTGGAAGGGACTCCAATCATCGGTGGAAAGCCAAACGTGCGTGGTGTCCTAGGGCCGATATCCTGGTTTCGTTCTCAAGGGCAATGAGGATGGCACTGGTGCAACCCTGGAAAGGGTGGGATGGAAGTGGCTGGATGGCTCCAAGCACCATGGGGAGAGAAGGAGAGAAAGAACAACGCAGCCCCAATGGTGCAGGTAAATGGGATAAGGTTTTATTGTAATAAAACCAAACATATAAAAGTGATCAAAATTAAAACAGCAATGTGGGAAAGGGTAAAAACCAAGCTTTTGTAAATGATGCAGACTTCAGAGGTTAGTAATGACTTAGGGGTCAGTAGTAGGTGACAGAGAGTTTAAGGGTCAGTAGTAAATGATTCAAAGTTCAGGGATCCGTAGTAAGTGATGATTCAGAGGTTAGTATTAAATTATGAGTGAGTAGTTAGTGATGCAGAGGTAAGGAGTCAATAGTAAATCACCTACTACTAACCAATAACAAATCCTCAATTATTGCAATCAAAAAATTTTAAATTAAATGTGTTATGTACTTAAATAGAGCACCATGTTACTACTGTCACCAAAAAAGCGTATTTACTACACGTAATACAACGAATAATCCAAAAAAACGATGCTGCACTACTTGAATAGAAACGAACATCTCAAACATCAGTAGTGTCTTGAGTCCATGTACAGTGTGGAAAATAAGTATTTGAACACCCTGCTATTTTGCAAGTTCTCCCACTTGGAAATCATGGAGGGGTCTGAAATTGTCATCGTAGGTGCATGTCCACTGTGAGAGACATAATCAAAAAAAAAATCCAGAAATCACAATGTATGATTTTTTAACTATTTATTTGTAGGATACAGCTGCAAAGAAGTATTTGAACACCTGAGAAAATCAATGTTAATATTTGGTACAGTAGCCTTTGTTTGCAATTACAGAGGTCAAACATTTCTTGTAGTTTTTCACCAGGTTTGCACACACTGGAGGAGGGATTTTGGCCCACTCCTCCACACAGATCTTCTCTAGATCAGTCAGGTTTCTGGGCTGTCACTGAGAAACACGGAGTTTGAGCTCCCTCCAAAGATTCTCTATTGGGTTTAGGTCTGGAGACTGGCTAGGCCACGCCAGAACCTTGATATGCTTCTTACAGAGCCACTCCTTGGTTATCCTGGCTGTGTGCTTCAGGTCATTGTCATGTTGGAAGACCCAGCCTCGGCCCATCTTCAAAGCTCTAACTGAGGAAAGGAGGTTGTTGCCCAAAATCTCGCAATACATGGCCCCGGTCATCCTCTCCTTAATAAAGTGCAGTTGCCCTGTCCCATGTGCAGAAAAACACCCCCAAAGCATGATGCTACCACCCCCATGCTTCACAGTAGGGATGGTGTTCTTGGGATGGTACTCATCATTCTTCTTCCTCCAAACACAGTTAGTGGAATTATGACCAAAAAGTTATATGTTGGTCTCATCTGACCACATGACTTTCTCCTCTGGATCATCCAAATGGTCATTGGCAAACTTAAAGCGGATCTCCACCCTAAAGTGAAGATCCGCTGATCGGAACCCTCCCCCCCTCCGGTGTCACATTTGACACCTTTCAGGGGGGAGGGGGGTGCAGATACCTGTCTAAAGACAGGTATCCGCACCCACTTCCGGCCCGCAGTCTCGGGCAAAAGACGGGCTTTTCCCGTTGTATGCTGGGAACTCTCGGCTCCCAGCACACAGCGGAAGCCAATCGCCGTAGGGAACCGGGCAGTGAAGCCAGAGCGCTTCACTTCCTGGTTCCCTCGCCGTGGATGGAGGGGGGAGCAGCAGGGTGACGAGCGATCGCTCGTCCTCTGCTACGGATGCCGCTGGACTCCAGGACAGGTAAGTGTCCTAATATTAAAAGTCAGCAGCTGCAGTATTTGTTGCTGCTGGCTTTTAATATTTGTTTTTGGTGAACCATCCGCTTTAAGACGGGCCTTGACATGTGCTGGTTTAAGCAGGGGAACCTTCCGTGCCATGCATGATTTCAAACCATGATGTCTTAGTGTATTACCAACAGTAACCTTGGAAACGGTGATCCCAGCTCTTTTCAGGTCATTGACCATCTCCTCCCGTGTAGTCCTGGGCTGATTTCTCACCTTTCTTAAGATCATTGAGACCCCACGAGGTGAGATTTTGCATGGAGCCCCAGTCCGAGGGAGATTGACAGTCATGTTTAGCTTCTTCCATTTTCTAATGATTGCTCCAACAGTGGACCTTTTTTCACCAAGCTGCTTGGCAATTTCCCCGTAGCCCTTTCCAGCCTTGTGGAGGTGTACAATTTTGTCTCTAGTGTCTTTGGACAGCTCTTTGGTCTTGGCCATGTTAGTAGTTGGATTCTTACTGATTGTATGGGGTGGACAGGTGTCTTTATGCAGCTAATGACCTCAAACAGGTGCATCTAATTTAGGATAATAAATGGAGTGGAGGTAGACATTTTAAAGGCAGACTAACAGGTCTTTGAGGGTCAGAATTCTATCTGATAGACAGGTGTTCAAATACTTCGTTGCAGCTGTATCATACAAATAAATAGTTAAAAATTCATAAATTGTGATTTCTGGAATTTTTTTTTTTTTGATTATGTCTCTCACAGTGGACATGCACCTACGATGACAATTTCAGACCCCTCCATGATTTCCAAGTGGGAGAACTTGCAAAATAGCAGGGTGTTCAAATACTTATTTTCCGCACTGTATATACCAGAGCAATACTACAACTAATAATCCTGTAATACAATAATCAAAATTGTGAAACAATTCGTAACAAAGTGTCCACATGTTTGGTAAACACTAGACAGAAAGGTCTATAGAAAAAAGTATTTGTAACAAAGTGTCTATGTGTTTGTTAGACAGAAAGGTCTATAGAAAAAAACAATGAGATATTCAATAGACAAGATGATCCACCATAATTTGCACAAAGAAAAAAAGGGGAGAACCGTTGGGACTTTATATGAGGCGGTGACCTGGTAAGGTCAATTGCCTCCATCACTATTTCTATCAAAAAAAAGGTGGGGGGGAAATTGGGACTTTAAATGAAGCAAGTAGGTGTATAAAGTTTAGTTTAATGTATAAAAATGAACATACAAACGCATTATCATGAGTGTGTATCCAATACAATTATAATAACTGGTACAATTCATAAAAATGTATATCTATACATACAATATAGGCAAGTTGCCATATGATTATAAACGGTTGATATAAAAAATTATACATACTGACAGATATCAATTGAATCATAGGAACACAGCATTTAATAGCTCTATGCATTTCATTGATTGATCCACTCTTCAGAAGCATGCACGTTAATTCAATAAAAAATATATCATTGAAGGACCATAGGTGCTGAAACCATCAATACAGTCCTATATCGATGATTTCAGCACCTATGGTCACTCTGACTACTCCAATTTCTGGCAATATGTCTCCCCTGGATGATTCTCTTGCTGGACAGCAGGCCACTCACACCACCTCAGCTCCCGTTGGAAATGCCCCCCTTTGGGGGTCCCCGATCTGCAGTGCCACACTCTCAGTCCAAATAGCAATTTATATAGTCAACGTTGTAAGTTTGAAAAAGAGTGGGCATTTTTATCTGATTAGACTGTTTATTTGGTCTAACCTTTTTTTATATTTGTATTTTTTATGATTTTTATTTATTTATTTATTTGGGTAGGATTAGGCCTTGTATAGGATAGCCAGAGGTCAACGGTCTGATGGAGCGTTTTCATCGGTCAAAACCGATCGTGTGTGGGCCCCATAGGTTATTTAACCTTAGGTTAAAAAAAAGCCTTTCTCTAAAATCAACCTATGGATTCCTAACCGATAGGTCAACCGATCGTTAGTAGGCACGACCATCGGTTACAAATCCACGCATGCTCAGAATCAAGTCGACGCATGCTTGGAAGCATTGAACTTCATTTTTTTCAGCATGTTGTTGTGTTTTACGTCACTGTGTTCTGATACGATCGTTTTTTTAACTGATGGTGTGTATGCACATCAGCCCATCAGTTAGCTTCATCGGTTAACCTATGACAACTGTCCCTCAGACTGTTCTCATCGGATGGACTGATCATGTGTACAAAGCTTAGGACCATACAGCAACTCCTTCTATGAGATTTTTAATTTAACTCTTGTGCATGCTCCTGAAGAGTGGATCAATCCATGAAATGCATAGAGCTATTAAATGCTGTGTTCCTATGATTCAATTGATATCTGTCAGTATGTATAATTTTTGATATTAACAGTTTATAATCATGTGGCAACTTGTCTATATTGTATGTATGGATATACATGTTTATGAATTGTACCAGTTATTATAATTGTATTGGATACACACTCATGATAATGCATTTATATGTTAATTTTTATATATTAAACTAAAAACTTTATACACCTACTTGCTTAATTTAAAGTCCCAATCTCCTCCCCCACCTCCTTTTTTTTGATAATGTGCAAAAAGTTCCTTCAATGTGCTAGTGCTCTCCTCCACCAATGTGCTTTGGCCACTCACCTCATATTTTGACCACTGTTTTACCAGTGGGTCAAAATCAGCAGTTCCCCTCTGAGGGTATTACAGAGTAGACATGTGCACAACAAAAATGTTTGTATTTTTTTGTTCTGTTTCGTCTCGTTGCATAGATTCGTAAAGATTCGTATTTTGTAAGACGCAAGTTTTTCTATTTGGACCCGATCGTATTTTGTAAGACGCAAGTTTTCCTATTCGGACCCGTTCGTATTTCGTAACAGTTTTATTTTCGTTTATACTGAATGATGTGTAATTCTGTCTAATTTATTTTGTTGATTCAAAATTCATAATTTTGTTAGATAATAATTTTCGTTAAATGGATTCGTAATTTTGTACTTTCATAAATACATAGCAACACCCGGCTAATCCATATTAAGATATACTTTCTCTTAAGCCCCGTACACACGGTCGGACTTTTTGCCAACAAACGTCAAAATGAGCATTTTCCAAAAAATCCGACCGTGTGTACGCTCTATCGGACAAACTTTTTCGGTTTTAAAAGTCCAGCCAACTCCCTTTGGACAAAAATCCACGGAAAAGTTTGTTTGAAGTCCGATCGTGTGTACGAGGCTTTACAGTGTACAATGTGACTCAGCACAAAAGAGATAAGCTGATTGGCTAAGATATTAAGTAAGATACATCACTCACTAACTACACTGCCCAGTGCCCATTCGAAAGAACGATACAAGTACACAAATTTACGATCGACAATGAAACGGATTTACAAAACACTCGAATGAAAATATGAACATACAAATGAAAATACGAACAGACAAAGGATTTAAAATACGGAATGCAAATCGTTCGTTATAGATGTCATTTTGGTTCTTTAGCTTTTTCGGTGTTTCATATTTTAGTAAGATTATAAGTAATCATACTGTAACGGTGGCAGATTTTTGGCGAGGTTAGCACAACAGGAATATCAAACCACAAACATATCCGAAATTCAGACAGCAAATGGAGCAAAAGTAAAAAAAACGGAGGAGATATTAGATGCCTTTAGAGAATATTACAGTTTATTGTACACCTCCTCTCTCCCCTCTGACTTCTGCCCAGAAGCCATGACGGGTCTTTTAGACCGGATAGCTCTTGGGTGGTTGTCAGATGAGGAGGACATTGGTATGCCCCATTACCAGTGAGGAGGTTATGGAGGTTATACGTACACTTCCGGGAGAAAAGGCACCAGGCCCTGACGGAATTCCGGGGGAAGTGTACAATAAATATGGAGCCATAATAGCCCCTAAATTGCCAGAAGTATTTACAAATGGATTAGCAAAAGGGACACCTACAGATTCCATGAGAGAAGCACATATAATATTAATTCATAAAGAAATGAAAGATCCAAAATTATATATATATATATATATATATATATATATATATATATATATATATATATATATATATATAGACCAATTGCACTATTAAACATAGATCTGAAAATATTAACAAAGATATTAACCCTGAGAATACAACCCCTGCTCAAAAACATCATAGACTTAGATCAGACAGGATTTATGCCTCAGAGAACAACAGATGTTAACCTACGTAGGCTATATACTAATATACACACTCACTATCTACAGGAAGGATCCAGGACAGTGGCCTCTCTAGATATAGAGAAGGCCTTCGATACAATTGAATGGCCCTTCTTATGGGAGATACTTAGGAGGATGGGTTTTCCATTGGTGTTCATTAAGTGGATACAAACAATATATGAGAGACCTATGTCGGCTGTAAAATGGGGAGGAAAACTGTCATAATTTTTTAAGTTGTATAGAGGTACGAGGCAGGGCTGCCCCCTCTCTCCGACACTCTTTGCAATAGTAATAGAACCGGTAGCAGAAGCCCTCAGGACCTCTCCAAATATCCAAGGACTTCGAGTAGGGGGGCTGGAGGAGAGAGTAGCCCTGTATGCAGACGATATGCTACTATTTTTGAGAGATGCGGGTCCATCTCTGGAGGGAGCATTAGAACTACTAAATACTTGAGAGAGATGAGAGAGTCATGGAATATCCCACAGAGTTACATCTTTAGATATAGGCAAATTACCCATGCATTAGCGGCTCAGTTTTCAGGGGGAACCCCACCAATAATGGAAGTAGGTCTCGAAAAAATGGTGAAAAGTGGAAAAGGGACAATCTCAATCCTATATAAGCACTTAGTAAAAAATACACCATTCGATACAAATAAATTAAGTGAACAGTGGAGAAGAGATGTCCCAAACTTGGTTGGAGGGGGAAAACTGGGAAGACGTGTGGAAGTTCCCACAACAGATACTGGTATCACTTCGAGATAAACTAATACAATACAAGATAATATATAGGAGTCACTATACACCATATAAATTAAATAAGATCTCACAGTCTTACCCTCCGAATTGTTGGAGATGTGCAGACATTTCAGGAGATTTTATGCATATATTTTGGTGATGTCCAAAGATTGTGGCATTCTGGAGGGATGTTCTAAGAATAATTGCTACTGTATAGTAACATCAACAGTTCTGGAACAGGAAGCAGAGATATGTCTATTGGGATTGGTAAGAAAAAAGATTGTCCCGATGGGAAGGAGAACACAGGTGGCACTATTAATGTACTATGCTAGAAAGACGATAATCCTAAATTGGAAAAAGGAAGAGGCCCCTTCGGTGGCACATTGGAAAAATCTAGTCAACAACTGTTTACCACTATACAGGGAGACATACAGTAACAGAGGACAGAGGGAGAAATTTAAGAGCGTTTGGGCAAGCTGGATAGAAAATCCTATGACAGCTTCAGGATAAATAGGACACAGGGTAAGGGTAAATGCACCAAGAAAGGAAGGGAAGGAATGTAAGAGGAATGTGTTAGATGGATGACGATATGGAAGGAATGTTAGAATGGTAGGAATATGGTATATATATGTATGTTTACTGTTTCCTTTTTTTTTGTATGGAAATGAAAAAAATGTAATAAAGAAATTTGTAAAAAAAAATCATTCTGTAACGGTCACCACCATTTACGATCTCCCATTCCATCAACCCACGACAGCTTATCCGACCATCCAGCCGAAAGGACCCGAACCATAAGAATTCCCTCAGAGAGACGAGACATACGCTCTGTGTTCTGAGTCAAATGTATGAATGTTTTAATGGTAAACTCAGCTGGTTCTTATACAGTTACAAACATGTCACAGTTAATCACAGGGACAGTGGAACTCTCCACCCCTAACATCACACAATAAACTTCAATCACATTCTTTTAGATAATGACATTCAGGTGCATTAATTATCCCCCAGATGTCCCGACATTGCCAGTAAGTGATTCACCTGCAGAATACACATTCCTATGTCAGGCGTTCTGTCTCCAACAATAAGGCATTCACACCTGGTCATCAATAGGCTTTAAACAGTGTTATTAACATCTCACAATGGAATGTCTAGGAGCAGACGCAGTTAACACCTCAAAAGCATGTGTCCCCACCTTGAATGAAACATTGACCTTTACAGCTTGTAATATGTCCAGATCTCCTGCAATACATGAATTATTATTTATCAGTCACCCTATGCCCAAAAGGGGCACAGGGTGACCTTAGACCCAAGAGTCATTAGTGATGCTGGCACAGGAGTACCCCCCATCCCTCAAAAGTCTCTGGGCGTCACAGGTCATTCCGTTACATCTCTCCCCTTTCACTGGGAGACTGACACAGGAGGGAACCCCAAACGGGTTGACTCCGAAGTTAGTCAGTAGTTCCAGTCCTCCAATGCTGGTATCCATACAGTACCCCAAATAAATTGCTCCAAACAGAGCTTTACTCACCCAGCCAACCACTGAATCTCTCAGAGAACATGCCTGCCGCTGGGGAGAGGCCTGGACTGGCCCTTCTCTCTGGAGTCCTTTCAGCCGCTGGAGAGAAGACAGGGTGACTGGTAGGGATGAGCTCTGCGTTCGATACGAACGTATGTTCGATTTGAACATCATCTGTTCGTACGTTCGTCAAATTTCGAAGAAAACGGGTCGTTCGCGCCAAATTTAAGTGACGGCATTGCGCGCTGATGATTGGTCAAGCCTGCACCTTGACCCTGCATGATGGCTCAGGGGGGTTAGTACACGCCCCACACTATATAAGGCTGCCTGCAAGGCGGCCTCGTGTAGTGTGTTCCGGCTTTGTTAAAGGGAAGATCAGTTAGAGAGAGAGAGATAGATACACAGTGTCTTTTCTACTAGATAGATAGATAGAGCAGGAAGGCTAGTCAGTTTAGTTAAACTTACAGGGCCAGATTCAGGTAGAGTTAGGCTGGAGTATCAGTGATACTCCAGCCTAACTCTTACTTTGAGCCGGCGTTTCTGTTTTCTGTAAGCAGAAAACAAGAAACGCCGGGTTGGAGTTCCTATACGAGCGGCGTAATTGTATTTCGCCGTCGTATCGGAACTGCAATTTTAAAAATGGCGCTCGGGGCGTTCCCGCTGATTAACGCAGAGAATATGTTAATCAGCGAGAATCGGTAATTCACGATCATATTCGGGCCCGACGCAGTGACTTTCCGACGTTTCCGTAAGAGATACGCGGCGTAAAGAAAAACCAGCCCCCTAGTCGCGTCGAATTTAAAAAAATTTGCGTCGTTTGCTTAAAACGTCCGTGAATGGGGATTGACGTCATTGATGTTCACTGGCAGAATTTGGAGCATGCGCACTGACAGTCGAAGCATGCGCAGTACGTTCGCCGCGGGATCGCGCCTAGTTATAATAATACAAGCCCCCTACCCGCCCAATTTGAATTCCGCCAGCTCATTTTCGCTACGCCGCCTCAACTTTAGGAGCAAGTGCTTTGTGAATACAGTACTTGCTCCTAAAGTTTCGGTGGAGTAATGTAAATGAGAAACGTTACTCCAACAAAAAGATGCGCCCATCTACCTGAATCTGGCCCACAGTGTGTAGAAAATATATATACATCCCTAGGGCCGCGTACACACGACTAAACAAATCCGATGAAATCGGTCGGACAGACCGTTTTCATCGGATATGTCTGCTGGGCTATTTTGGTTTAATCAGTGTACACACGATCAAACCAAAATCCCCGCGGACAGACAGCGCGGTGACGTGGCGGTGACGTTGACGCCGCCACGTCACCACTCCAGGAAGTAAAATACTTCCACGCATGCGTCGAATCTATTCGGCGCATGCGGGAGATTTTTGTCCGCTGGTTAGGCGTACTAACCAGCGGACATGTCGGACGGACGGTTTTCCAGCAGAGAAGTTTTAAAGCATGCTTTAAAACTTATCTGCTGGAAAAACCTGTCTGCTCGCCCGTACACACGATCGGATTTGTCTGCTGAAATGGTCCGTCGGACCGGTTTCAGCAGATAAATTTGATCGTGTGTACACGGCCTAGGAGTTGTACATATATTTATACACTGTATAGCTTAGCTATTCCTATTGTTAGGCAGTGGATTGTGCTACATGCAGTGCTCTAACGTGTTGTACAGTATTACCTGCATAGTGTTTAGTTTACACCTAAACATAGTACTCAGTGTTAGTGGACGTATGCTATTTAATTGCACATACATGCATTAGCTGTTACTGCACGTGTGCTATTTATTTGCACATAAACACAGTCGCTGTTAATGCACGTGGGCTATTTAATTGCACATAAACTTACTGCACGTGCGCTGTTTTTTAGCCCATAAATGCAGTGGCTCTTACTGCACGTTTGCTGTGTTTTTGACCATAAACGCAGTCGGTGTTAGTGAACGTTTGCTGTGTTTTTGGCCATAAACACAGTCGCTTTTACTGCACATTTTCTGTGTTTTTGGCCATAAACGCAGTCGCTGTTAGTGCATGTTTGCTGTGTTTTGCTCATAAATGCAGTCGATCTTACTGCACGTTTGCTGTGTTTTTGCCCATAAACGCAGTTGCTGTTACTGCACGTTTGCTGTGTTTTTGCCCATAAACGCAGTAGCTCTTACTGCACGTTTGCTGTGTTTTTGCCCATAAACGCAGTCGATCTTACTGCACGTTTGCTGTGTTTTTACCCATAAACGTAGTCGATCTTACAGCACATTTGCTGTGTTTTTGCCCATAAACGCAGTCGATCTTACTGCACATTTGCTGTGTTTTTGCCCATAAACGCAGTCGATCTTACTGCACATTTGCTGTGTTTTTGCCCATAAACACAGTCGATCTTACTGCACATTTTCTGTGTTTTTGCCCATAAAAGCAGTTGCTGTTAGTGCACGTTTGCTGTGTTTTTTCCCATACACGCAGTCGATCTTACTGCACGTTTGCTGTGTTTTTACCCATAAACACAGTTGATCTTACTGCACGTTTGCTGTGTTTTTGCCCATAAACGCAGTCGATCTTACTGCACGTTTGCTGTGTTTTTGCCAATAAACGCAGTCGATCTTACTGCACTTTTGCTGTGTTTTTGCCCATAAACTCAGTCGATCTTACTACATGTTTGCTGTGTTTTTGGCCATAAACGCAGTCAATCTTACTGTACGTTTGCTGTGTTTTTGCCCATAAACGCAGTCGATCTTACTGCACGTTTGCCGTGTTTTTGCCCATAAACACAGTCCATACTTACTGCACGTTTGCTGTGTTTTTGCCCATAAAAGCAATTGCTGTTAGTGCACGTTTGCTGTGTTTTTGCCCATAAACGCAGTCGATCTTCCTACACGTTTTGCTGTGTTTTTGCCCATAAACGCAGTCGATCTTACTGCACGTTTGCTGTGTTTTTACCTATAAACGCAGACAATCTTACTGCACGTTTGCTGTGTTTTTGCCCATAAACGCAGTCGATCTTACTGCACGTTTGCTGTGTTTTTGCCCATAAACTCAGTCGATCTTACTACACGTTTGCTGTGTTTTGGGCCATAAACGCAGTCGATATTACTGCACGTTTGCTGTGTTTTTTCCCATAAACGCAGTCGATCTTACTGCACGTTTGCTGTGTTTTTGCCCATAAACGCAGTCAATCTTACTGCACGTTTGCTGTGTTTTTGCCCATCAACGCAGTCCATACTTACTGCATGTTTGCTGTGTTTTTGCCCATAAACTCAGTCGATCTTACTACATGTTTGCTGTGTTTTTACCCATAAACGCAGTCAATCTTACTGCACATTTGCTGTGTTTTTGCCCATAAACGCATTCGATCTTAATGCACGTTTGCTGTGTTTTTGCCCACAAACGCAGTCGATCTTACTGCACGTTTGCTGTGTTTTTGCCCATAAACGCAGTTGCTGTGTATGCACGTTTGCTGTGTTTTTGGACATAAACGCAGTCGATCTTACTGCACGTTTGCTGTGTTTTTGCCCATAAACGCAGTCGATCTTACTGCACATTTGCTGTGTTTTTGCCCATAAAAGCAGTTGCTGTTAGTGCACGTTCGCTGTGTTTTTGCCCATAAACACAGTCGATCTTACTGCACGTTTGCTGTGTTTTTGCCCATAAACACAGTCGATCTTACTGCACATTTGCTGTGTTTTTGCCCATAAACACAGTCGATCTTACTGCACGTTTGCTGTGTTTTTGCCCATAAAAGCAGTTGCTGTTAGTGCACGTTTGCTGTGTTTTTGCCCATAAACGCAGTCGATCTTACTGCACGTTTGCTGTGTTTTTGCTTATAAACGCAGTCGATCTTACTGCACGTTTGTGTGTTTTTGCCCATAAATGCAGTTGCTGTTAGTGCACGTTTGCTGTGTTTTTGAACATAAACGCAGTCGCTCTTACTGCACGTTTGCTGTGTTTTTGCCCATAAACGCAGTCGATCTTACTTCACGTTTGCTGTGTTTTTGCCCATAAACGCAGTCGATCTTACTTCACGTTTGCTGTGTTTTTGCCCATCAACGCAGTCCATACTTACTGCATGTTTGCTGTGTTTTTGCCCATAAACTCAGTCGATCTTACTACATGTTTGCTGTGTTTTTACCCATAAACGCAGTCGATCTTACTGCACATTTGCTGTGTTTTTGCCCATAAACGCAGTCGATCTTACTGCACGTTTGTTGTGTTTTTGCCCATAAACGCAGTCAATCTTACTGCACGTTTGCTGTGTTTTTGCCCATAAACGCAGTTGCTGTTAATGCACGTTTGCTGTGTTTTTGGACATAAACGCAGTCGATGCTACTGCACGTTTGCTGTGTTTTTGCACATAAACGCAGTCGATCTTACTGCACATTTGCTGTGTTTTTGCCCATAAAAGAAGTTGCTGTTAGTGCACGTTTGCTGTGTTTTTGCCCATAAACGCAGTCGATCTTACTGCACGTTTGCTGTGTTTTTGCTTATAAACGCAGTCGATATTACTGCATGTTTGCTGTGTTTTTGCCCATAAGTGCAGTTGCTGTTAGTGCACGTTTGCTGTGTTTTTGCTCATAAACGCAGCCGCTCTTACTGCACGTTTGCTGTGTTTTTGCCCATAAACGCAGTCGCTCTTACTGCACGTTTGCTGTGTTTTTGCCCATAAACGCAGTCGCTCTTACTGCACGTTTGCTGTGTTTTTGCCCATAAACACAGTCGATCTTACTGCACGTTTGCTGTGTTTTTGCCCAAAAAAACAGTTGCTGTTAGTGCACGTTTGCTGTGTTTTTGCCCATAAACGCAGTCGATCTTACTACACATTTGCTGTGTTTTTGCCCATAAACGCAGTCGATCTTACTGCATGTTTGCTGTGTTTTTGCCCATAAACGCAGTCGATCTTACTGCACGTTTGCTGTGTTTTTGCCCATAAACGCAGTCGATCTTACTGCACATTTGCTGTGTACCCCCATCCCTCAAAAGTCTCTGGGCGTCACGGGTCATTCTGTTACACATACGTTTGTATTTTCGCTTGTTCGTTATTTTGCTTATTCGTAATTTCCGTAATTTTCATATTTTGGGTCTTTCAGGTTTTCGGATGTTCGAATTGATATATGAATGTACGAATACTAACAAATTCGTACAAAAATCTGTTACAAACGGGAACGCACATGTCTATTACAGAGATCTGTCTGGAGTGCTGAAAAAAATGCAAAATCTAGTTTACAAACGGAGAGCACTAGATTTTGCATTTTGTTCCTCTTTATATCCAACACTTCCGAGTGAGATCTAGGCTCAGTAAGCCAGCAGGAAGGAGTGGGAGACACAGAGGAGCAGCACGCCAGCAGTACGCCAGACAGATCTCTTTAATATGCTGGTAAAACAGTGGTCAAAATATGAGGGGAGTCGCTAGAGCACATTCCTGGAAGAGAGCACTAGCACATTGAACAAACTTTGTTCACATTATGGTGGGTCAGTATGTCTATTGAATAGCTCATCATTTCTATAGACTTTTCTGTTTACCAAACACGTGGACACTTTGTTATGAATTGTTTCACCATTTTGATTACTTTATTACAGGATTATTAGTAGTGATGAGCGGAATACGCCATATTCGATTTCGCGATATTTCACGAATATATAGAAGAATATTCGCGAAATATTCGTTAATATCGAATATTCGTGATATTTTATCAAAAAAATTTTTTTGCGAAATTTCGCTAATGCAAATGCGAAATTTCGCTAATGCGAATGCGAAATTGATTGCGAAATTCTCGTCAACACGCGAAAACGGAGATCATTTCCTGGATTACTAAACTAATATGCACTAAACACTAACTCTACTTACACAAACTTATATGACTAAAGTAAAGCTAATTTTTTTTTGTTTTTTTGTTTTTTATACACAAAACACAGAAGGGCAGAGAAAGTATTTGCGAATATTCGTAATACGAATATTCGCATTGCGAATATTCGGCAACATAAAAGGATCGCCTCAGCTACTCGGCCCAGGGTCTCTAATCATACCAGCAATTTAGACGTCGATGGAGATCACTAGGATGTGATCTGTTTTAAAAATAAATTTGAAAAAATACGAATATTCGCAATAGCGAATATTCACTGCGATATTCGATTTATTCGCGAATACTCGAATATGCAATATTCGTAACGAATATTCGCAATGCGAATATTCGTGAGCAACACTAATTATTAATCATTTTTTTTTTTTTTTATTGGTGATATTATTCAATATTTCCATTTATCATACATTTTATGCCATTATACAAATGTGGAGTACAAATCATATTGACATTTAATAAATATATAGAAGTGCTCTTCCCACCCTTGCACTCTTCCTCTATTATATTCTTTTTCCTTTTTTCTTTGTGCATAATTAGTGTGTTTTTCCTATTACCCCCCCTCCCTCCCCCCCCTCCCTCCCTTCCCTGCTCACCCTGCCTTGTCGTTTTATTTTTTATGTTTTGCATCATTTTACTTTTCTTTAAAAAAAAATTTTCCTTTCTCCTTTTCTTTCTCTCTTTCCCTTTTTTTCTTTTTCTCTCCTCTCCCCTCCTTTCTACTCCACTCCATTCCTTGTATTTAATTCCGTAGTCTGTCCCTTATCAGTTGTGGCGGAGCTAGTCTATCGTCACATAACCATGTATGCCATATCTGGTCAAATTTCCCCATATCCCCTCTACGGCTATATGCCAATCTCTCTCTAGTAAGTAGCGAATTTACTAGTGTAACCCATTGTCTTACTGTAGGGACCTCTGGTGCCATCCAGTATCGTGCTATTAGTTTTCTTGCTAGGTACATTACTCTGGTTAGCATTATATAGATCCCTTTAGAAAATATTTCCACGTCTATGGCTCCCAATATGTATACCAGGGGGTCCAGTGGGATAGGTGTCTGTACTAGTCTACTTATACATTGGGATATCTCCTCCCAGTATCGATGTAATTTTGGACATCTCCAGATCAGATGTATAAAGTCACCCTGATGTATTTTACATTTCGGGCATAGCGGTGAGTCTCTGCCTCCCCATCTATACATCTGCTCTGATGTTCTATATGCCCGATGAAAAATAAATAGTTGTGACAGTCTATGTGACGCTGATATCGATACATCAGGTATACAATCTACAGCTCTTTTCCAAGTACTTTCATCTATATTCCCTATATCTTCAACCCATTTACTGCGGCATTTTAAGGAGGTATAATCCTGAGCTCTGGATAGCAATTCCCTGTATATTTTGGATATTAAACCTTTTCGTTCTTCTGTTCCAAGAACTGCCTGAACCAAGGGGGGAGCAGTTATAGTTAAAGATTGTGTTTTTTGTTGTGTCTGTAGCGCATGCCGAAGTTGGAGGTACTGAAAGAATCCCTTTGGATTCAGCTTATATTCCTGGCACAGCCGTTCATATGTCTTCAGTATCTCCCCTTCGTATAGCTGCTCAATGAGATATATCCCTTTCTCCCTCCACACATCAAATCCCTCTAGCTTCTGCAGTTCCGGGTATCTTGGATTGTGCCATATCGGGGTGTAGGACAACGGTCCCCCTATTTCCAGGGTTTTCCTAACCTCCCCCCAGACCCTTCTAAGCAAAACACCTGTTGGGGCAGAGCGTGGTATACTTGGCAAATCCATTTCCAGATGCGAGGCGGCCTCTAAAACGGGGGCACATCTCGTTACCATCGTGCAAATAGAGTCCTCCTTCTTTTTCTGTCCCCACCCTGCTAGATGTTGGATCTGGGCAGCCAAGAAATAGGTTTTAGGGTGTGGGACTGCAAGGCCTCCTCTATCCTTTCTGAGCTGAAGGGTGGCTAGGCTAATCCTAGCCACCTTCTTCTTCCATATCAAGCTTCTCATCAATGTTTCTATTTGTTTAAACCATTTATTTGTAATCCACATTGGAGAATTATGGAAGAGATACAGAAGCTGTGGTGCCCAAACCATTTTGATTAAATTTGCCCGTCCTACTACCGATATTGGGAGTTTGCACCAGCTATTACATTTCTCCTTCTGCCTGACCAATAGTGGGCCCAAATTTAGCTGAAGATACTCCGCCGGATCTGGGGATACCACTACTCCTAAATATTTAAAACTGTTACTTATGACTATCTGTTCCGCTCCAGGTGGCAGTGGTCCCTCCATTTTGTCTATAGGCATCAGAATTGACTTAGCCCAGTTAATGGCAAACCCCGAGAAGCGGCCAAACTTCCCAATGATCTGCATCACTGCCTGTAACGATGTTGATGAGTCACCCAAATAGATTAGTGTATCATCCGCATACAGTGAAATCTTGTCCTCTCTCTGCCCCCTTCGGAATCCCGTTATCTCTGTAGAGTTACGAACAGAGATAGCCAGTGGTTCGGCTGCCAATGCAAACAGCAACGGGGACAGTGGGCACCCTTGCCGGGTACCTCTATAAAGCCTAAACACAGATGAGAGATCGTTATTAATGCGGATTCTCGCTCTGGGTTCCGAATACAACACCCTCACCCACTCTATGAACCTATCTCCTATTCCAAATCTTGCCAAGGTCTCCAGGAGGTAGGGCCACTCCACGCTATCGAACGCTTTGGCAGCGTCCAGTGACAGAATGGCCCTGCCCCCTGGATTATCCACCGGCATCTGTAAGTTCAAATATAGTCGCCGAATATTGTCCGCCGTGGAGCGGGATGGTATAAAGCCACATTGGTCTCCATGTATCAGCTTCCCTATCACTTGTGATAATCTTGAAGCCAAAATCTTGGCCAGTAGCTTCACATCGACATTTAGCAAAGATATTGGGCGATAGGAATCCAGCGATAGTTTATCCTTTCCTGGCTTTAGTATAACTATAATTGTAGCTTCCTGCATACTCTCAGGGAGAGTGCCTGTTGCTGTTACCTCCTGCAAAGTCTGCAGCAAAGGCGGCAGAAGCATCTCTTTATACTGAGAATATACCTCAGCCGGTAGGACTTATGTGATGGGGCCTCGTCTAACGCTTTCTTCAGCTCTAGCATGGTAATGGGCGAGTTTAGCATTTCTCTGTCATCTACCGATAACTGTGGGAAAGAGCATGATTGCAGAAAATCAGTCATTTCTGATGGAGTATATCTAGCTTTAGAGGAATATAAATCCTCATAAAAATTTTGAAAATCCTTCAAAATATCAGGCCCTTCAGTATGCATCTCTCCTATATTCGGCTTAATTGCTATGATGTTTGAAGTTTCCCTCTGACCCCTTACTATTAAGGCAAGGAGGCGTCCTGTACTTTCCCCTTCTTCAAAAAAACTTTGTTGTTGGAAATATCTGCTCTTCTCTGCTGCCGTTAATAAAGCTGAGTTATATAGAGATTGTGCCTCCCTCCATGAGTCATATTTGGATTGAGAGGGGTCTGCCACCAGGGCTTGTTCCCTAGCTTTCAGTTCGTCTCGTGCTCTTTTTTCCCATTCCCTGGAACGGGTTTTAATACCCGAGATTTCCTTTATTAGGCAGCCCCTCAGAAATGCTTTAAGTGCATCCCATACGGTCGCAGCACTGGCAGTACCTTTATTATAATAATAGAACTCCCGTATAGCCTCCCCCGTGCCATCCGTAGGTGTCAACAGGGTCAGCCAATATGGGTTCACTTTCCAGGGCATGACGTTCACTGTTGTAGTAATATTGATCTTTACCCAAAATGGTGAATGATCGGATAAAAGGCGGGGCTCATACGCCGAATCCATTACCCGATTTGTTAACATCTCATTCCCCAGTCCTAGATCAATGCGGGAGAGTCCATTATGTGTGGCAGAGTAGCATTAATAGCATCTCTCATCTCCATGTCTCTCCCGCCAGACGTCATGGAGTCCTATTTCCGAGAGAAGTGCAGCAAAGGCTGTTGTATTAGCCCTCTGCCCTGCCCCTCTGGGTGAGAGGGATATTCTATCCAAACTTCTATCTAGTATGTTATTGAAGTCCCCTAAGGTTAGTACTGGGACGTCTGGGGAGAGGGCCATAAATTGTGCTAAACTCCTGAGTGGATCGGCCGTAAACGGTGGGGGAACATATATTGAAGCAAGAATGCACACCAGCCCATTGATTTTACATAATAGGAATACATATCTACCCTCTCTGTCTATCTGCTGTTGCAGACACTCAAACGTTACTTTAGCTGAGATCAACACACTTACTCCTCTGGAGTAGGAGGAGTGTGTTGAATGGTACTGTACCGGGTATTTTCGAGAATTTAATAAGTGGACCAAATCTGGTCGCATATGTGTTTCCTGCAGACAAATTACCTGGGGCTTCATTTTCTCGAAGTATTTAAACATCGCTATTCTTTTGACCTTATCCCCTAAGCCCCTGACATTCCATGTCATCAGTATTATGCCCTTTTTATTCCTATTCATCGTTACCCCTGTTGAAGAGCAATTCTACATATGTCAAACAATAATAAGATGGGGAAATTTAAAAACAAATTCTAAAGTATATTCCCAATAAGTTACCACCTTTCCCTGCCTTTTGATATGAAAATAACCTCTTATGTGTCCCTGCCTCCAGTGTTTATTTATCTCATTAAACCGTGTTTTTAATATACCTCTGTGATCTAGATACCAAAGTTTATGTTTAAACATGCTTTCAATACCTTTTTGTAATGTGAGCTCCCCATCCCTCCCTTTCCCCCCCTCCTCCCCTCCCCTCCCCCCCTCTTCCCACCCCCTCATCTCCCCCCCCCCCTCCCTCTCTCCC
Source organism: Rana kukunoris (assembly GCA_029574335.1). Lineage (NCBI taxonomy): Eukaryota > Metazoa > Chordata > Amphibia > Anura > Ranidae > Rana > Rana kukunoris. The sequence goes on along the minus strand of CM056052.1, from coordinate 319,573,971 downwards.
TCCCTCACCTTCCCCCCCCTGCCCATCTGGGCCTACCCTTGGGGCTCTGGCCGCATCACTCTTCCCACTCCTACTCACTCTCACACAATCATTCATCCTAACGCCCCTGAACTGGGGCTCCGCCCCCCCCCTTATTAAAGTGCAGTTTCAAGTACTTTCAAGTGCTTTCCCTGTGCTTCTTGACCCTTGTGTTAACCCCTATCTTCCCTTTCCTTCCCTTCTATTCCTGGACAAAAAAAAAACCCACCCAGGACAATCATACTAAATTTCCTTTTTCCTATCCCTTCACTTCTATGACTCTCTCTTGTTTTCCTCTAACCACTTTAATACACTTGTTGGAGAGTCAAACATCCGTGTGCCTTCTGCTGTGACTACTCTTAAGCGAGCAGGGTATAACAGGGCATAAGTCATCTTATGTTGTTGTAGGGTTCGCTTGATGGGATTAAAGGCGGCTCTTTGTCTTTGAAGGTCTGGCGAGAAGTCCTGATATAATGATATCTTTGTCCCTTTGTATACAATTTCTCCTTTTTCTCTAGCTTTTCGCATCAACGTTGCTTTGTCCCCAAAGTTGAGCATTTTCATAATCATGGGTCTCGGGTATCGGCTTTCCTGTCTGGGTTTAGTGGGAACTCGATGGGCTCTCTCTATACAAAAAAGGGATGAGAATGATGTTGCTCCAAACTCTTCCTTTATCCATCCGTCCAAGAAAGCGACAGGATCCGCTCCCTCACTTTGTTCCGGCATGCCTATTATTCTAATGTTACACCTTCGATTTCTGTTCTCCAATTCGTCGATTTTTGCGGCCTGTGTATCTATTTGTTTTTTCAGCTCCATTACCTCTTGTTTAAGCGGAAGTAAAATATCCTCAGCAGCACTTACTCTCTCCTCTAGGCTAACGGTTCTTTTCTCTGTTTCTTTCAGTCTCCCCCCCATTGAGACTAGCTCTTGTTTTATACTTTTCAGCTGTTGATCCATGCCAGTCACCATTTCCTTGCATGCATTTATAGCTAGCAATAGGTCTTTCATTGTGGGTTCACAATCACTTTCTGTAGGTCCCGCCTCCATGTTTTCCTTGCCTGTTGTAGGGGTATTTGTAGGGAGATTTAATAAACTTGTCCTGTTTGCTGCAATTCTGGATTTTTCTGCCTCTCTACCGTCCCCCTTTTTAGTGCTTTTAGTGCTTGTAGCCGTGTTCAAAGCTGCCTGTGTTAATACTTGGGCGTTACCTTGGCTTTTCCTTGTCCCCGATACCCCCCCTTGGGGCGCTTGGGGCAATTGCTGGGGTTTTGCAGGGGATAGAGTGGTTCGAGCAAATCGCTCGAGTTTTGCTGCCGCTGCTTTTGCTTGATTTGCTTGATTTTTTGCCGCCCGTGTTACCAAGGCTCCGTTCGGGGGCGCCTGGTGCTGTGCTATCTGTTGCTCGGCACCTTGTCTTTTGGACATACTAACTGGCAGGATAGAGGAGGGGCAAGAGTATACACAAAAGGGAGAGGTAAGACAAGTCTCTAAGAAAGGTTTTTTTTTGCCCTCCTCTGTGTATGTGCCACCACTTCCGCTTCCTTTTGTTAAGCTGCTAATGGAACGCTAATGTACTTAGTATACACCCGTTTATTCACCCGCATCCAGTGGAACAGTTAATATGCTGGGGATGCCAGAGATCGTACCCCCTGTATTCTGAGAGTGTCTTTATTCCGCACCATTCATTATGTGCTATGACAGATAGCAAATAGCTTTCACTTTGCGACCGTGCCTCAGCAACTTAAATGCAACATAAATGCAAAAAAATAGTAGCAGCAATAGCAGTGACAGTAGCAGTAGTAGTTAGCAGTTAATAGTTAACAAAAGCAGGTAGCAGTGATTGCCAGCATTTTAAGAGGCAGTAGCTCGGATAAGTCTCTCACATAGTGTTCACACAGCGTTCACATAGCGTTCAATAAAAATTCTTTACTCACATGTCCCGTCATGCCAAGGAGCCAAGAGAGAGAAAAAAAGAAAAAAAAAATCCAGGGGCCAAACGTTTTTTCAGATACTTCTCTGCTTCTGTGCTTCCACACTCCCCTTTGTTTTCAACTCAGCATGTATTTTACCTTGTCAGCATGTCAGCGTGTCAGCGTGTCAGTCTCAGAGTGAGGATCAACGGAGCTCAGCGGGGGTCATGTTCAGGCATCAGAGTCATTGTCCCATCGTCCTAGCCCAGCGCTCCCGCTCGAGCCGCAGCTTCAGGGGGACCGGGGGAGACCAAAGACCAAAGCCCCAGCCGTGCACAGCCGTGCATGTGATCAGGCGCGCAGCAGCGCGGCGACAGCAGCAAGGAATGCCGACCAGCAGGGAGAGACAACCGGCGTTCAATCCTAGGACATGGAGCTGGGAGGAGCAGAGCCACGCACAGCTCAGCTCACACACTCACTCTCTCACTTCCTCCATCCGGTCACGCCCCCCGAGCAACACTAATTATTAGTTGTAGTATTGCTTGGGTATATATATGGACTCAATAGACACTATTGATGTTTGAGTTGTTTGCACCTACTACTCATCCCTGAACAGGTGCTTTAACATCTAATGTTGGGCTCTGGCCCCTCCAATGTACCTTCATAGATACTGTGCTGTACATTCCCTATTCAATATCTCTTTATACTGTGTAAAAAAACTCAGATTCAAAGTAACCACATCTCTTTAAGCCACGCCCAATATTCAGTGAAACCAACGGATCGGTACATATGTTTAGGGCTGCATGCACAAATGTCACACATATAGAAATCCTGCATATTACAGTTTTCATGCATTTCAGCCTGTCATGGATTTTGAGAGGCTGCTAGCAGCATCTTTGGAGCGGTGAGATGGGAAACAATGGGAAACCGCGGCAATACCGCCCGCAATGCGCCTCTGCAGAGGCGCATTGCGGGCGGTATTAACCCTTTATCGCCCGCTAGCGGAGGTTAATACCGCACCGCTAGCGACCGAATCCCGCAGCAAATCCGACAGCATAGCGCCGCTATTTTTAGCGGCACTATACCGCCACCGCGGCTCCCGCCCCAAGGTGAAAGGGGCCTTAGTGTTTCAAATACCTGCTCCTCTGACACACAACGTGGTTCTTCCTGCAGGTTTTTCATCACTACTTTACAAATAATAAATTGAATATAGTTATTAGGCAATATTTTATTTAAAATGCTAATAAATACTTGCTTCCATTTTCACGCTAAATATGGCAGCTACATATCTACAATTAATCATTTTAAATATTTTGAAATAAAATAAATCAACATTTCCCATAATCAACAAGAGCATTGGCAAGATAATTTAGGACATACCGTAGTTAATAGTACTTAAACTTCTAAGTCTATGAGTTACAGCCTGTCATCTAATTTGTCACATGTGATGCATCTTGTACATTTGCTGAAAGCTATGCTTTAATTGCTGTATTACAAGCTAAAGTAATATTCAGTTCATATTTGGCTCCTGGGTAATTTACCTTAGGTCAACAACTGCCAATTTCTTCAGAACTGACTGTACTTCATGTTCAGTTGTGATTGAGTTTAAGTATGTTTAGGTATATGTGAACCCTTACCTTGTACAACAACCCAATCAGTTTAAATGTATATATTAAGCTATTTTAAATACCTTGGGCCAGATTCACGTACATCTGCGCATTATTGGACCGGCGTAGCGCACCACCTTTACGTTAGAACGGCGCAATGTAGCGGCGCAATCACCCTATTCTCGTCGGTTTTACGCAGAAATTTGCGCCTGCGCAACGTTATTTCAGAGGCACAAGGTGGAGTAATACAAATTGGGAAGGACGTGGACGTGTTACATTGAAATGAGCCGTGACCCCATGCAAATAAAGGGCCGGCCGGTTTGCGCATGCGCGATTGAAGCAGACCATGGTCAGCACCTCTGTGCGCATGCTCACAACTCGGGAACGGCACAATCAGTGAAATTGGAAGTGGACTAGGGCAAATTAGTGAACTACGCAAACAGCATAAATAGACAGAGACAAACGCACTTCCTTTGCAAAAGTACATCCCTTTGTATCCCTCCCTATACAGCAAGGTGCTTTTGTTCTGTTGTTTATTAGCGTTTGTTTGTGACGTGTCTTTGAGATATTTGTGGACTGTTTTGCAGAGTGATTTTTGTCTTTTATGTGTTTTCTTTGTTGTTATTTTTTTTAAATTATATTTTTGCTGGGCATTTTTTATTTTTGCTGGTCAATTTTTTTTTCTGGTTCTGTTTGTGTATGATTTGGGAATGTGGGGGTGACATTCCTGCCGGAAAAGGGGTGTCACCCTCATTTGTGGTGGAGAAGTGATCCCCAGGTCCGTGTGAATGGTGTATGAATGTACAGTGACATTATTGGAGCCGTGGCATGGCGTTGCAGCTCACAAGTCCTGCATGGTGGGCTTGTGCCAATCCAATGTGATGAGGATGTGATGTGTCTGTGCTAGGGACCACAGTGGTGTGCATGCATGCATTCTCATTGTGCCATGATTAATGTGTGTGTTTAACGTGCAAAGATGCCTAATGTGAGCTGTCTCCTGGCTGCTCTTCCCTCAGAAGACGGGGTAGTCTTGGTTAGGGGGGTTCCGTATAGGAGTCATGAGATCGGGTCCCAGTGCATATGCAGAGTCACCCTGAAGGGATAAGACAGGAGGATGTTAGTAGTGCATGTGCCCCTTGTGATTTCAGCATCATGGGGGGGACAGTCATGCCTGCCACCCATGTCACTCACCAACCAGCCAGCTGTCCCCATACATGTTCTGTTCGAAATCTGTGGGGATGGGGCTATGATTGTATATGTATCTGTCATGGGTGTCATGGGTGGTGTCATGTGTTGGGCTGGTGTTGGGCTCCTGCAGGGTTGTGGTTAATTCCAGGATGGCATGAGGGGTGAATCTGAAGATGCGAGACACCTCAGAATCACTCATGCCAAAGATGTCTATGCGTGTGTGATATATCAAGTGAAGAGTGAGGGGCTTGTATCAGATTCGATTATTATATCCATCAAGGTTTTAAAGGGCTATTGAAATATAGTGAGACCGTGTTTGTAATTTGTATGTATGTTATGTATTGATGTATATATGTATGTATATTTTTTGTAAAAATGTTTCTTAAAGCAAAGAATTTTTTTTTGTAAAAAAAAAAAAAAAAGTCCTCTCCCGTGCCCTCCTCCGTGCCCTCCTCCGTGCCCTCCTCTGCGCCCTCCTCCTTCTTTGCTCATCTAAAGTCAGTAGTATAGCTATGAGCATGGATGCCACTGGCATGTTGGCATACAGATTGTTGTGCAACACGTGTGACTGCTCAGCTCCTCACTAACAGTGTTGCTTTTTCTGACATGTAGACGAATTGTCTAATTTTATACCACCTTTTATATGGTCTAATTTTAGACAGGCCGTGCAGCTGTTGCGCACAGCGCGTAGCCTGCGCTGCACCAACGTTCTTTTGTGGATCCCCGTAACTCCCTCATTAGCATATTTGAATAGCAAATCAATGGTGTGTCTAGCGCAGTTTTGCGCGGACGGATGCGCCTGTCTATCGAAATTACGCTGGACAAAAAAAAGTAGATTTCTTGCTTATCTCGTTTTGGGGATGCGGAGTATCGAAACGCATGCACAAATTTAGACTTACGCTGCGCATCTCCTGTTACGCCGGCATAATCGCTCTGTGAATCTGGCCCCTTGTTTTTTCTCTTTTTAATAAGTGATCATATAATCTCTGTTCTCAGCTGTGTAACTGGCTTAGAGAGATGAAGGTAGAGAAACAGCAGCACCGTGATCTTCCCAGTTATTAGCTGTACAGGGGGCTATGTCAGCACAAGTCTTGGTTACTGTTCTCCTAGCACAGCCAGAAAAATGACCACACTGGGAAGGATGTGCTCTCAAGCATAGAGTGGATACATTTTAATTAGGACATCAGGGGGACTGGCAGGGTCATCTGGTGTTTCACACAAATGAAGCAATACAAAAAACAGGAGACTTTCTGACACAAGTACATGGTACAACACATTGCAGGAATATAAAATGTTGTGGTAACATACTCTTTAGGTATATCCACAATCAGTAGCAAACAGAAATATCAACTTCACATTCTTACCCTTGGCATCTGGGCAGTGGCAGGTTGTCCATAAGGGGCACCCCCCTAATCCATGCGCCCGGCCCCTAATCTACATGCAGGGCACAGGACACGTGGATTTCAGTGTTTTTTTTTAAGCACATGATTAGAGCCTGATGCTCTAGTTGGCTTCAAAAAAGGGTGGGCTCGGGGCGCACTGCGCCTTGAGCCCACCAGGTTGGGTGACATTAGCAAATTAATATTCGCTAATGTATAACTGCTTCTCCTCCCAGTCTTAAGACTCCCAGCCAATCAGGTCTTAGGACCAAATTCCTGAGAAGCAGCTGTGAAAAGAAGCAATGGCCCTTCGGCAAGCTGGAGCGAAGAGCAGCATCAGCCTCTTAAGGTAAGACCACCGACTGCCGCCTTCCATTCGCCTCCCACGATGGGGGGTGGCTATAGTGCAAGTGAGGAGGGCAGGTTTGTTTACCGCCTGCCCAAAAATATTGCCGCCACTGCATCTGGGCCTATTGATGCCCTGGCTCTACCCTGCAATATACCCAACTCAGTTTCACTATTTTCGATTGTATGTGGTGTTTACTATGTATTCCCCCAATCTCTTGTATTAGTGGTAAAGTACATTGCACCAAATAGGGACCATTATTTGAGGCCTTTAGAATATCCAATGTGCCAGTAGAAGTTCCTGCTGGACTGGCTTCTCCTGGCTGGGTATTACTTGTATCCCTAATGTTTGGCATTTTGGCAAAGTGACGTTTAAGTGTTAGTAAACAAATACAATTTTGTAAATCTTTAAACAGTCCCACAACACTGATGCAATAGAACTATCCTTCACTAGCGAACAGTGGCAGTGGTGTTAACCCCCACCACTTGCATTGCTGGTCAGTGGCAATGTTGTTAACACCCCCCCACCCCCCCCACCCCCCCACCCCTTGAATTTCTGGTTAGCAGCATTTGGTGTTAACCTTCCCCACCTTGCATTGCTGGTCAGAAAGAGTGCTGTTAAACCCCCTCTTGCATTGTTTGGCAGTGTGGGTGCTGTTACTGTCCAACATCATTGCATTGATGGCCAGTAAGAGTGTTAACCTTCCTCCCTGTTCTGCATTGGTGGTCTTTACCAAATTGTACAATCTCTCTCTCCCTCATCCAACCAGGACTATACTTGTACTGCCAGGCGGAGATTACTTTGTTCTTTCAGTGCCAGGAACACGACTCCCTGCTGCCACTTTTACAGTACATGCAACTTGGAATTCTTACGATTCAGAACTCTGAGTTCATAGAGGGCTCAGATGGAACTTCTGATTTAGAAACTTATGTTTCCCATCTGTGCAGTACCACAAAAATGTAGCATTGCCTTAGTCGCAAAACAGTTCCCTTCCTGTCTAGGATAATTAAAAATGGACCTATCATTAAAATTTGCAATTCCCATGAATCAATAGCATAAATGTCAACTTTATCAATTTTTTTTATATTACTGTGAGATAAAATGTAATTTTAGGATTGTAATGAATGTTGTTCCCCAGACGAGGCAGCCTAGATCACATGATTTCTGACTACCAATCACTACTGAAGAAAGAAATACAAACACTGATAAGATTGCCTAAATTACCAGGAATAGTATATATATATATATATATATATATATATATATATATATATATAAATGTAGCGCTGACATTCTTGTATATTGATGTGTGTTTGCATACTTTAATACAACGTCTATGGACATTGCTATGTTTAACCACTTCCTTACCACGTCATTGTGAAATGACGGCGGCAGGAACCCCTCCTCGATCCGGGTGGACGTCATATGACGTCCTTTGTTCCCGGCGATCTAGGACACGCGCGGGGTCGCAGCACCACCCGCGACCCCGCGCACGTGCCCGACGGTCACGATTGCCGCTGGGCACCCGCGATTACCGGCGATCACGGCAGGAGTGTGGATCTGTGTGTGTAAACACACAGATCCACCTCCTGTCAGCGGTGAGGAGACTCATGTGTCTCCCTAGTTGCCTGCTACCGGCGGCGGATGTTCTGGGCTGACCACCCTTTCCGAGTCATGACGCTCACCTGGGTAATTATACATGCATATATATATATATATATATATATATATATATATATATATATACAATGATTTTTTATATAATTTATTGTCTGCACAATGGACTCTATTTAAATTTATATTTATACCCATATCATAGTTATGTTGTCTTTGTTGTTGTAATTCGACAGGTTTCATCACTGTACCTACATTTCCTTATAGAACCTATGTCTGCAACCTGATTTTCCCCTGAAGATGACCCACAGCAACTCAAGGGTCGAAACGCGTTGGGGTCTTGCGCATAAGTTTATTTAACTCATATACTACTGTTTACAAATGTTATACATTTATGTTGAGAGGTCATGCGTTTGACTTCCCATTGGAGGATCTCCTTTACTCTGTAACCCAGTTTCTCCTTAACAAACCACACCATTATGTACATTTTATTTGATTTGTATTTGATATATTCGTTTGATCATTGTTTGATAATTGTTTCTGCAACTCAAAGCCCCCTGGGGTACTCTTCCTTTTCTTCAGGAGACTGATGTGTGTTCCCAGTACAGAGGAAGACACATTGGTATGCTCCCCCTGTGAGTCCCCCTCCCCCTACAGTTAGAACACACATTAGGGAACATTTTAACCCCTTCAGCGCCACCTAGTGTTAACCCCTTCCCTGCCAGTCACATTTACACAGTAATCAGTGCAGTTTTATAGCACTAATCGCTGTGTAAATGTGAATGGTCCCAAAATCGTGTCAAAAGTGTCGCCGTAATGTCACGGTCACAAAAGAAAAAATCGCAGATCGCCGTCATTACTATTAAAAAAAAAAATGCTGTAAATCTATCACCTATTTTGTAGACACATTGGGCCAGATTCAGGTAGATGAGAGCATCTTTGCTCTGGAGTAACGCTTCTCATTTACGTTACTCTGCCGAAATTTTAGGAGCAAGTGCTGTTATTCATGAAGCACTTGCTCCTAAAGTTGCGGCAGCGCATCGCAAATGAGCCGGCGGAATTCAAATTGGGCGGGTACGGGGCGTGTATTATTAAAACTAAGCGCGATCCCGCGGCGAACGTACTGCGCATGCGTCGAGTGTCAATGCATCCCAGTGCGCATGCTCCAAATTCTGTGAGTGAACGTCAATGACGTCCCATCCCCATTCATGAAAGTTTTACGCAAACGGCGATATTTTTTTTTCCGACGCGATGACGACGCCTATACTTAACATAGGATATTCCACTAGGGGGCTGCTTTATCTTTATGCCGCGTATCGCTTCCGGAAACGTCGTAAAGTCACTGTGTCACGCCCGAAAAGGATCGTGAATTTCCGACTCCCGCTGATTAACATATTTTTTCAGCGTTAATCAGCGGGAACGCCCCCGGCGCCATTTTTAAGTTGAAGTAACGATGCGATGGCGAAATTCAATTGCGCCGATCGCATCGGAACTCCAACCCGGCGTTTCTTGTTTTCTGGTTACAGAAAACAAAAACGCCGGCTTAAAGTGACAGTTAGGCTGGCGGATCCATTGATCCGCCAGCCTAACTCTACCTGAATCTGGCCCTATAACTTTTGCGCAAACCAATCAATATACGATTATTGCTTTTTATTTACCAAAAATGCGTAGAAGAATACGTATCGGTCTAAACTAAGGGAAAAAAAAATTTTGTTTTTTTTAAAAAAAGTGATATTTATTAAATAAAAAAGTAAAAAATATTGTGTTTTTTTTTTTAAATTGTCGCTCTTCTTTTGTTTATAGCGCAAAAAATAAAAACCGCAGAAATGATCAAATACCACCAAAAGAAAGCTCTATTTGTGTGGGAAAAAAAAACAAAGATTTAATTTGGGTACAGTGTTGCATGACCGCGCAATTGTCATTCAAAGTGAAACAGCGCTGAAAACTAAAAATTGGTCTGGGCAGGAAGGGGGTGAAAATGCCCTGTATGGAAGGGGCTGGAGCCATCTAGTGACCAAATACTGGTAATGCAGAGAGATGTTTGTTTCGTTTTTTGGTTTCCTGGGAGAAAAGGACACAGATTGGGATAACAATCCCGGTTGTTCAGGGAAGTGATCTGAGGGTGCCTGAGGGACGGTGGCCGGATTGTAGAGACCGAGAGACACTCATCCGAGCATTGGAGGACCGGATCAATCCAGCAGAGCTGAACAGATCGACTGGCCCAGCTGACGGAGAAGCTAGTTGCAGTCACCGGATGAAAATTACTACACGGAGCTCCGATCCAGTGGGTGAGGGGGTCACGGCCCACAGTTTGTTAAATTTCACACGCAGTTAGACTCATATACAGGCCTCACTGGAATTTATAGTTACAGGGAGGAGCAGAGCAACTGACATTGAGAAGGCTTGAGGCCTATCTACCGTGACATCTCAAGCAATGTTAAAATAGTTGTTGCAGTTACACCAGGAGCACTTTCACTTCAATTTAACTCATCAAAACTGTGGATTACAAATCACAAGGAGTTACTTTAGCTAGCGAAGAAAAGAAGATCCAGGACTAAGTACTGTAAGTGAGATCTTACCTACATATATGTATACTGTTTTCAAATTGTTTATGTTAAAATCCATTGTGCTGTCGTCTTATGTTGTGATGACAGCACAATTACTGTAATCATTTCTTTGCATATTTCACAGTAAAATATATCTCTGGTTAAGTATCCAGTTGTTGTGGCGTATTGTTTTTCTCCCTCCAGGTGCAGTCAGTGGATCCTGGGGTTACAATACAGGTATTTTGTACTGTCTTACATTGTATGGTAGAGTGCAGGTCCAAATTAAACCAGCATCTCCTTCAGGGGTCAGTGCTACAAAAATATGTGAAAAAAATCTGAAACTTAGTAATTAATAAATAGCCCCATACCAATGACCTGTTTTTACTTTTGTTGCACTTGCTTGTAACTCAAAAAAAAAGTCAAGCAAGGCAACTATATATACTCCTCTGTTCTCTGCATGGAACTGAATATGTATAAGACTGAACAGAATAAATAAAAAATAAATAAAAAAAATTTGTTTCCTTAGGTTTAATTTTAAACATAGTAAGCAGAAAAATTATGACAGTACCCTGTAGTGGAAGTAATATTTTGAAATTAGTGTGACTGGACATTTTCCCCTGCTAGCTCAAACCACTGTCATTGGATATTAACCAGTAAGGTCTCTGCTTTTCTCTTCCTATAACACAAGCTGTTGCACATTGCCACTGACACTTCACACAATGGGTATACAATGTAGGCAGGTGCACGTTTTACTTATAACATCCTACATATTATAAACTTTCATATTTGATTTGTTTTGTGCTACATCAATCCTTTAAGGAAAAACAAAATGTTCATATTAAGGATTAACCACTTAAGCCCCGGACCAAAATGCAGCTAAAGGACCAGGCCCCTTTTTGCAAATTGGCACTGCGTCGCTTTAACTGACAATTGCGCGGTCGTGCGACGTGGCTCCCAAACAAAATTGGCATCCTTTTTTTCCCACAAATAGAGCTTTCCTTTGGTGGTATTTGATCACCTCTGCGTTTTTTTATTTTTTGCGCTATAAACAAAAATAGAGCGACAATTTTGAAAAAAATGCAATGTTAAATATCCCCCAAAAATATATAAAAAAAATGTTTTTCCTCAGTTTAGGCCGATACGTATTCTTCTACCTATTTTTGGTAAAAAAAATCGCAATAAGCGTTTATCGGTTCGTTTGCGCAAAATTTATAGCGTTTACAAAATAGGGGATAGTTTTATTGCATTTTTATTATTATTATTTTTTTTTTTACTACTAATGGCGGTGCTCAGCGATTTTTTTTCGTGACTGTGACATTATGGCGGACACTTCGGACAATTTTGACACATTTTTGGGACAATTGTCATTTTCACAGCAAAAAAATGCATTTTAATTGCATTGTTTATTGTGGAAACGACAGTTGCAGTTTGGGAGTTAACCACAAGGGGGCGCTCTAGGGGTTATGTGTTCCCTGTGTGTGTTTACAACTGTAGGGGCGTGTGGCTGTAGGTGTGACGTCAACGATCGTGTTCCCCCTATAAAAGGGATGACGCGATCGATGCTGCCGCCACAGTGAAGCACGGGGAAGCCGTGGCTCTCCCCGTTCTTCAGCTCCGGGGACCGATCGCCGCACTCCAGACCGGGTCGCGGGCACGCGCCCACCGCTGGGTAGTAGTACAGGACGTACCTGTACATGGATCTGCCCAGCCGTGCCATTCTGCCGACGTATATGTGCAGAAGGTGGTCCTTAAGTGGCTAAAAAAAAAAGTCAATCCAGTTCAACCATAAAAAAATAAATAAACAGGTCTATAGTTACTTGGTAAAGACTTTGGCCCGGATTCACAAAGCACTTACGCCGACGTGAATCACTTTACGCCGACGTAGTGCAAATGTGCGCCCGGCGTATGTGTGCGCCAGAGTCACAAATCAACATACGTCCAAAAACAGGCCATCCTACCCCAACGTATCTTGCTCACGCCGCCATAGCGTGGGCGCAAATATGGGCGGGATGCATGTTGCTTCTCCCATTGATTAGGCATTCAAATATGCAAATGAGGGAAATATGGCGATTCACAAACGTATGTGCGTCCGACGTTTTCTACGCGCGCCGCGCGTAAGAGTATGTCCGGCGTAAAGTTATTCCCCATAAAGGAGGTGTAACTCAGCAACAGACATGCACAGGTCAGCTGGAGAGCAGCTGCAGCAGCACCGTTACGGACGAGCTGAGCAACCACACTTGCAGGACAACACATCTGTATGCCAACATGCGAGGGGCAGTCATGGTCATAGGACTACTGCATCCCCAGACCACGGAGGAGGGTACAGGAGAGGATCTACCGAACGCGCATGGACGTCTTTGGCATGGGGGAATCGGAGGTGTATCACATCTTCAGATTCAGCCCTGATGCCATCCTGGAATTAGCCAAAGCCCTGCATGATGAAATCACCAGCCAGACGGGACGCTCACATGCAGTACAGCCACTGGTCAAGGTACTGGCAACACTCCATTTCCTTGCTAGTGGATCTTTCCAACGTACAAGTGGAGTCGAGTCTGGGATGTCACAATCCACCATGAGCAGTGGCATTCCATCAACGTACAGGTGATAGCCGATGCCCAATGCCTCATATGGGACGTCCGTGCCAAACATCCAGGGTCCAGCCACGACAGCTACATATACCGTCAAAGCAACATCCCAGCAGAATTCGAACAGAATGTGTACAAGGACAACTGGCTTGTTGGTGAGTGACATGGGAGTCAGGTATGACTGTCCAACCCCATAATGCAGACATGACAAGGGGCACATGCACTGCGAACATCTTCCTGTCTTTTCCCTTCCAGGTGACTCGGCATATGCACTTGGGCCCCATCTCCTGACTCCATACCAGAATCTCCAAACCAGAGGAGAGGGAAGATACAATGCTGCACACATATGGACCCGTGCAGTGGTGGAGCGTAGATATGTGCATTCCCGTTCGTACGAATGTTATTTTCGTACGAAAATGTTCATTTTCGTACCCGCGGGATAATGTGTACATACGAAAACGGTAAAGCACCAAAATACGAAAACGACGGGATAACGGATGAGCCGCATAACGAACGACCGCAAATACGAACGAACGATCCGACGGGAAAAAACGACAAAAAGAAAATGGCAAAATAACGAAAATTAAATCTGTATCAAGAGATTTGCATTGTGTATTTTGTTTGAATCCGTTTTGTGTTAGTTTTCAGTTGTATGTTCATTGTTCAATGACATCTATAACAAAAGAATTTCATTATGTATATTGAATGAATTCCTTTTTCTGTTTTCTGTGTATTCAAAATACTGAAGGCAATTTTTTGTTATAGGTGTCATATCAACATATGAAAATAACAAAAGAAACGTGTTCAAATGCAAATCTTTTGTTTATGGTTTTTTGAATGGCCAGAGAGTTAGGCTGGCCATACATGATACAATTTTCTGTGCAATTTTCTTTAGATTTACCTTCAACTATGTAGTGCAAGGGCCTGCCTGATTGCATACAATTGAAAGTGTTGTTTAGTTTGACCTCATATATGGTTTTTGGTAAATCTAAAAGAAAATTGTACAAGAAAATTGAACATGTATGGCCAGCCTCAGTGACTGAAAGCAGCTTCTCTTTTGTGCAGAATAGTGAGTACACTTGTACAGTAAAGCCTAATAAACTTTTCTGTGGATTTTCATCTGAAGGGAGATCAGTTGGCCAGACTTCTGAACCCAAAAATGGTTTTCTGATGCAGTTTAAAAACAAACAAATTTTCTGAGAACGATCGGAAACGATCGTTTTTATGTTTGTTGTTAAAATTGTCTGACCAAGTGTATGGGGCTTAACAATACTATTGTTAAGCCCCATACACTTGGTAAGACTATTTTAACAACAAACATAAAAACGATCGTTTTCCGATCGTTCTCAGAAAATTCGTTCGTTTTTAAACTGCATCAGAAAACTATTTTTGGGTTCGAAAGTCTGGCCAACTGATCTCCCTTCAGATGAAAATCCACAGAAAAGTTTATTAGGCTTTACTGTACAAGTGTACTCACTATTCTGCACAAAAGAGAAGCTGCTTTCAGTCACTGAGGCTGGCCATACATGTTCAATTTTCTTGTACAATTTTCTTTTAGATTTACCAAAAACCATATATGAGGTCAAACTAAACAACACTTTCAATTGTATGCAATCAGGCAGGCCCTTGCACTACATAGTTGAAGGTAAATCTAAAGAAAATTGCACAGAAAATTGTATCATGTATGGCCAGCCTAACTCTCTGGCCATTCAAAAAAAACATAAACAAAAGATTTGCATTTGAACCTGTTTCTTTTGTTATTTTCGTATGTTGATATGACACCTATGAATGAATGAATGAATGAAGAACTTGTATAGCGCAGCACATGCAAAGTAAATCGCCTCTGGGCGCTTGTTGTTCCTGTCTCCTTTGAGATCAAAAGAGATGAGTCTTAATCTTTCTCCTGAAGACTAAGTAGTTCTCCTCCAGTCGAATGCTGGCTGGTAAGGCGTTCCATAGTC
Source organism: Rana kukunoris (assembly GCA_029574335.1). Classification (NCBI taxonomy): domain Eukaryota; kingdom Metazoa; phylum Chordata; class Amphibia; order Anura; family Ranidae; genus Rana; species Rana kukunoris. The sequence continues at coordinate 319,558,817 of CM056052.1, read as the reverse complement.
TGGGACCTTGGACAGCGAATCTCCTGTCTCCTTTGGACTTGTATCTGGCTTTCGGTATCTGAAGCCGATTTTGATTGGTGGATCGTAGAATACGATTGGGATTGTGAACTTTTAATTTTTCGCATAGATAATGGGGAGCATTCCCATGGATACATCTATGCGTTAGACAGAGTGCTTTAAAGGTGATTCTGTCTTTGACTGGTAGCCAGTGAAGGGATCTCAACGAAGGTGAGATTGATTCCCAGGGTTTTTTCCCAGTCACAAGTCTGGCGGCCGTATTTTGAACGACTTAAAGACGAGCGATTTGGTACTTGGGGAGTCCGAGGTAAAGGGCATTTGCATAGTCCAATCTGGAGTTTACAATCGCTCCCACCACGACCGCTATGTCTTTCTTGGGAATAAAAGGCGTGAGTCTGCGTAGTAGGCGCAGCAGATAGTGAGATCCGCTGACTACTGCCCCTATTTGTGCGTTCATTGTCATGTCGGAGTCAAAGACGACCCCAAGACTTTTGACTTTGGTGCTAGTGGTGATGACTTTGCCCAGAATGGGCGGGGGGATCCAGGTTGTTGTCGATTGATTCCTACGCTTCGCGTGAAACAGAAGAAGTTCTGTTTTCGCTCCGTTGAGTTTGAGATAACTCTTTGTCATCCAGTCCTCTATCAAAGAGAGACATGTCTCTAGGTTGAGGTGGTGATCCTTTTTATTGCAAATGTGGAAGTACAGTTGCGTGTCGTCTGCGTAAGAGTGATATAGCAGTTTTTGGCTGCTGATGATTTCAAAAAGAGGACGCAGATAGATGTTGAATAACATCGGCGACAGGGGAGATCCCTGAGGGACCCCGCACGATAATGAGCGTTGTTCCGAAGTGAATGGTCCTAGCTTCACTATTTGCGATCGGTTTTCCAAAAAAGAGGAGAACCAAGATAGATCGCTTTCTGCGACTTTGGCTATTTTAGCCAGCCGAGTCAATAACAGCTTGTGATCAACTGTATCAAAGGCTGCGCTTAGGTCCAGCAGAACCAGAAGAGAAGATTCTCCTTCGTCTGCGGCCTCGAGAACGTCGTCCCATATCTTAAGCAATGCTGTTTCCGTCCCGTGTCCGGGACGGAATCCTGATTGCAATGGGTCGAGTAAGTTGTGGGTATCTAGATGCTGTTGCAGCTGCTGTACCACTGCTTTCTCCATTACCTTGGAGAGAACATTTAGGCCTGTTATGGGGCGCCAGTTGAGTGGATCCTTAGGATCCAGGGTGGCTTTCTTCAAAATGGGTTGAATGAAGCCCTCCTTCAGCTGGGAGGGCATTATGCCCTCCCTGAAGGATTGGTTGATAAGCTGCGTGACAGGAGGTGCCAGGATGTCGGCGCATTCCTTCAGCAGTTTGGTGGGGATAATATCATTTGGCGCAGTGCTGTTGCGCAGAGTGCCGATGATATTTTTTGTGGTCTGAATTGAGATGGGTTCCAGCGTGAATTCACCAAACTGTGGTGAATTGCTGCCGGTGCTGTGTAAATGACTACGGGGGGGGCTGGGAGAGCAATTGTTTTGCTGAATGCTTTGCCGGATTGCCATAATTTTGTTAATGAAGCAATCCGATAACTCATCGCAAAATTCTTGTGTGTCCAAGTTGGGGGCTTCAAGACATTCTGGATTCATGGTCTGAGTGACCAGCTTGAAGAGTTCGCGGGGGCGATTTAGGGCACCGTTGATAGCCTCAGAAAAATAGTTTTTCTTGGCTTCGAAGATTTGCTTGTAGTATTTTCTGGTTATTGCCTTGTAGATCGAGAGGTTCTCATCTGAAGAGTTTCTTTTCCAGGCTGCTTCTGCCCTTCTGCGCTCTTGCTTCAGTAACGCCAGCTGGTTGTTGAACCAGCCGGAGTTATTTTTCCTGATCTGGGTCTTTCGTTTCGGGGCTATCAAGTCAGCTGACTGCAATAGTGCTGTGTTTATGGCCTCCAGTGTTTCTGCCGCTGTTTGGTGCGGCTGAATTGTGTTTAATTTTTTCCCTTTGAAGAGTTCCGAATGGAGCTTCTTCTGACATCTGGTCCAGTGTGTTGTCACTGGATTTGATGTTTTTGTTAAAGGGGGGAATTCGGAAATAATGAATTTAATTGCATGGTGATCTGTCCATGGCAATGGTTCATTTTCCAAGATTTTTATTTCCAGATCTTGTCTGAAAATAAGATCGAGCGTATGACCTGAAGCATGTGTGGGCCCACATACTAGTTGCTGAAGCCCTAATCCTTCCAGGTGGTCGATGCAGGCGTCGGCAATGGGGTCTTGCGGGGAGTTGGCCCAGAGGTTGAAGTCCCCGAGCAACAAAAGGTGTTTGCTATTCAGGGTATAGGTGGAGACAAAGTCCGTCAAAGATGGGAGCAGCTGCGACTTAGGGTCAGGTGGCCTATAGCAAAGTAGAATCCGGATGGTCTCCTGGCCGTTTACTTGCAGTTGAAGAGTAAGGGTTTCCATGAATGGAAGAGGGTTTTGGAGGCTTGGTTTTGTGATCGCAAGACGCGTCTTATGGATCACCGCCAGTCCTCCTCCTCTTTGCCCTATTCTGTTTTCCGTAATAATACGGTAGTTTTCTGGCACCAATTCTCCTAGAATGGTGTTACAGTCGGCTGTGAGCCAGCTCTCTGTAATGGAGAGGCAGTCTAGGTTGTGTTGTAGAATGAAATCATGGATTTCAAGTCGGTGTTTTACTGCCGATCTTGTGTTGATCAGAGCACATGAAATGCGCTTAGGTTGGGGTAAACGGCTAAAGTTTTTGACAGTCGATCGTCGATCGATCCTCAAAAGGTGCTCAATTCTTAGGGTCTTTTTGGTGATGGCTGGCAGTATTGCGGCGAAACGCCTCAAATTCCCAATGGTTTCTGCGGAGTACCGCAGATTAGCCATGGTCGCCATTCACCGGGGGAAAAGTCGTTCCTTTTGGTGGCGATGAAGAGAGGATTCAGTGAATCCTCCCGGCTTGGTCCAGAGGAAGGCAAAAAACCCCTAACCATGCTATGCCAATTTGCATTTGGTAGGGGAAAAAATTCCTTCCTGATCCCTGAAAGGCGATCGGGCGAACCCCTGGATCAAGTACTATTAAGTTGTGAAAAGGGGGGTGGGGGGGGAGCTGACACTGCTGCTGGGTGTACCAAGATGGCCGCCGACCAGGAGCAGGGCATGGGACCCAGGCTGGTGTGTAGCCAGCTGGGTGGATTGGTGAGCCAGGGGGGGGGGGCTGGTTGTTGAGGCCAGGGGTGGATAAGTACCTACAGGGGCTGGGGGTGAGCTCCTGGGGGCTACTACAGGTGATTTGGCCGAGAATGCGGCGCGCCGCTAAGCCGCGGATGAAGCCGCGGCCTTTCCTAAGATGCGGCGGCCGCAAATCAGTCACGGCTGGCGCGGTTCAGGGGAAAAGACGGGGAATCGCGGGGAGGCGCCGGGGGGAAGATTGCATTGGCAGGTGGGTGGTAATGTGGGGTAAGGAGAGGGAAGGAGACCCCAGCGTTCAGCCGATTCGGCGGCTTATCCTGATAAGGACGGCCGCCAATCGGTTCCAGGGGAGGTAATGGAAAGTAGGGCCTACCTGGGAGGATGTCTGGAGAAGAGAGAGCTGTGAAAAAATCCTGCCTGCCTAGCTGATACTGTCCCTGGGGAGAACCGACTCGTTTGAGAGCGTCCTGCTCTCACTGTCCCTAAGGTGAGCAGACTAGGTGAGAGCGTCTGCTGCACGTCTGCTGCACACCTCACTGACACACCTACTGACACACCTATAACAAAAAATTTGCCTTCAGTATTTTGAATACACAGAAAACAGAAAAAGGAATTCATTCAATATACATAATGAAATTCTTTTGTTATAGATGTCATTGAACAATGAACATACAACTGACACTAACAAAAGAAAAGCATTCAAGATACACAGAATGCAAATTGACGAAAATTCACGATAATTATTGTCTAACAAGAAACGAACATGAATTAAACAGAATAACGAATCATCCCGCATGTACGAAAATAAAACGGTAACGGAAATACGAAACGATCGGAATACGAAAAAATCACGTCGTACGACGAACGAACGGGAAAACGGGCGTCTTACGAAAAATGAACGGAAACGAACAGACGGGACCATACGAAACGGAACAAAAAAAAACGAATTTTTTTTCTGTGCACATGTCAAGTGGAGCGCACATTTGGCATCCTGATGATGTTGCTGTCCATTCATACCACATTCAGACGATCGTGGGGGATAACCTCTCCCTGAGGAGCCAAGGTGACAAGCCTTGCTGGCAGGAATGTCACACACACATACACACACTCCCACACCAGTCACACTGTAGCCTGCACTCCTGGCAGAAGGAGGTGCATCCCCTGGGCTGTTGCTCCTGGCAGATGTTGCCTGCATCGACTCCAACGCAACGGCAATGCGTGTTAGCACACTGTTGGTTTTAGCCTGCATCAGCAGCTGGCTGCTGCTGGTCTGGTGCTGGAGGCGCCTGTTCTGCCGACCCTCCGCCTGGATAGCGGCAGTGTTGGCCTGTACGACCACTCCCAGGCTCTTCACCTCCGCAACGATGCCTGCTGCTGCTGTGGCCTGCAGCTCCCCAATTGCCATGCTGTTACAATCCAGGCTGGCCTGCACATCCGAGCCCTGGTCCCCAGATGGTGAGGGACCCCCTGCTACCATGTGGTGATGCATGGCCTCAAGGGTCTCGGATTGGTCACCCAGGCATGTGATCATGGCATCGCAGTTTACGCTCACCTCATGCAGGCAGTCCGACATGGAGCTGGTATGGGCAGCCTGTTGGCTGAGGCACTGCAGCATAGCGGCTGCAGTGCCCTGCACAGCCACTGTGCACGCAGCCTTGGTCTTGGCCGAGGACCCAACAAATGAGGCCAGGCTGTCAGCGACACGGTGGAGGTCACATGCTATATCTCCCATGTGCCGTGTCTGGCGTGCCTGCTCCCTCTCCAGCCCTTATTGTAGGGATCTTCCTCAAAGCCTTCCTAGGATATGGAGAGGCTTGTGTCCATCTGGACAGGGTAGCCCTGGAGGGGTTTCCCCTGGACGGGGTAGCCCTGGAGGGGGTTCCCCTTGATGGGGTAGCCCTGGAGGGGGTTTCCCTGGATGGGGTAGCCCTGGAGGGGGTTCCCCTGATGGGCGTGGAGGTCTCAGAGGGACCGGGGAAGATGGAAGCCTCCTCAAGATAGAGGCATTTCTTTAGATGGAGATCCACATTGCTCCTCAAGAACTACCTCTAGAGCAGAGGTGTGGGCACTCCTCTCCACTGATCTTACGTGACTTCCCAGGGGGTCAGGCTCAGGATGATGTTCCCTGGATGGCGTGGGTCCAACACAGCCAGACGATGGCCCAGCTGCCTCCAGCACATCTGTGGATGACACAAATCATTTACATGTTGGTGGACCCACACACTTGTCACATGTTCCCTTGCACCCCCTTACATGCTACACACCGGATGGGGGATAAAACACACTTACCTGTCCTTAAGTCCTGGTCACTGGAGTCAAAGCCCTCCAGGCCCTCCACCTGCTCCTGCTCCAGACAGCTGGCAATGACCTCCTCCTCAGCTGTCAACTTGAGAGAAGAAGCTGGTCCACCTCCCGTGCCCCTGAGGTGCCTTCTCACCTTGGCCAGCTTATCCCTGACCCGCCGACGCATGTCATTAATATTTTTCTGTATATCTTTGGAGGTCCTGTTTTCATGCCCAAGGGCATTGATCTCCAGGGTGATCTTCTCGAGGATCTCCTGCTTCCTGGCCTTGCTGGTCCTGGTACTCTGTGCGCCATGGAGGTAGACATCAAATTTGGAGATGGCTGCGAATTTTTTTTTCTCCTATCCCTGTCCACTTCAGTATCGGACATGACGACCGCAAAAGAACCTCTACACCAGGGAAGACAAGCTGGTGTACTTTTGCGCTGGATGGGCGTATGGCTGGGCGTATTTATGCTTTAGGCGGTGGGTCAGCGTATCTTAGGGGTTACGGCGAAGCGTAGTTGTGAGCCGTTTGCGATAAGCCGGACGTAATCCTCTGCGCCATGCTCGGACCATCATTTGCATGGGGTCACTCCCACTTCCATCTACTTACACTTATGCCAGCCTGGGCCTTTGAAATGTACGCTACGCAGGTGCAGAGTTGGGAGCAATAGCTTGCTGAATTCAGTGCATGCCTCTCCGCGCTGCGCCGGCGTAGCGTACTATGTGTGTGCTACACCTACGTAAATATGCCCCCATCTCTGTGAATCCGGGCCTTTGTTCCCTTTTTTAATATAGGCACCACATTGGCCCTGTGCCAAACCATTGGTATTATTCCCTTTATTAATGAGTCCCTAAAAATTAGATACACCTTTAACATTAACAATTTTCACCTTTAACATTAGATTAGATTACATTTTTGATTATCATTGTATTTAATACAAATACATTTTACATGCTAGCTCTCTGTCAACAGCGATAAATATATTCATATATATATCCGCATATTTAAACACAATATACTGTACATACATACATACATAAGCACCAATATACATACATATATTACATACCAATTAAATGTAAGCAATAGCCCATGCAAATAAATCAAATTTATTTAAAGTAATGCAAATCTTATCAAAGTAAGAAAAAATATATTTGCATATGAAAGATAATTCAATAAGGTGCATTACCATTCATAGAAGTTTGCATATGATGGATGAATGAATAGCATAGTCTGTTAAGAAACTAATGCCTCTGCCTATGTAAGTCTTGACTGTATCTTTTTTTGTTTCCTAATGGAAGTGGAAAAAAAACTCTCTATATCTTGGGGGAGTTGGATCTTTGTTGATGTTGCTAGTCGGCCAGCATACACAGTGTCAAAGTTTGATATTTCAGTACTTATAATCCCCTGTGCTGTTGTTACTACACGGGACAGATTTATCCTGCCTTCTACCTTGCAGCTGGCATGCCACACTGTATCACTGTAACACTCTTATGTAAGGTGGGGGGCTCTGTGCAGACTCTGATGGAAGAGGGGGCCTATATGCAGACTCTGATGTAAGGGGGCCTCAGTGCAAATTGGTGAAAGGGGGGGTCTCTGTCCAGACTCTGATGTAGGGGGGGGCCTCTGTGGAGACTGATGTAAGGGTGGCCTCTATGCAGACTCTGATGTAAAGGGGGGCCTCTGCGTGGACTCTGATGTAAGGGGGGCCTCTGCGCGGACTCTGATGTAAGGGGTAGCTCTGTGTGATGCTTACATAATAACGTACATAACATAATGTACAGGGTAGAGGGGTCAGGAGTATGTAATGTACAGGGTGCAGGAGTATGTAATTTACAGGGTGCAGGAGCATGTAGTTTACAGGGTGCAGGTATCAGGAGTGGGTAATGTACAAGGTGCAGGGGCCACAAATATGTAATGTGCAGGATGCAGGGGTCAGGAGCATGTAATGTACAGGGTGCAGGGGTCAGGAGTATGTAATGTACAGGGTGCAGGGGTGTGTAATGTACATGGTGTAGGGGTCAGAAGTATGTAATGTACTGGGCAAAGGGGTCAGGAGTATGCAATGTATCGGGCACAGGGGTCAGGAGTTTGTAATGGACAGGGTCCAGGAGTATGTCATTTTACAGGGTGCAGAGGTCAGGAGTGTGTAATATACAGGGATGAGATTTATGGTAAAAAAAAAGGACCAGAGTGAATGAAGGTGTTCACTATACACTCTGTTAGAAAGAGGACCCCTCCAGGTTCCATTATACTCCTTTGTAGCATCTGATGGGGCCTGGAGGGGATGCTTTCTAACAGACTGTTTGTTGTACTTTGTACAAACTGTGAGGGTAAGGCCAGGGGCGGTCATGGGTGGGGCCTGACAGAGGGCCCTTGCTTTATTTGGTCAGGGGGCCCTAAGTGTTGTCAGTCCACATAAAAGATGGGAAACGTGGATTGGTTCTCTAACTTTGCTGTAGCTGTGATCGTCAGCTTTTGTGATGGGGAAGAGATTGGGTGCAGTTCTGCTGGGGGGGGGGCGTTCCCTGTTTCCAGGAGAAGGGGGACTGTCATTGGCCATGGCTAAAGCCAATCACAGTCCTGCTAGCTACGTCCACCATCTGGAGGAAGATGACTCTCTTGGTTGCTACCACCAATCTCAGAAAGAAAGGATTTCACTGTTATTGAGAAAACCACAATCAGATGACACCTGATTGTGGTTTTCTCAATAACAGTGAAATCCTTTCCGGTGGTTCGGCAGCGCTGCCCATTGATTTAAAAAAATATAGTGTTGTAGATACCAAACATGTCACGCTTTAAAATTGTGCATGCTTGTGAAATGGCACCAAACTTCAGTATTTAAAAATCTCTATAGATGATGCTTCATAAGTCTTTATTGGTTACCAGTTTAGAGTTATGTAGCGCCCTCTACTATAGGTACAGTAGGTGATAGAGGTAAGGCTTTTTTTGTGATAGCTGCCAGGCAGGTACATTTAGGCAGGCCTATGCTGCATGCTAGGCCTGCTTGTTTTGCTCTCGATCTGATATTCGCAACGATACCTCACATGTGTGGTGCGATCACCATTTATGTATGCGTACGGGACCTACACGTGCGTTCACCTTTGCATGTGAGCACAGAGGGGTGGTGGTGCTTTACATTTTTTATTTATTTATCCGTGGGACACTGGTACACTGACAGATGTTGTTGTGCACTTGTATACTTTGACAGATGTTGATCATCCACCAGAAGACACTGACAGATGTGATGGAACACTATTGCACGATTGCAGATGCTTTTTGTGCACTGGTACAGATGCTGATGGGATACTGTGAAAGATTTTTTGTGCACTGGTACAGATGCTGATGAGATACTGTGATAGATGTTTTGTGCACTGGTACAGATGTTTATGCGGATACTTGGACAGATTCTCATGGGACAGGGAAGTGGTGACAGTGGTGCTTGGTGTACTGTGGATTGGATGCGGTCTGTGATCTGAGACAGCTCTCTGTGTAAAAATCATCTCTTACGCCTCGTACACGCGACCAGGTTCCCGTCGGGGCATGTGTATGCTCCATGGCAGTTTTCCCGACAGGAAAACCCACTCAGAATCCCAGTGGGTAAAAAGAGAACATGTATTCTTTTTTCCTGCCGGGATTCCCGGCAGTCTTTTTCCCAGCAGTTTTCCTATGGGAAACACTGCAGTGGAGCATATACACTGCCGGGATTCCCCTCCAAAGTTCTCATGGCAGTTTTCCTGCCAGGAAAACAATCCGTCTGTAGGGGGCTTTCCCCTCGGGTTTCCCCTCGGGTTTCCCGGCGGTAAAAAGTCCGCCGGGAAACCCGTACGTGTTTACAAGGCATAACAAAGAGAGCTGTCAGCACAGGCTTCAGCATCCCCCGCTACCTCCACTCCCCCACACTGAGCTCTCACTGAGTTCGATCATGCCGAAGTTGGAATAAAGGGGCACCCAGCATCAAAAGGTGCCGAATGACCCCCCCATGCTTCAGGTGAGGGATACATGGGAGAAAGGCAGAAAAAAAGGCCAAAAGTAGAAGGAATAATTTGACAAGAAATGAAGACCAGCAAAATAGACAAAAAGCCCAAAAAATCCTATCAATAAAGAGCAAATAAGGAAAATTATTATAATGGGTCATAAAACAGATTTTGGAGCATACAGAGAGCTTAATTGATAGGGACAAAAAAATATTAATAAGAATTAAAAATTAAAAATATATTATTCCTTCTACTTGTGTCTTCCTTTTCTGCCTCTTTTTCCAACCACTAAACACACATGCGCAGTGGCTTTTTTCGCCCGCATGCGCAGATGCCACCAGGGCATTTATCAGAGCCGTTAGTGGCCTGTAAACACAGCTGCGACGGCTCTGATTAGAAGCACACTCGGCGTGCAGCCTATTAGAGGTAAGTTACAACATTTGAGATCTCTCTGTGCTTTTTGACTCTATTGACTCTCTTTTATATCATCATCCATGTGCATCCCTCCAGGTATACCCCCTGGTCTGGATTGTCATTTGAACCTCTCAGACACTTTCGGGATTGACAAATAAAGGATTTTTTTTGGGTGGGTTTTGGGTAACATTTCCTGTTACGCTTATCTTCGAGGTATGTACACTGACTGTGCCCCGATCATCATAGATCTATAATATAAATTATGTTTGTAATTATGTGCAGGCAAGATAGTATTCTACCCTGTCCTTTTCAGATCATCTGATTTCTTGTTGGGGGCCTTTTTCTCTTGGACCTTCGCTGAGGTATCCATGCGATTGTCGCACAGGAACCTTGTGTTATCCATCCAGTCTTTTTGATACATGGGACTTTTTCATTCCCTTAATAATTTTATTGTTTACCGATATTCTTTGGTATGTGACCGAATTGGCTCACTATGTGCATTTATAAATGTATTTTTTGATATACATTTAATGCCTGTATAATGATACTGTATATATGCTCTTTTAATAGACACCTGGCTCTGTATGTTAAAAAGGAAGGAAGGGCATCAAGCCGGAAATGTTGGGTTCATCAGAGAGCTCACATGTGTCTGTATATGTATCGTAATCCATATAATTTTCATGCCTTTGTACATTTTTGTCTTTTATGATAACGTTTTTATTGTAAAATGACCCTGTAATAAAATGTTTTACATTTACAACTATTGTTTCTGGTCACTTTTAAAGTCTTACCTGCCAAAGGGGGTTTCCTTGTTTTTTCTGACTCCAGACTTGGAGAGTTTGAATAGAGTCTTGTTCTACAGATTAGAGGTTTGTAAGATTAAATCATCATCAGTGATACATGATCTGATAGGCCAAGATGAGGTAACAGGGTTGTTTTGTATGCTCTAAGGATATTTGTATAAAGCTGGTTCAAGATGTTGTTTTCCCCTATTGGGAAATGTATAATTTTTATATTATCTAAGTACGATTATGGTCCTATGCTCTTCCACATTGAATTTTTCTGGAGGTGCTGCCATGTTCACTTTGGACAAAGAAAAGAATGATTAGTTAAAATCATAGGTATAGTAGTTGATTTTTGCAGTATTGAATATAAACAAATTGGGCAGTAGCTTCCTAGCTCAATTTTTCTGGATAAGGCTCAATACTTATCAGCACCCCCTCATATTTGCAGCAGCTCTGTCCTGGGAGATAGCCAAACTCTACTGTGGCGCAATGATGTCAAAAACTCCGCCCCCAAAGCATGAATGTGTCAAGTGCTATATCCAAGTGCACTGGAGCAAGTGCACTTGCAAACGTAAGTGCTATTTTATTACTTTTAATAAAACATTGAGTGTATACATTTTAGCACTATGTTGGTCCTTTATACTCTTTGAGCACTACCAATCTGAGGATTACTGCATCCCAGAAGCAAGACGCTCTAAGACAGGAGGGAAGTCATCAGCCACTAGATATTAACCCCTAAGGGGAAGACTTATTGTTACGTACCTTAGGTGTGAGCCTGACGCATGGAGGGGGACCTCCCATACAACCCCGGCTCGGAGACCGCTGGAGTGGAGACAGTGGTGGTAACAGCACAGTGAGGTAAGGGTGCCTATTTAGTCCTCACTGCTTGGGGCAGTGAAGCCAAGAAGAAGCTGGAACCGCTGGAACAGGGAGCAGGGAATGCAGGTCAGCAGGTGCAGGTTTTCAGAGTAGCGGATGCAGGTCAGCAGATGCAGGTTTGCAGAGCAGCAGATGCAGGTCAGCAGATGCAGGTTAGCAGAGCAGCGGAGTCAGACAAGCCGGGTCATACACATCAGGGTAACAGAATAGACGACAGGCAGAGAATAGTCAGAGTCCAGGCCAGGTCTTGGCAACAGGCAATCAGACAGGAAGCTGAGCGAGGTCAAACAAGCCAAAGTCAGGACTGGAGATAGAAGCAAGCTCAGGAAGCCGGGTCATACACAGGAACAGGATACATGCACAGAATCAGGAACACAGGGAACAGACGCAGATCAAGCCGCAAGCTGCAGCATCCCTAGAGCGTCTTTTATAGGCCATTGGGTGCCAAAGGTGCGTCTAGCGCGCACGCATGCGCATATGAGTACGCAAAGTCCGTGATTTGCGCACGCCTTCTGAAGCGGGCAGTACGTCCCTGACAGTGCCTCCCCCTTAAGGGCAACCTCCGGGTGCCCAAGAGAACTCTTTTCTGGGGGTGACTGCGAGAAAAAGCCTGAATTAATTCTTGGGCATGAATGTTCTGTTGGGGTTCCCAAGAGTTCTCCTCCAGACCGTACCCCTTCCACTTGATCTAGAATTGAAGCTGTTCCTTCTTCTTCTTCTGCAGTCCAATACGGCCTCCACCTCAAACTCCTCATTACCGTCAATGATTACAGGTTCAGGAGGTCCTGACCCCCTGTTAGGGAAAGGTTTAGGCACCGCAGGTTTCAGTAACAACACATGAAATACTGGGTGTATTCTGATTGACTCTGGTAAGGCAAGTTCATAGGAGACTTCATTTAACTTTCGTTTTACTGGGAAAGGACCGATGAATTTGGGTGCCAGTTTCCTTGCGGGGCAAGCCATCTTAAGGTTGGTGGTAGATAACCATACTTGGTCGCCTTGTTGCAGGCATAATTCCCCTCTCCTCTTCCTGTCAAACATCCTTTTACTGGCTGCTTGCACTTTGGTCAGAGCTTCCTGCAGAATCTTACTGTTATGGGTGAGGAAATCAATGGTACCTTGGACTGCCGGGACTGTTAAATCAGGGATGAGATCAGGTAGGAAGGTCAGGTGGAACCCGTAGTTGTCAAAAAACGGAGACTGACCTGTAGTCGAATGACTGGCATTATTAAAGGCAAAGGGTAGTAATGCGACCCAGTCGTCTTGGACAAAGGTGGTGAAGCATCAGAGATATTGTTCGAGGGTTTGGTTCGTCCTCTCAGTTTGCTCATTGGTTTGGGGGTGATAGGCCGAGGACATGGGGACAGTTCAATCTTCAGGACCTTACACAAAGCCTTCCAGAAGCGAGAGCCTCTATCTGAAACAATGTCCGCAGGGACCCAATGTAGCCTTACTACGTCCTTATTGAAGACCTGGGTGGTTTCCATGGCAGAGGGCGTGCTCTTCCGTGGTACGAAGTGGGCCATTTTAGATAAGCGGTCAACCACTACAAAAATAGCTGAGCAATCCTCTGACGGGGGAAGTTTCACTATGAAATCCATAGCAATCATTTTCCAGGGTTTATCAGGGACTGGTTAGCGCCTGAGCAGACCCCAGGCCCTGCCTCTAGTGGACTTGCTACAGATGCAGGTGGCACATGAACCTATATATTTCCTGCAATTCTTTTCAAGATCCGGCCACCAAAATATGCGTTGAACCAGTTCCATAGTCTTGTGTATCCCAAAATGACCTGCCAGGGGATGATCATGACACAGGTTTAACACTGTAACTCGAACCTCTTCTGGCACAAAGATTTTGTTATCCTTCCAAAATAACCCCACTTTGGGTAACAGAGTGACTCCAGAGGGGCCAGACACACCTGTAGAAGCTTGCTTGAAGCTAGACATTAGGCTAGTTTACAGCAGTAAGAAGTTACCTTCCGATAGTATGGTATCTGGACCTGACACCTCTTTTGGATCATCAAAAATGCGGGAAAGGGCGTCTAGTTTGGTGTTTTTGGAGCCTGGCCAGTAAGTTATGTGAAATGAGAACCTAGAGAAAAATAATGCCCACTGTGCCTGGCGTGGTCTCAGACATTTGGCAGCTCTCAGATACTCTAGGTTCTTGTGGTCTGTGTAAATGAGTATAGGGTACGCTGCTCCCTCCAACAGGTACCTCCACTCCTCAAGGGCAGACTTAATGGCCAGGAGCTCCCAGTCCCCCACATCATAGTTCTTATCGGATGGGGTGAGTTTACGGGAGAAGAAGGCTATTGGGTGCATCAAGTCCTTGAGACCCTGGCGTTGGGAGATGACAGCTCCAACCGCTGTCTCTGAGGTGTCTACTTCAAGTAGATAAGGTAGAGCAGGATCAGGGTGACTCAGAATAGGAACAGACGTGAAAAGTCCTTTTAGGCTTGTAAAAGCAGCCTGTGCCTCGAGAGTCCAAAGGAACCGGAAATGTTGCTTTGTTAGCTGTGTAATCAGGGAAATAATAGCAGAGAATCCCTTGATGAACCTCAGATAGAAGTTTGCGAAGCCAACAATGCGCTGCACCCCCTTCTTGTCCGAAGGTGAAGGCCAATCCAGAATGGCTGAAACCTTCTGTGGGTCCATCATGAATCCCTCTGTTCAATTCACATTTTTCTGGTTTTGCGTACAGTGCATGTTTGCGGAGACCACAGAGTACATTCCTGACGTGTTCTCGGTGCTGCTGAAGGGATGAGGAAAGAATTAAAATATCATCTATTCTACATAGACAACTACATAAATGTCTAGACAGTCTCTGAAAATGTCATTGACTAGATGCTAAAATGTTGCAGGGTTGTTACATAGGCCAAAAGGCATTACTAGATATTCATAATTGGCAAACCTGGTACGAAAGGCAGTCTCCCATTCATCCCCTGCACGGATGCAGACCAGGTTGTACGCCCCCGCAGGTCTAACTTGGTGAATACAGAGGAAGTCCTGAGTCTTTGAAAAAGTCCGGGAACCAGGGTCAGAGTGTAACGGTTCTTGAACGTGATTTTATTTAATTCTCGGTAGTCCACACAAGGCCGAAGGGAATGGTCCGTTTTCTCCACAAAAAAGATTCCTGCCCCTGCTGGAGAGGTGGAAGGATGGATGAAACTCCTCTTGAGGTTCTCATCGACATACTCTTTCAGTACCTCTAGTTCCTGTTCAGATAAGGGGAAGATCCGTCCGAAAGGAATCTCAGCACCGGGAAGAAGCTTGATTGGGCAATCATAAGGGCGATGAGGCAGGAGAACTTCAGCCCCTCTCTTGCTGAAGATGTCCAATAACTTGTGGTATTGTTTGGGCACTGCAGAACGTGTCTCTGGGTCTGGTTCCAGGCATAGCAGGGGACCGAAGGTGCTAGGACATGAGGGCATGCAGTGTGACAGACTCAGATTCTCCTATGTCTAGGGTCACCTTATGTCCAATAGGGCCATAGGGTGACGAAGAAATTATATCATGTATTGCAGAAGATGGGACATTACTGACAGTTCATTACAAGTGGCTTAATTTGTCTTGACTAGGTCACTAGGACAATGACTCTTCAATGCTTAGCTCCGACTATTGAAATGCTAAGTGAAGCCACGCTTGTGAAATACCATTCCATTGTGTTCTGCAGGTGAATAGATGATGCGGTGCCGAAATGCCTAGCTACTGATTAGATAATTTGCTCACCTGAATGTCATTAGCAAAGGAATGTGTGGGTGGAGAGTTCATTGTTCCTGTGATTAACTTAAACAAGCTGTACTGTATATAAAATTGTGGTTTTGGTCCTATTAAACAGTCCATTCCTAGCATACATACAAGTGTCGTCTCATTGGGGCTGATTTACTAATGAATCTGCGCTGCGCCGGTACATGCCTTAATTAGTGCGCTGGATGAATCCCTAATTAGGCGCATGAACCGGCGGCAGCAGCAGCGCGATGTGATTGATAACTAAAGCCGCCGCCGAACTCCCTGTATAAGTCTATGGGGGAAAATCTTAATAGTGAATTTTAAAGGCTAATCTGCAAGTTTTGTCCTAAAAAGTGTTTGGGGACCTCAGTCCTGCCCCAGGGGACATGTACCAATGCTTTTTTTATTTTTTAAAACGGCCGTTTTTTCGGGAGCAGTGATTTTAATAATGCTAAAAGTGCAATAATAAAAGTGTAATTTTCCTTTAAATTTCGTAGCATGGGGGGCTCTAATGTCAGCATGTGAAAAAGCGCATGTTTCCCGTGGTTAGAACTGTCTCTGCACAAAATGTCATTTTTCAAAGGAAAAAAGCCATTTAAAACTGACTCGCGGCAATAATGAATTGTCGGCTCCCGGCAATTGCAGGAGAATTCATTCATTAAAAAAAGGGAAAAAAAAAGCGTGGGGGTCCCCCCAAATTCAATAACCAGACCCTTTAGGTCTGGTATGGATATTAAGGGGAACCCCGCCGTCAATTTTTTAAAAAAAATGACGTGGGGTTCCCCCCAAATATCCATAACCAGACCCTTCGGGTCTGGTGTGGAATTTAAGGGGAACTCCACTCCAAATTAAAAAAAAAATGGCGTGGAGTCCCCCCTAAAATCCACACCAGACCCCTTATCCGAGCACGTTGACCTGGCCGGCCGCAGAAAAGAGGGGGGGACAGAGCGCGGCCCCCCCCCTCTCCTGAACCGCACCAGGCCACATGCCCTCAACATTGGGAGGGTGTTTTGGGGTGCCCCCCAAAACACCTTGTCCCCATGTTGATGAGGACAAGGGTCTCTTCCCCACAACCCTTGCCCGGTGGTTGTGGGGGTCTGCGGGCAGGAGGCTTATCGAAATCTGGAAGACCCCTTTAACAAAGGGGCCCCCCAGATCCCGGCCCCCCCCCTGTGTGAAATGGTAATGGGGTACCTTGTACCTCTACCATTTCACGAGAAAAAAAATGTAAAGGGTTAAAAAAGACAAGAGCCGGTTTTTGACAAGTCCTTTATTATCTTCTTTCTTCTTTTCTTCGGGTTTCTTCTTCCTCCTCCTTCTTCTTCCTCTGCTTCTGTCTTGGGTCTTCTATTCCCGCATCTTGCCCGGCGTGTTCTTCCATCTTCTGTTCCTCCCGCTGTCCTTCTCGTCCGCATCTTCTTCTCCTTCTTCTTCTTCGCCGGAGGCGCCGCTTCCAATTGAAATCCCCGCTGTCTGCCGGACCACGCCCCCCCCTCTGACGCACTGGCACCACACGGGGACTTTCCTAAGAGCTTGCCCGTGGCGTCAGAGGGGGGGGCGTGGTCCGGCAGACAGCGGGGATTTCGATTGGAAGCGGCCGCTCCGGCGAAGAAGAACAAGAAGGAGAAGATGCGGACGAGAAGGACAGCGGAAGAAGATGGAAGAACACGCCGGGCAAGATGCGGGAATAGAAGACCCAAGACAGAAGCAGAGGAAGAAGAAGGAGGAGGAAGAAGAAACCCGAAGGAAAGAAGAAAGAAGATAATAAAGGACTTGTCAAAAACCGGCTCTTGTCTTTTTTAACCCTTTACATTTTTTTCTCGTGAAATGGTAGAGGTACAAGGTACCCCATTACCTTTTCACACAGGGGGGGGGCCGGGATCTGGGGGGCCCCTTTGTTAAAGGGGTCTTCCAGATTTCGATAAGCCTCCTGCCCGCAGACCCCCACAACCACCGGGCAAGGGTTGTGGGGAAGAGACCCTTGTCCTCATCAACATGGGGACAAGGTGTTTTGGGGGGCACCCCAAAACACCCTCCCAATGTTGAGGGCATGTGGCCTGGTGCGGTTCAGGAGAGGGGGGGGGGCCGCGCTCTGTCCCCCCCTCTTTTCTGCGGCCGGCCAGGTCAACGTGCTCGGATAAGGGGTCTGGTGTGGATTTTAGGGGGGACTCCACGCCATTTTTTTTTTAATTTGGGGTGGAGTTCCCCTTAAATTCCACACCAGACCCGAAGGGTCTGGTTATGGATATTTGGGGGGACCCCCACGTCATTTTTTTTAAAAATTGATGGCGGGGTTCCACTTAATATCCATATCAGACCTGAAGGGTCTGGTTATTGAATTTGGGGGGACCCCCACGTCATTTGAATAATTATTTTAAAATTCGTACCATGGGGGGGGGGTGAATGTCAGCAGGTGAATAAAGCGCACTTTTCCTGCGGTTAGAAATATGTCTTTGCACAAAATGACATTCTGAAAAAAAAAAAAAAAAAAAAAAAAAGCCATTTAAAACTGACTCGCGGCAATAATGAATTGTCGGCTCCCGGCAATTGCAGGAGAATTCATTCATAAAAAAACGAAAACAAAAAGCGTGGGGGTCCCCCCAAATTCAATAACCAGACCCTTTAGGTCTGGTATGGATATTAAGGGGAACCCCGCCATCAATTTTTAAAAAAAATGACGTGGGGTTCCCCCCAAATATCCATAACCAGACCCTTCAGGTCTGGTGTGGAATTTAAGGGGAACTCCACTCCAAATAAAAAAAAAAATGGCGTGGAGTCCCCCCTAAAATCCACACCAGACCCCTTATCCGAGCACGTTGACCTGGCCGGCCGCAGAAAAGAGGGGGGGACAGAGCGCGGCCCCCCCCCCTCTCCTGAACCGCACCAGGCCACATGCCCTCAACATTGGGAGGGTGTTTTGGGGTGCCCCCCAAAACACCTTGTCCCCATGTTGATGAGGACAAGGGTCTCTTCCCCACAACCCTTGCCCGGTGGTTGTGGGGGTCTGCGGGCGGGAGGCTTATCGAAATCTAGAAGACCCCTTTAACAAAGGGGCCCCCCAGATCCCGGCCCCCCCCCTGTGTGAAATGGTAATGGGGTACCTTGTACCTCTACCATTTCACGAGAAAAAAAAAGTGTCAGTGTAAAAAAAGACAAGAGCCGGTTTTTGACAAGTCCTTTATTATCTTCTTTCTTCTTTCCTTCGGGTTTCTTCTTCCTCCTCCTTCTTCTTCCTCTGCTTCTGTCTTGGGTCTTCTATTCCCGCATCTTGCCCGGCGTGTTCTTCCATCTTCTTCCGCTGTCCTTCTCGTCCGCATCTTCTCCTTCTTCTTCTTCTTCGCCGGAGCGGCCGCTTCCAATCGAAATCCCCGCTGTCTGCCGGACCACGCCCCCCCTCTGACGCCACGGGCAAGCTCTTAGGAAAGTCCCCGTGTGGTGCCAGTGCGTCAGAGGGGGGCGTGGTCACATGTTCCAGAAAGCGGGCAATTCAATTGGAAGCGGCGACTCTGGCAAAGAAAAAGCCGCGCACAAGCTTCAAATTGAATTGCCCGCCCTCTGACATGTGACCACGCCCCCCTCTGACGCACTGGCAGCACACTCCTAAGAGCTTGCCCGTGGCGTCAGAGGGGGGGGGGGCGTGGTCCGGCAGACAGCGGGGATTTCAATTGGAAGCGGCCGCTCCGGCGAAGAAGAACAAGAAGGAGAAGAAGATGCGGACGAGAAGAACAGCGGAAGAAGATGGAAGAACACGCCGGGCAAGATGCGGGAATAGAAGACCCAAGACAGAAGCAGAGGAAGAAGAAGGAGGAGGAAGAAGAAACCCGAAGGAAAGAAGAAAGAAGATAATAAAGGACTTGTCAAAAACCGGCTCTTGTCTTTTTTAACCCTTTACATTTTTTTTCTCGTGAAATGGTAGAGGTACAAGGTACCCCATTACCTTTTCACACAGGGGGGGGGCCGGGATCTGGGGGGCCCCTTTGTTAAAGGGGTCTTCCAGATTTCGATAAGCCTCCTGCCCGCAGACCCCCACAACCACCGGGCAAGGGTTGTGGGGAAGAGACCCTTGTCCTCATCAACATGGGGACAAGGTGTTTTGGGGGGCACCCCAAAACACCCTCCCAATGTTGAGGGCATGTGGCCTGGTGCGGTTCAGGAGAGGGGGGGGGCCGCGCTCTGTCCCCCCCTCTTTTCTGCGGCCGGCCAGGTCAACGTGCTCGGATAAGGGGTCTGGTGTGGATTTTAGGGGGGACTCCACGCCATTTTTTTTTTTATTTGGAGTGGAGTTCCCCTTAAATTCCACACCAGACCTGAAGGGTCTGGTTATGGATATTTGGGGGGAACCCCACGTCATTTTTTTTAAAAATTGATGGCGGGGTTCCCCTTAATATCCATACCAGACCTAAAGGGTCTGGTTATTGAATTTGGGGGGACCCCCACGTCATTTGAATAATTATTTTAAAATTCGTACCATGGGGGGGGGGGGGGAATGTCAGCAGGTGAATAAAGCGCACTTTTCCTGCGGTTAGAAATATGTCTTTGCACAAAATGACATTCTGAAAAAAAAAAAAAAAAAAAAAAAAAGCCATTTAAAACTGACTCGCGGCAATAATGAATTGTCGGCTCCCGGCAATTGCAGGAGAATTCATTCATAAAAAAACGAAAACAAAAAGCGTGGGGGTCCCCCCAAATTCAATAACCAGACCCTTTAGGTCTGGTATGGATATTAAGGGGAACCCCGCCATCAATTTTTAAAAAAAATGACGTGGGGTTCCCCCCAAATATCCATAACCAGACCCTTCAGGTCTGGTGTGGAATTTAAGGGGAACTCCACTCCAAATAAAAAAAAAAATGGCGTGGAGTCCCCCCTAAAATCCACACCAGACCCCTTATCCGAGCACGTTGACCTGGCCGGCCGCAGAAAAGAGGGGGGACAGAGCGCGGCCCCCCCCCTCTCCTGAACCGCACCAGGCCACATGCCCTCAACATTGGGAGGGTGTTTTTGGGGTGCCCCCCAAAACACCTTGTCCCCATGTTGATGAGGACAAGGGTCTCTTCCCCACAACCCTTGCCCGGTGGTTGTGGGGGTCTGCGGGCGGGAGGCTTATCGAAATCTAGAAGACCCCTTTAACAAAGGGGCCCCCCAGATCCCGGCCCCCCCCCTGTGTGAAATGGTAATGGGGTACCTTGTACCTCTACCATTTCACGAGAAAAAAAAAGTGTCAGTGTAAAAAAAGACAAGAGCCGGTTTTTGACAAGTCCTTTATTATCTTCTTTCTTCTTTCCTTCGGGTTTCTTCTTCCTCCTCCTTCTTCTTCCTCTGCTTCTGTCTTGGGTCTTCTATTCCCGCATCTTGCCCGGCGTGTTCTTCCATCTTCTTCCGCTGTCCTTCTCGTCCGCATCTTCTCCTTCTTCTTCTTCTTCGCCGGAGCGGCCGCTTCCAATCGAAATCCCCGCTGTCTGCCGGACCACGCCCCCCCTCTGACGCCACGGGCAAGCTCTTAGGAAAGTCCCCGTGTGGTGCCAGTGCGTCAGAGGGGGGCGTGGTCACATGTTCCAGAAAGCGGGCAATTCAATTGGAAGCGGCGACTCTGGCAAAGAAAAAGCCGCGCACAAGCTTCAGGTCAACGTGCTCGGATAAGGGGTCTGGTGTGGATTTTAGGGGGGACTCCACGCCATTTTTTTTTTTATTTGGAGTGGAGTTCCCCTTAAATTCCACACCAGACCTGAAGGGTCTGGTTATGGATATTTGGGGGGAACCCCACGTCATTTTTTTTAAAAATTGATGGCGGGGTTCCCCTTAATATCCATACCAGACCTAAAGGGTCTGGTTATTGAATTTGGGGGGACCCCCACGCTTTTTTTTTGGTGTTTTTAATGAATGAATTCTCCTGCAAATTCCAAGAGCTGACAATTCATTATAGCCGCGAGTCAGTTTTAAATGGCTTTTTTCCTTCAGAATGTCATTTTTTTCACATGCTGACATTACACCCAGGGCCGCCATCAGGGGGTACAGGCAGTACACCTGCAGGGCCGCCATTAGGGGGGTACAGGCATTACACCGCCCGGGGGTCCCCAGGTGCCCCCAGGGGCCCGGATGGGAACCACCCTAAAACAAAAAAAACAATTTTTTTTTTTTTTTTTTGTTTAAGGGCTCCGAAGGTCCCCAGGGGCCCGGAGGCCACTAAGGGCCCCAGATGGCAAGCCCTTTTTTTAAAATAAAATATATATATTTAAAAAAATATCAAAACAGTGTATTTACAAGGCCTATAATACACTCCTCAGCGCCCAACAGACAAAAACTTTAAAAAAAGGACAAATAAAAATAAAATTGTATATGAAACACACTAGATATCTCCAAATTGACATATATAGGTGTATATAAACAGCAGCTGTTAAAATGGTGTATCATAAATAACAAAATAGCATTCAAAGTCCAAAATAAAACATTTAAGAGAAAAATGCAAAACAGCGCTAAGTATGGATATAAGTGTCCAACTCCACCGTAAAGTAGGCAAAAATGGATGGGAAATCTTGATATAGTCAGAGTCTGTGTGTTTATCCCAAAAAAATAGTGACAGATACAGAAGGAGGAAGCGTGCACCAGCCTGCCCACTCTTAATCCACCACGTGTAGGAATCAAAGTCCCCGCAGGGGTTCAAACTCACCAAACAGACAATAATATCAGGCACTTCATATATAATCGGTCACTGATCGAATTTCCATCCACTGGGGATCACTTGCATGGAGTTAACCTCATAAAGGTGGGATATTGAAACAAACAGAGGAAACAAATATAGTGTAACTCAATTTATTAAAAAGCCCCTTTCCAGCAAATATCCCAAACAAGTCCTACGTACAAGAAAAACATTAACAATGGACAATGTATGTATCACATCACCAGTCAGGCGTCCTCAACGCGATCACCGAAAGGTTTCCCAGCAGAGCAACTCTTCCTGGTTCCTGCAGTGTGGCGTGGATAACATAACATACCAGGCGTAGCATGCAGCTATCACTCTGACTAGTTTCGTCAGTAAATGACTTCAACGGAGAGTGTAGCTGCACATGCGGCGCCATGAACTTAATAGTACACCTCCACTAATCTCAGCCAATCAGAGCCTATAGTTTGCAGACATTCGGCAGCCAATCGAAATTCCCGTATCGAAAACAAAAATTTGACGGCCAATCGGAAATGTCGTATCGAAATTTTACGGCGGCGCGTCAGATACAACGTAGACCCGCCGTATGGCGTCATGAGCGTAGTCACGCACGTCCAGTAACGACGGCCAATCAAAACTTATTGTTTGCAAACATTCGGCAGCCAATCGAAATTCCGTATGTGATCCAATCAACAACAGATATTCGACGGCCAATCGAAATTGTCTTATCATGATTTTTCGACAACAGATCAGGAGGAATGCAAGCACGGGGGCGTTCCTAACGGTGCACGTCACGGTACTCAGTGCTTCCACTATATTAACTCCTGGGCTTCAATATGGCGAGTTTAGGGAGAATTCTATACACAAGAAAAAGCACAGCAAAAATGCGCTCTTTCTTATTAATAGACCGGACACTCTATCCTAGTCCACAAACAATACTAGACTGTCTCACAACTCATCCTTTTTGGATGAATGTGCATTTGTATAGTTGTAAAGGCTAAAACCCAATAACAAAACCATGAACAAAGCATATTAAAAATTAAGCAAACATACTTTACAAAAAATAGTTTAGACAAAACACGCCTAAAAACAATATTTAAAATTCCAGAATGTACAGTTTTGCAATATACATTATATCAAATATATTTGTATTAGACACCCCAATTACCAGGCATATTGGTGCCAATCATATATGCAAAACGTGCTTAAAAATTGCTTATTAAAAAAATGACCAATACTTTAAACATAATTCTTAAGGATCTGGTAATATCCTACTTAAAGCAATGATTCTTAATACAGATCTGAAACGTGCTATTAGTAGATACTTCCTCAATGTAGATGAATTCAAAATAAATGCACTCTCAAAGTCGCTAAAATAAATTCACTCTAAAAGTCGCTAATGAAGCAATTAATATCTAGATCTACGTTCAAGCCTCTAGGGGCTAAAGTATCTACAGAAAAAATCCACTGGGTTTCTCTTTTAGAGAGATCACGTACCAAATTAGAACCCCTCCATGTTGGTTTAAGGTGGTCAATACCCCAGAATTTTAAAAACGCAGGGTTTTTGTTGTGAAAAAGTTTAAAATGCAACGACACATTGTGGTCCTTGAATCCGTTAATGATATTAACTACATGTTCAGCGATTCTGATCTTTAATTGTCGCTTTGTGCGACCTATGTAAATTAAACCACATGGGCATTGGAGGGCATACACAACATACTCAGTATTGCATGTGATAAATTCATTTACATAGAATTCCTGTTGGTTTGATGTAGAAGTGAACTTTTCCACTCCTTTTACCGGGCGGGAAGCTTCCTTACAGGCTCGGCACTTCTTACACGCAAAAAAACCATCCTTGTCCCAAAAGGTAGCTGGGCGGGAAGGAGGATTGAGTACTTTGCAGACTATTCTATCCGCAAAGCTAGAGGCCTTCCGATAAATAAAGCCTGGTTTAGATGGTAATACCGGAGCCAGTGTTTTGTCCATCAACAGAATATGCCAATGTGTATAGAGGATATTCTCAACCTCTTTATATTGAGAGTGGAAATCTGAGCAAAAATTCCACTCTCGTTTTTCATCTCTTTCTTTACCTCCTGTGATAGCTAGAAAATCTTCCCTCGGAGCTTGTGCTAATTCTGTAATGATTGTGTCCAGGGTCTCATCACGATATCCCTTGTCCATAAATTTATTTTTAATAATCTGGGCTTGTATCAGATACAAGCCCAGATTATTAAAAATAAATTTATGGACAAGGGATATCGTGATGAGACCCTGGACACAATCATTACAGAATTAGCACAAGCTCCGAGGGAAGATTTTCTAGCTATCACAGGAGGTAAAGAAAGAGATGAAAAACGAGAGTGGAATTTTTGCTCAGATTTCCACTCTCAATATAAAGAGGTTGAGAATATCCTCTATACACATTGGCATATTCTGTTGATGGACAAAACACTGGCTCCGGTATTACCATCTAAACCAGGCTTTATTTATCGGAAGGCCTCTAGCTTTGCGGATAGAATAGTCTGCAAAGTACTCAATCCTCCTTCCCGCCCAGCTACCTTTTGGGACAAGGATGGTTTTTTTGCGTGTAAG
Organism: Rana kukunoris; assembly: GCA_029574335.1. NCBI lineage: Eukaryota > Metazoa > Chordata > Amphibia > Anura > Ranidae > Rana > Rana kukunoris. Next base: position 319,534,296 of record CM056052.1, on the reverse strand, counting down.
AAGTGCCGAGCCTGTAAGGAAGCTTCCCGCCCGGTAAAAGGAGTGGAAAAGTTCACTTCTACATCAAACCAACAGGAATTCTATGTAAATGAATTTATCACATGCAATACTGAGTATGTTGTGTATGCCCTCCAATGCCCATGTGGTTTAATTACATAGGTCGCACAAAGCGACAATTAAAGATCAGAATCGCTGAACATGTAGTTAATATCATTAACGGATTCAAGGACCACAATGTGTCGTTGCATTTTAAACTTTTTCACAACAAAAACCCTGCGTTTTTAAAATTCTGGGGTATTGACCACCTTAAACCAACATGGAGGGGTTCTAATTTGGTACGTGATCTCTCTAAAAGAGAAACCCAGTGGATTTTTTCTGTAGATACTCTAGCCCCTAGAGGCTTGAACGTAGATCTAGATATTAATTGCTTCATTAGCGACTTTTAGAGTGAATTTATTTTAGCGACTTTGAGAGTGCATTTATTTTGAATTCATCTACATTGAGGAAGTATCTACTAATAGCACGTTTCAGATCTGTATTAAGAATCATTGCTTTAAGTAGGATATTACCAGATCCTTAAGAATTATGTTTAAAGTATTGGTCATTTTTTTAATAAGCAATTTTTAAGCACGTTTTGCATATATGATTGGCACCAATATGCCTGGTAATTGGGTGTCTAATACAAATATATTTGATATAATGTATATTGCAAAACTGTACATTCTGGAATTTTAAATATTGTTTTTAGGCGTGTTTTGTCTAAACTATTTTTTGTAAAGTATGTTTGCTTAATTTTTAATATGCTTTGTTCATGGTTTTGTTATTGGGTTTTAGCCTTTACAACTATACAAATGCACATTCATCCAAAAAGGATGAGTTGTGAGACAGTCTAGTATTGTTTGTGGACTAGGATAGAGTGTCCGGTCTATTAATAAGAAGAGCGCATTTTTGCTGTGCTTTTTCTTGTGTATAGAATTCTCCCTAAACTCGCCATATTGAAGCCCAGGAGTTAATATAGTGGAAGCACTGAGTACCGTGACGTGCACCGTTAGGAACGCCCCCGTGCTTGCATTCCTCCTGATCTGTTGTCGAAAAATCATGATAAGACAATTTCGATTGGCCGTCGAATATCTGTTGTTGATTGGATCACATACGGAATTTCGATTGGCTGCCGAATGTTTGCAAACAATAAGTTTTGATTGGCCGTCGTTACTGGACGTGCGTGACTACGCTCATGACGCCATACGGCGGGTCTACGTTGTATCTGACGCGCCGCCGTAAAATTTCGATACGACATTTCCGATTGGCCGTCGAATTTTTGTTTTCGATACGGGAATTTCGATTGGCTGCCGAATGTCTGCAAACTATAGGCTCTGATTGGCTGAGATTAGTGGAGGTGTACTATTAAGTTCATGGCGCCGCATGTGCAGCTACACTCTCCGTTGAAGTCATTTACTGACGAAACTAGTCAGAGTGATAGCTGCATGCTACGCCTGGTATGTTTATGTTATCCACGCCACACTGCAGGAACCAGGAAGAGTTGCTCTGCTGGGAAACCTTTCGGTGATCGCGTTGAGGACGCCTGACTGGTGATGTGATACATACATTGTCCATTGTTAATGTTTTTCTTGTACGTAGGACTTGTTTGGGATATTTGCTGGAAAGGGGCTTTTTAATAAATTGAGTTACACTATATTTGTTTCCTCTGTTTGTTTCAATATCCCACCTTTATGAGGTTAACTCCATGCAAGTGATCCCCAGTGGATGGAAATTCGATCAGTGACCGATTATATATGAAGTGCCTGATATTATTGTCTGTTTGGTGAGTTTGAACCCCTGCGGGGACTTTGATTCCTACACGTGGTGGATTAAGAGTGGGCAGGCTGGTGCACGCTTCCTCCTTCTGTATCTGTCACTATTTTTTTGGGATAAACACACAGACTCTGACTATATCAAGATTTCCCATCCATTTTTGCCTACTTTACAGTGGAGTTGGACACTTATATCCATACTTAGCGCTGTTTTGCATTTTTCTCTTAAATGTTTTATTTTGGACTTTGAATGCTATTTTGTTATTTAAAAAAATATATATATTTTTTTAATATATTTTTTTTTTTTTTTTTAAGGAAAGGGCCCAGAGGTCCCCAGGGCCCTGGAAGGCTACCCCCTTGTTTTTTTACTTTTTTTCGATAAATGTTATATTTAAAAAATATATATATATGTATTTTCTCTCTTTTGTATTTTTATTTGATAAAGAGCACAGAGGTCCCCAGGGCCCCGGATGGCTACCCCCCTTTTTTATATATATTTTTCTTTATTTCTTATTTCTGTCAAAATTTTTGTAAAGGGCCCCTCCGCTCCTCAATTTGTGGCACCACCCCCCCCCCCCGCTTCTCAATTTCATGCGGCAGCACCCCCCCCCGGTTCTCTGCTCCAGGGGGCCCATGCCTGAAGCTGTGTAAGGGGCCCCAAAATTCATGATGGCGGCCCTGTACACCTGTAAGGGGCCCGGGGTCCGGAGGTGCCCAGATGCCTGGAGGCCCCCCAGCGCCCCAGATGGTAACCCCCCTCTTTTTTTTTTTGTATATATATTTGTTAGTTGGTTTTTGTAGGATTTTTTATTAAAGGGCCAATTTTTGGAATTTAATATTTTTTAGCAGTCTGGAGGTCCCCAGGGCCCCGGGTGGCAACCCCCCAAATTTTTTGTTATTAAAGGGCCAATGTTTTGGTTTAGGGGTCTGGAGGTCCCCAGTGGCCTGGTCCCCAGTGGCCCGGAGATCCCCAGGGCTCCAGATGACAACCCCCCACCTTTACAAAAAAATCAAAAAAAAAACATATGATATATTTTTTGGTTATTTTTTAAACATATATATATATAATATAATTTTGAAAGCTCCCAGAGGGCCCCTTTTTGCTTCTAAAAATGTTATAAACATTTTCCCCAGGTTTGTTACTTTTTACTTTAATTTCTTTTTTAAAGTGTATTTTGTGCGTGAAGTCGAGAGAGAGGAGCTGGACTTGCAATCGCCATCCTTCTCCATGCCCCCGGTGGCAATGGTGGGTGTGAGGGGGGCCTCACCCCACCTGCTACACTTGGGAGCCCAATGGGACAGAGGGACTCCCCCTATGAAGGAGTGTAGCCCACCCAGCCAGCCCTGTAGGTCCTTCACCTCCCTTTATTTTAGGAGACCTCATGGCCAAAGTGTGTGCAAGTGTGGTGTTTTTTTTTGTGGGGGGGGGGGGGGGTGGTTATACTAAGCACAGGCGTACCTTGCATAGCACACCCACCGGGAGCCGGGCTGACACCACCAAACTCAATTCACATGTAGCCGAGACCGGGATCCGAACCCTTGGCTGCAGAGGTGAACGGCTTGTCAGCGCAGTGCCATTCACGTTGAGCCACCACAGCTCCCACCCAATGTTATTTTTTTTTTAGATTTTTGGTAGTTATTTTTTATTAAAGGGCCCAGAGCTCCCAAGGCAACCCCCTTTTTTATTATTTTATATATGTAGATATTGTAATTTATTTTTCATTAAAGAGCCCAGAAGTTTCTTTTTATTAAAGGGCCCAGTGGTCCCCAGGGCCCCCGGATGGCTACCACCCTTTTTAATATATATTTTTTCTATATGTATTTTTTAGTAAAGGAACCCCCCGCTTATCAAATTGCGGCAGCCCCCCCCCTTCTTAATATCAGGCGGCACCCCCCCCCCTATTCTCTGCTCCAGGGGGCCCATGCCTGAAGCTGTGTAAGGGGCCCCATAATTCCTGATGGCGCCCCTAATTGCCTCCCCCCCCCCATGGTACGAAATTTCAAGGAATTTTTCACTTTTATTGGTGCACTTTAACCACTTCCATACCGCGCCTATTCTGGCACTTCTCTCCTTCATGTAACAATTATATTTTCTTCCTTGAAACTTACTCAGGACCCCCAAACATTATATATATTTTATTAACAAACACCCTAGGGAATAAAGTGGCGGCCATTTTTTCGGACACATTTCCAACAGTATTTGTGCCAAAAATTTTCTAACGTTTTTTTTTTTTTTTGGCTTTCCAAAAAAAAAACCTGTTTCATGAATGACAAAATAAGAAAGCAGTAAAGCTAGGCCAATTTTTAGGGATAAGGTAAAAGATGATGTTACACCGAGTAAATAGATACCTAACTTGTCACGCTTTCATATTGCGCACACTCATGGAATGGCGCTAAACTTCGTTATTAAAAATCTCCATAGGCAACGCTTGACTTTTTTTCTCAGGTTACCACTTTTGAGTTACAGAGGAGGTCTAGTGCTAACATTATTGCTCTCGCTCTAACGCACGCTATGATACCTCACATGTGGGGTTTGAAGGATGTTTACATATGTGGGTGGGACTTGCATGCGTGTTCGCTTCTGAGTGCGAGCTACTAGGGACAGGAGCATTTAAATTCCTTTGTTATTTTATTTTTTTACTTAATATTTTATTTTTTGCACTTGTTTGTCCCTTTGTTTGTATTATTTTTCACTTTTCTTCCTATTACAAGGAATGTAAACATCCCTTGTAATAGGACTAGTGTGTGACAGGTCCTCTTTATAGAGAAAGGCGGGGTCAATTAGACCCCACATCTGTCCTCCAGGCTGGAAATCATGGAATTGGTAAAAAAAAAAACATCTCATGCTTTCAGCTGCAATCATGTTCGTTCAGCACAGTAGCGTAGTGTGTAGCATGTTCACCTAGCAGCAAAAGGGTTGCTGGTTCGAATCCCGCCCGTGACACTATCTGCCTGGAGTTTGCATGTTCTCCCTGTGCGGGTTTCCTCCCACAATCTAAAAACATGCTGTAAATTGGATCCTGTCTAAATAAGCCCTAATGTGCAGTAGGAGATTTAGGTTTTGTGCTGCCCTAGGCCTGACCAAATTTTGGCACCCCCCTAATAGAAAAATGACCCACCCTTCCTGTCAAGGCCACACCCTGTTTTTTTATGACCCACCCAGGAATTTTCAGGGGACACACACAAGTTCTGTGGGGGGGGACTTGGGGGGGCCCTTAATTTGCCTACTTTTTCGATCACTTCCTGTTTGGCTATGGGGCAGGAAGTGAAGGCCAATCTCCCCAAACGGACAGGGATAATACAAAATAAACTGACAGAGCTTCTAACCCCCCCCCCCCCCCCCCACCAACTCTATCCAAAATGAAAGAAATCCAAAAAATAAAAGTGATGATTATTGTTCCAGTTTAACCCCAAATTTCAGATCATTTTATTGAGAGGCTTAAGAAAATATAACCATGCCAATAGGCCACGATCCAGCGTTGCTAATATGTATGAATGTGTGTTAGGGACCCCCACAAACACCACCCAATGTTAAATCAACTATTTTCATGTTTGTTTTGGGGATGCCTGCACCCCTGATAGGGTAAAGACACCTCACAAATGTTGTCACTTTCTACTTAATTCATTCACTTCCTGCCACACAGCCAAACAGGAAGTGAGGGAAACACCTGAGTAATGTTTTGTTGGGGACACACAGATCAATATAAATAGTTTCCCATTTTGGAAATGGCATTTTGCTGTGTACACCCCAAATTAGTAGGAATCTTGGACTTTGGGGTCCATTTACTAAAGGCAAATCCACTTTGCACTACAAGTGGACAAGCAAGGAAGAAAACTCAAAACTTGGCGGGATTGGAAGTAAAAACCATCAGTGCTTCCCTTCTGATTTTCATTGCCTACGCTTCTACTGCAGAGCGGCTTTGCCTTTACTAAACCCCAAAGTAACTAATCATTTGGGGTGTACACTGCAGTGCAATTTGCTTAATGGTGACACTAGTTAGATTGACCTGTGTCCCAAAGAAAAGACCATTGGTAGGGTTTTAACCTCACTTCCTGTTCAGCTGTGTGACAGGAAGTGAAGCCAATTTTAGGAAAAGGGACACAAAGCCCAACCTAAAAACACTAGCAGGGGTTCTAACACTCAATTGGCTTCCCTCAAACAACCCACAATTAGAATAGGATTGTCTTGTGCTAGTTTCAAGCACAGCGCTGTAAATCAGCACTTCAAGCCTGTCCAAAAAAAAAACACACCACCCCCCCCCCCCCCCCCCCCACCTCCAACAGGCCCTGTTTGCAGCTTTTCCTACATCTTGCACATGTGCTTTAAAAAGTCAGTCTGGACATCAGTTCTAGGAAACATTACTTACCGCTTTGTCCTTCCTTTTCTGGTGACTAAACATTTCATGCATACACACCAGGAAAGATCTTAGAGACAAATCACACTTGATGGTTTAGGCCCAAACTAGTTCAGCTGCAGCGGTTGAAATCCATAGCAGGAAAAAAATAATCACAAAACAAACTTCAAAATTTGAAAGTAAATTTTATTGGTCCACAAAACAAGGAAAGCAAAACAAAAAATTACAAATAAACACACCAAAAATATATACAAACACCTAAAAACAAAAAAGACCAACGTTTATTTCACAGTCATTGGAAAATAAATCATGCTTTTGAAATAACAGGATAGACCCACAGGATTAAAACATTAGTCATTAACATCTTGAGAAACATTTAGCAAAATTATGTAGCAGAGAAAACATCAAAAAATACAAAACTTGCTCCAAAACATCTCTGTTTCACTCCGCCATTCCTTCCAGCCAGCAAATCTGCCCCCTCTGAGGGGCAGCTGACACGTGCAGTATCCACGCTTTTTATAACATGTGTGCTAATGAACCAATTGGAAACACATGAAGAAATGTCAGCCTCTAGTTTGTGTGCACTTGGAACTGCTTACACCTGTTAAGGATGTCCTTAAATTACTAAGCCAAAAAAAAGAGCTTTCTGAGCATGCTCAGAAAGATGCAAGTCATTTTCAGGATGAAACTTCCAACTTCTTTTTCTAACTGTTCGAGCATGCCCAGTTCACTCGAAATGCAGTACCAGAATCAAATCTGCAATGGCGGATGAAAGCATTAGAGGTGTTAAATTTTTTTTTGGTCCCCATGAAGTGATGCTTTACAAGCTGAACGGGAGGTCTTATCGAATTTTTACGTAACAAACCTAAATAGTAATAATTTAAAAGCCCCTGTCCCTAGTAGCTCGCAGTCAGAAGCGAACAAGCAGCATTTTTATTGTTTCCGGTTACCAGTTTAGATTTACAGATGAGGTCTAGTGCTATAAATATTCCTCTTGCTGTTACGCACGCTATGATACCTCACATGTGTGGTTTGAAGAATGTTTCCATATATGGGGGCGGGCCTTAAATGTGTAAGCCCCGCCCACATATTGAACCCCCGTTCAAACCCCACATGTGAGGTATCATAGCGTACGTTAGAGCGAGAGCAATACTTTTAGCACTAGACCTCCTCTGTAAATCTAAACTGGTAACCTGAAACACATAAAAAAGCGTTGCCTATGGGTATTTTCAAGTACTGAAGTTTGGCGCCATTCCATGAGTGTGTGCAATATTAAAGTGTAACATGTTGGGTATCTATTTACTCGGTGTAACATCATCTTTCACATTATGGCCATAAATTGGGCTAACTTTAGTGTATTCTTAATTTGTAACCACTTGAGCCCCAGAGCATATTACTGGTCACTGACGGGGCCATTTTTTGCATTTCAACACTGCGTCATTTTGACTGACAATTGCGTGGTTGTGCGACGTGGCCCCCAAAAAAATTGGGCGTCCTCATCCTCCCCCCCCCCCCCTAAAAATTCAATTTTTTTTTTTTGTTGGTGGTATTTGATCACCTCTGCGTTTTTTCTTATTTTTGCTTGACCCAAAACTATAGCGACAATTTGGTAACTAAAAAAACATCTTTTTTACGGTTTGCTATAATAAATCTCCCCCAAAATATATTCAAAAAATGTTTGCCCTCAGTTTAGGCCGATAAGTATTCTTGGACATCTTTTTGGTTGCAAAAAATCACAATAAGCGTTTGATTGGTTTGGGCAAAAGTTCTAAGTAGGGGTTGGTCTTATGGGTTTTTTTTGAATAATTTTTTGTTTTACTAGTAATGGTGGCTATCATTTGTTTTTTCTGTCTAATGCGACATTGTGGCGGACACATTTTTTGTGAGATTTGGCATTTTTGTAGCGAGCAATGGTATATCAATGCATTGCTTACTATAAAAATGACACTGGCAGGGAAGGGGTTAACACTAGGGGCGCGGAAGGGGTTGAATATGTTACCTGGGTGTGTTCTAACTGTAAAGGGGGTGGGACTGTGTAGGGGAAATGACAGATCGCTGTTCATACATTGTAGGGACAGACGAGCAGGCATTCCCCCCCCCCCCCTGACAGGACCGGGATAAAGGGGAACTCCACCCCAAATTACCACCAAAAAAAACGGCGTGGGGGTCCCCCTTCTGGTGCACAACAGGCTCTTAGATTTGATCTGGAACATAAGGGGTTAAACCCACGCCAAAAAACGGCGTGGGGTTCCCCCTCAGATCCAGACCAAACCCTTCTCCCAGGCACGCAGTCTGGCCGGACAGGAATGGGGGTGGGGACGAGCGAGCGCCCCCCCCCCCTCCTGAGCCGTACCAGACCACATGCCCTCGACATGGGGGAGTGTGTGCTGTGGGGGAGGGGGGCACTGCCCCCCCACCCCAAAGCACTCTTGTCCCCATGTCGAAAGGGACAAGAGCCTCTTCCCGACAACCCTGGCCGTTGGTTGTCGGGGTATGCGGGCGGGGGGCTTATCAGAATCTGAGAGCCCCCTATATTAAGGGGGCCCCCAGATTCTGGCCCCCCACCCTATGTGAATGAGTATGGGGTACATCGTACCCCTACCCATTCACCGGGTGGAAAAGTGTAAACACACAAAAAAAAACACACAGAAAAAAATAATTTATTAGTCAGCTCCGGGGGTCTTCTGCCGGGACCCCCCACCACCAGCCCATTGGGCCCCGGGCTTCGCCGTCTTCTGCCGGGGGGGGACACCCACCGATGATCTCCGCCATGTCCAGCCAGGCCCCCACCCCAAAATTAGCTCTTTCACATCCGGGGGGGGCCGGCCGAAAGAAGCAGAGAACAACGGGGGCGGAGCCCCTCGGTCTTCCAGACGTTTTCTGCCGGGGGGGCTCCAGCCCCGCACCGGTCTTCGCCGCCGCCTTCCGCCGGGGGGGGGACACCCACCGATGCTCTCGGCCATGTTCGGCCAGGCCCCCTACCCCAAACAAAGCTCTTTTACATCCGGGGGGGGCCGGCGGAAATGGCGGAGAACAACGGGGGGCGAAACCCCTCCTCGGTCTTCGCCTTCCGCCGGGGGGGTACACCTACCCCCCCCCCGGTCTTCGCCGCCGCCTTCCGCCGGGGAGAGAGACACCCACCGATGCTCTCCGCCATGTTCGGCCAGGCCCCCTACCCCAAACAAAGCTCTTTTACATCCGGGGGGGGCCGGCGGAAATGGCGGAGAACAACGGGGGCGTCGCCACTCCTCGGTCTTCTAGCCGTCTTCTGCCGGGGGGGGGAAACACCCACCCATGCTCTCCGCCATGCTCGACTGTGCCCCCACCCCAAAATGAAGCTCTTTTACATCCGGGGGGGGCCGGCCGAACACAGCGGAGAACAACGGGGGGTGTCGCCCCACCTCGGGCTCCTCCCAGGGCTTCTTTCGCCGTCTTCCGCCGGAGGGCGCCACTCTCCGGGCTTCTCGACGTTGTCTTCCGCCGCGGGGGCCAGGCCTTCTTCTTTGCCGCCCCCTTCGATTTTTTCGGCCTGGACGGGGGTCGCACATCCCATCCAGGACTTGGACGTGGCGGGCTTCTCGTCGCTCTCTTCTGCCGCTGCCCCCTTCACCACGAAGCTCCGTGCTTGTTTGATGAGGGCAGCGGGCTTCCGTCGTCTTCTCCGGGGCGAGGGTCGTACATCCCACCCCGGATTTCGTCGCCGTCTTCTGCCGCTGCCCCCTTCACCACGAAGCTCCGTGCTTGTTTGATGAGGGCAGCGGGCTTCCGTCGCAGTCTTCCGCCGCGGGGTGACACTCGCGGGCTTCTTCTTCCATTCGATGTTGACACGGCGAGGTCCGGCGCTGAAATGCCTTCTGAGCGGCGGGCAAGGACTTATATTGGCATTGGGCGTGGGCGTGGTTATGCCAACATGTGACCTCAACCCATGTGACAGTGATGTGACGTGACATCACTGTCACATGGGTTAAGGTCACATGTTGGCATAACCACGCCCACGCCCAATGCCAATATAAGTCCTTGCCCGCCGCTCAGAAGGCATTTCAGCGCCGGACCTCGCCGTGTCAACATCGAATGGAAGAAGAAGCCCGCGAGTGTCACCCCGCGGCGGAAGACTGCGACGGAAGCCCGCTGCCCTCATCAAACAAGCACGGAGCTTCGTGGTGAAGGGGGCAGCGGCAGAAGACGGCGACGAAATCCGGGGTGGGATGTACGACCCTCGCCCCGGAGAAGACGACGGAAGCCCGCTGCCCTCATCAAACAAGCACGGAGCTTCGTGGTGAAGGGGGCAGCGGCAGAAGACGGCGACGAGAAGCCCGCCACGTCCAAGTCCTGGATGGGATGTGCGACCCCCGTCCAGGCCGAAAAAAATCGAGGGGGGCGGCAAAGAAGAAGGCCTGGCCCCCGCGGCGGAAGACAACGTCGAGAAGCCCGGAGAGTGGCGCCCTCCGGCGGAAGACGGCGAAAGAAGCCCTGGCCCCTAGTAGGAGCCAGGCAGAAGCCGGCGACGAAATCCGGGGTGGGATGTACGACCCTCGCCCCGGAGAAGACGACGGAAGCCCGCTGCCCTCATCAAACAAGCACGGAGCTTCGTGGTGAAGGGGGCAGCGGCAGAAGAGAGCGACGAGAAGCCCGCCACGTCCAAGTCCTGGATGGGATGTACGACCCCCGTCCAGGCAGAAGAATTTGAAGGGGGCGGCGGAAGACCCTCAAAAGTGAAAACGTTCACCAGGTGAATGGGTAGGGGTACGATGTACCCCATACTCATTCACATAGGGTGGGGGCCCGAAATCTGGGGGCCACCTTATTAAACGGGGCTCCCAGATTCTGATTGGCTCCCGCCCGCATACCCCGACAACCAATGGCTAGGGTTGTCGGGAAGAGGCTCTTGTCCCGATCGACATGGGGACAAGAGTGCTTTGGGGTGGGGGGGCAGCGCCCCCCTCCCCCAAAGCACACACTCCCCCATGTCGAGGGCATGTGGTCTGGTACGGCTCAGGAGGGGGGGGCCGCTCGCTCGTCCCCACCCCCATTCCTGTCCGGCCAGACTGCATGCCTGGGATGAGGGCTTGGTACGGATCTGGGGGGGAACCCCACGCCGATTTTGGCGTGGGTTAACCCCTCACGTTCCGGACCAAGCCGGAGAGCCTATTGTACCCCTGGGGGGGAAGCCGCGCCGGTTTCACATTTGAAATTTGGCGCGGAGTTCCCCTTCAGTGTCAGCGCAGCCCGAGAACAGCTCGGAGCTTGCCGTGCGCCGCTCCAGGCAGTGCAAACACTGCTACGCCGCCTGGTATTTACCAAGGATTTCCCGGCGTACTGAAGAGGCGCGCGGTGAGCTCCGATTTTTCCCTCTGCGCATGCCCAGTATGCAAGTGAACCTTCCGAGGTTCTAGCGTACTTTGCAAGGGCACGGGGATCGGGTCCCAAAAGTCACTTTCCCTTTCAAATCGGCCCGCCACACAAGTTGAAACACATGTCACTACACTTCCCCTGCATCACCCCCCTCCCTCCCCTCATAAACTCCCGCCCGAATCCCCGATGTTTACATTACTAAATGCCGCACGCCAGCTCTGTACTGGCGTGCTGTGCGCCCTCTTCTGGGCGCATTAGGCACTTTAGTAAATGAGGAAACACGCTGCACTGGCAGCGTGTTTCTTTTGTAAATGTCAAAAACAGGTTTACTCCTGCTTGTGCACCATGAGTCTTGGCGCACAGGCTTGGTAAATCAGCCCAATTGTGTGTTAAAGGTAGCTGGAATATCTGATGCCCATGTCCAGATTGATGGGAAGCGGTGTATGACGGAGGCATTCAGTCCGAATGCGGGGACCTTCCGTGACATGCAGTAATGCTGGAATTAGAGTGACTGGAATTTAATATTTCCGGTTCCCCAATCGATCTGTGGATTGTGTGCCTGGAGCCAGGGTAGGCCCAAGATGACTGGGAACAGAGGAGATGCAATAGCATTTAAACTTAACAGTTCTTTATGATCCATAGCATGGCAAAGGAGGGGTTTCCTGGGTCACTATTCCGGACTTGATACGAGACCCATCCGCCAGGAAGACAGAAAGTCCCTGAGTCTTGGGTTGGAGTGGGATGTGTTGTTGTGCTGCGAAGTCCAGATCAAAAAAACAACTACATGTCCCTGAGTCAATTATTGCACACATACAAGTGTCGTCTCATTGTGTGTTAAAGGTAGCTGGAATATCTGATGCCCATGTCCAGATTGATGGGAAGCGGTGTATGACGGAGGCATTCAGTCCGAATGCGGGGACCTTCCGTGACATGCAGTAATGCTGGAATTAGAGTGACTGGAATTTAATATTTCCGGTTCCCCAATCGATCTGTGGATTGTGTGCCTGGAGCCAGGGTAGGCCCAAGATGACTGGGAACAGAGGAGATGCAATAGCATCCAAACTTAATAGTTCTTTATGATCCATAGCATGGCAAAGGAGGGGTTTCCTGGGTCACTATTCCGGACTTGATACGAGACCCATCCGCCACGAAGACAGAAAGTCCCCGAGTCTTGGGCTGGAGTGGGATGTGTTGTTGTGCTGCGAAGTCCAGATCAAAAAAACAACTACATGTCCCTGAGTCAATTATTGCAGTAACTGTTATAGTCCTTCCTGGCAATTGTAACAATATAGGTAGGGCCAGGTAAGTGGCATTGGTAGGGGGAGGTGAGAAATTGGGAGAAGAGGTAGCCAGGATCTTGCGCAACTTGGCAGGACAAGAAGAGACATAATGACCGGCTTCTCCGCAGTACAGGCACAGGTAATTCTGCCGCCGGCGAAGTCGTTCCTTGGCAGACAAAGAATGCCTCCTCAGTCCAAGCTTCCCCTGCTTGGTGGTAGCAAAAGTCTGGTTAGAGGATGAGGACTTTCCTGGAACTGGACTGGTACTGGCAGGGTATACAAGAGCTGGTATATGGGGTAGCATCCAAGCTGGGCGGAGCTGCTGAGTAGTTCTTTCAGTTCTGCGCTCCCGGAGTCATCGGCCTATCTGAATAGACAAGGTAATTAAAGACTCTAGAGCATCAGGAACACCGACCCAGGCTAATTCATCCTTCAAGCTTTCGGAAAGACCGAGATGGACTTGGTGCTGAAATCAGTCACATCGTCCTCGACCGCTCGGCGGCCTTGCTGGAGCGCTTGGGCAGTAGAAGTCCGCTGAGGGTCATCATAAAGTTGGGCCATGGCATCAAGGAAAGATGGCAGAGAGTCCAGAACTACATGGCGGACTTCAAGTAGATGGTGGGCCCAGGCCTGAGGCTTCCCCTGCAGCAGGGCGATAATGAAGCCTACTTTGGTGACTTCAGATGAAAAGGTCTGGGGTAACAACGAAAAGTATAGTTCACATGCGTTGCGAAACACCTAGAGTTCGCTTCGGTTCCCAAAAAAACTCCTCAGGAAGAGGTACCCTAGGCTCAGGAGGTGGTATCATTCCAGTGGAGGAAGATAAGTCTGGGTTTGTGTCTGCTTATCCATTTGGACATGACTGTCCCACAGAGACTTCACAACTTGAGTGAGGGCTGTGAGGTGTTAATAGACATTGTCCATAGGCGAGGTCCCTCCTGCAGGCTCAGAAATGGTGGCTTGATACTGTTACGTACCTTAGGTGTGAGCCTGACGCGTGAAGGGGGACCTCTCGTACAACCCCGGGCTCGGAGACCATTGAGTGGAGACAGTGGTGGTTAGAGCACGGTGAGGTAAGGGTGCCTGTTTAGTCCTCACTGCTTGGGGCAGTGAAGCCAAGAGGAAGCTGGAATTGTTGGAACAGGGAGCAGGAGATGCAGGTCAGTATGTGCAGGTTTGCAGAGTAGAAGATGCAGGTTAGCAGATGTAGGTTTGGAGAGCAGCAGATGCAAGTCAGCAGATACAGGTTAGCAGAACAGCGGAGTCAGACAAGCTGGGTCATACACATCAGGTTAACAGCATAAACGACAGGCAGAGTATAGTCCAGGCCGGGTCTTGGCAACAGGCAATCAGACAGGAAGCTGAACAGGGTCAAACAAGTCAGGACTGGAGATAGAAGCAAGGTCAGGAAGCCGGGTCATACACAGGAACAGGATACATGCACGGAATTTAGGAACACAGGGAACAGATGCCACATCAAGCCACAAGCTGCAGCATCCCTAGAGTGTCTTTTATAGGCCGTTGGGCACCAAAGGTGCGTCTAGTGCGCGCATGCGCATATGCCTGCGCAAAGTTCGTAAGATTTGCAAATGCACATATGCGCACGCCTTCTGAAGTGGGCAGTACGTCCCTGACACTTATATAGACCTAGAATAGGTCCATATGTGAGGTGAGCATGCATACTGAGTGGTGGAGGAACACAAGGACCCGGACTCACAGACATCGGCGCATATTTATGCCGCAGTAGTGTATCTCTTTTACGCTACGCCGGCGCAGCGAGGAGAGGCAAGCATGGAATTCACAAAGCAAATGCTTCCAACTTTGCGCCGGCGTAGCATATATTTCGTAGGCGTAAGCCAGCGTAAGTGGAAGTAGGTGGAAGTGGGCGTGATCAATGTTAATGAATCGTGACCCCATGCAAACGATGGGCTGGGCGCCAGACAAGTACTTAAAATGAACTGCGCATGTGTCGGGACATGGACGTATCCCCGTGCGCATGCGTACAACCACGTCGGAACAACTGCCTAAGATACGCCGGATCACTGTGTTTGCCGTGAACGTAACCTACGCCCAGCCAGACCCACGTCGGCCCACATTCACAGACGTCCAACGTAAAATACGTAAGCTTGTGTTCCCTGGTCCATACATTTGCATGAGTTGCGCATCATCTATGGGGAATAACTTTACGCCGAACGTAAAACTTACGCAAACCGCTTAAATAAAGCGCCGGGCGCAAATACGTTTGTGAATCGGCGTATCTCCCTCATTTGCATATTTGATTAGAAAATCAATGGGAAAGCCACATGCGTCCAGCGTAAATATGCGCCCACTCTACGCCGGTGTAGGCAAGTTACGTTGGTGGGATATCGTCTGTTTTTAGGCATATCTAAGTTTGTGGGTTCGGCGCACAGATACGACGGCGCATATTTGTACTTATGCGGCGTATCTGGAGATACGTCGGCGTAAGTGCTTTGTGAATCCGGGCCAAGGTGTTTTGCCTACACAGCACCCATGGAGGAGTGCTCTTTTAAGGACTTTTGCACACATTTATCACCTTGTTTGGATTTCGTTACCCTGGTTGGCACTATTAGGTGTCATAATTTTTTCTGTATATATTCTATTCACTTATTTTTATAGATTAGACACCTTTTGTTGATATTCTAGAGATTGGGAACTTTATTTCAGAGAATACTTTGCATTACATAGTGGGGCTTTACCACCATTGTTGTTAGACCACATATGTGTAGGGTAATTAGCATGGTATTCGTTTATTTTCAAAAATGTTACCGATAGAGGGTTAGCGCTTCACTTTTTGTAATTTATTATATATATATATACATTTAATACCACACATCCAGCGGCCTCACAGGTTAGTGAGGGACATAGTTTGTTTGGGCCAGCTTGGCCCAAACGAACTATGGAAAATGCAGGTGGAAAGATGGAGTTCTACTTTAAGATAAAAACCTTTAACTTTTACAAACACTTTAATTCTGAATGACACAAGCCAAAATCCTATCAACACAGGTTTTTATTGTAGGAAAACCCAAAGTACCTAAAAGAAATGCATGCAAACAGTGAGAATATACACGTTTCTAGCCTATTTATTTCTGCACTACATTAACAGATTAGGTCAAATTAAGTAAAATAGTCTCCTAATCAGAAGATATAAGCAAACCAGCTACTTATATGCTTATATCCAGTTAATTGTCATCGCTGTATATTATGCGTCTGATAGCTTATATTTTTCAGCCACAGCCCCCAGTTATTCATTAGCTTTTTTTAGCTTTAAAATTATCATAAACACATTTCCTAAATATAACTGACTATACAGATCACATCTTATTCATTGTATTTTGGTAAGTAATTAATGATGGAATTCAGAAACACTCTCAGCAAAAATAGACCACGTAGCAAATCAATAACTTGTCTTGTTGTCTTCATTAAAATTAATCATCAATTACCATGAACCTCCGCACGATTTCAAGGTCAACTTTCTCATGGCAAATTGATTTACACATACACAGCACTGTCAGCTGCCTACTAGATCAGAGGACATGTGATATTACTAACATAGTACAGATTTAAGAAGGATTTATATGCTAAATGGCTACTTACTAGATGAATTAGAGATGTAGTCCCGCACTTACTATAGCACATTCCAGAATGTTATATGGTATTCAACTTTTTTAAATATACAATCTGTGCCCCACAAATAAAAATAATCATCTAAAAGTAATTTTTGCTTTATTCTTACACAATTGGGTTCATTATTTTTATCATATCTAACAAGTGACAATGCAATTTGTGCTTTCCAATAATCACTTTACTGTCATCACATGTGTTATATAATTAGAATGGATACTGTCATAATATGCAGTCTACTATATGGCACACTGTAAAAGGTAAAATGTGTGTTTTTACTAAACACATAGTGCCAGATTTAGGTAGGGCGGCGTATCGTTAGGCGGGCGGAGCGTATCGAACATACGCTACGCCGCCACAACTTAGAGAGGCAAGTGCTGTATTCACAAAGCACTTGCTCCCTAAGTTACACATTTGAAAGAATACTGCCTGAGCACAGCAGCGTTAAGATCCTCTGTCTCTCAAAACTGGGATAATGCACTGGGCAAGTTTGGCGTCCGCGAGACCCCTGTGAGTGCGAGGCCTTAGGCGACCGCCTAATTTGCCTAATTAAAGAGCCGCCTCTGAGTAGTAGAATGCATTTTAGGGTGTACTTTGTGGTATGCATATGCTGTGTGTGAGAAATAATTGTCATTATGACAATTTTGTGAAACAAATTAAAAAAAGAAAGAAAACTTAATTTTGCAAAGAATAGTGGGGAAAAATTCAAATTCAAAACTTCAAAAAACTCACCATGCTGCATACAAAATACCTTGGGATGTCTACTTTCCAAAAAACAGTTTCAAGAAAATGTGTGTCATACACTGTCATACACACTGTCAAAACACACAGCATACTTGAATCAACATCCTGGGAAGACATTGATAAACTGCCAAAATGTGAAACCAATAAATGGAGAAAAGCAGCAAAAGAAGAATTGTGTCACGTACCTTGAGAAATCCTGTCACAGTAAGGGGTCAGACTCAGGGACCAGTAGCTATAGCAGTAGAGAGGTTCCCACTGACCAGCAGGATAAGAAAAAAGGTAGGTCATCCTGAAAGACAACGTGGGCTCACCTGAGGTGTGTGGTCCAAGCACTAAATGGTATTTACTAGAACTCCTGGTGGCAGAGATGAGTTTTGCTGCATTTAAGCACCAGCTTGTGGTCCCCGGGTTCAGGAGGTAAACAAACTGTGGTTCAGTAGCAGATATAGAAGGTAGGGATCAAGCGTAGTCAGTAAGCAAGCCAAAGGTCAGTAACAAGTGGTTGCAGGTTGGAAATAAATGGAGGCTGTCAGAAAGCTTACACAATTATTCAAATCAGTGGTATCGATAAGTTCACCTTTGGGAATATGCTACACGTTCCACCCATCTTTAGGGTGGAACATGTAACATGCTTCCACTACTGCAGCATCTCCCCGACCCGCTCGCTGTAGTGACAGTGAGGTGGGGAGATTTTCCCAGTAGTACCAGCGCGTTGACCGCTAGGGGCAGTGTTCTGCAACTTCTACCAGTGCAGAGAACTATTGTACATAACCATGTTTTCTTCTTTAGCCTTGCAGCAAAAAAAAAAAAAAATATATATATATATATATATATATATATATATATACATATATATATGACTATTGCCATTTGTGTATCTCAGCACTTATTGATATCCTTTGGTAGGAAAGGAGATTTCGCCCTCTGACAAGAGGGTGCATTTTCCATTTCAACCTTAGTGATTACATATGTATAGTTGTTTGGATGCGTCTCTCTGGGAGGAAAAGGGGTTTCACCTAGTGGCAGAAATGCAGCTCCAGTTCATTCCTTTGGGACCAAAAAATTTAGATAATTGATGTATATCTGTATATATGTTTTGGTTTCTTCCAATTTTATTCTGCAGGTGGTTTGACCAGCTATCAACAACTATCTGAGAATGGGGCAGTATAGATAGTCAGGATTGTAACATGTTCTTTTTTTTTTTTTTTAAGTGTATTTTTTGTGCGTGAACCGGACTGCCGGACTGCCGGAGTTGGGAGTAGGCAGACCCTCCACCCGGAGGCAATCGCCATCCTTCTCCATGCCCCCGGTGGCAATGGCGGGTGTGAGGGGGTGCCTCCCACTCACCCTGCCCTACCTGCTCCAACTGGGACCCAACGGGACCCCAATGGGGTAGAGGGACTCCACCTATGGGGGAGTGAGGGGGCCTAGCCCACCCAGCCAGCCCCGTAGGTCCTTCGCCTCTCTTTATTTTAGAAAACCGCATGGCCAAAGTGCGTGTGTGTTAAACCAATTTCGTGTGCGTGCAAGTGTGGTGGTTTTTGTGGGGGGGTGGGCGTACTAAACACAGGCGTACCTTGCATAGCACACCCACCGGTAGCCGGGCTGAGACCACCAAACTCAATTCACATGTAGCCGAGATCGGGATCCGAACCCTTGGCTGCAGAGGTGAACGGCTTGTCAGTGCAGTGCCAATCACGTTGAGCCACCACAGCTCCCCCATGTTCTATGTATCACTGTACATAAATGCATACATGATAATGTTTTAAAATGTTTGTATTTTGTATTTTGTATTTTTCTACTTTCTTCTTTTCTACTAATCTTTTCTGTTGTTATGTAGATTCAGGTCAGGCATTCAGGAGTAAATACCTTTTCTTGGGACACTGAGGACGATCCCTATTCAGGTAGGGGGAGTGTGTAGCGCCTATGTACTTTATGGTACTGGTGCTAGTTAAATTTAAAGGTCGATCAGAGTGTAGTTAAACTCTGATCCAAAATTGTCAGCTGTAAAATAGGGTTTCTGTCTCAGCTTGGCTGTGCTGTGGGCCAATTCTGTTGTACTGGGGTGTTCTTCCAGCCCCGGTGCTGCAGGTGGCAGCAGTGGAGTCAAGGTTTGGGTGCTCTTTCCCAGCAGCCTATCAGGAGGGTTTGACCTCGGAGATAAATCAACCACAAAGTCCATAGAAAATGACCCTCATAATCTTGATGGAACAGGGAGAAGCAGGAGCAACCCCAAAGTAGAAGATGTGATGTCTTATTGCATGCATTGGTCAGGCATAAGGTCACATTGCTTTTGACATCTTTCTTGTAACCAGGCCACCAAAACGTGATAAAAAGTTCTACTGTCTTAAAAACTCCAAAGTGCCAAACAAGTTTGGAGTCATGAACCAACCTGGGGGCTTCTACCCGAGAAGATTCAGGTACATAGATCTGATGCCCTTGAATGCAAAAGCCATTATTTTAAGCAAGGTTAATGTCCTTAGGAGGATGATTGACAAGGGAGTTATTATACCCATCTTTAAGAAGATTCAAGAATGTCTTAGAACTTGTGGCCCCTAGGAAGTTCTTTTGAGGCAGGATCGTACGTTCAGAGTATAGATCCAGGTCCATACGCGATAAAAAAAATTGAACCTGGAAAAGAACAGTGACCAATGTGAAGAATCTTTTGGTTGGTAGAATGAGTGAATTCTAGATTTTTATGATCAGTGAGAACAGTTACAGGATGATTAGCCCTTTCCAGCAAGTGTCTCCATTCGGAAAAAGCTTCCTTATTTGTTATTTGTATTTGCAGTTTTATTTTTGTTCCTGTACAGTCTCTGCTTTCTAATAAATAATTGGTTATAGACTATGAGGTTTCTATTCCATCGGTTCACACCCTGAGCTATTATTATATAGAAGGTTTTTGGTTTTCCAACAGGGGCCAAGAACATTATACAATCAACTGATTGCACCATCTATGGGCCCGATATAGGTCCTTCCAAGGAACATTGTGATCTTTCATACATACAATTGCCCCCCATTAGACCATTAGGCCACGTACACACGCAGACCAGTTTCAGCGGACATGTTCGATCGTGTGTACGGCCTATCGGACCGTTTTCCAGCAGATGCTCAGAATCAAGTCGACGCATGCTTGGAAGCATTGAACTTCATTTTTTCATCACGTCGTTGTGTTCTACGTCACCGCGTTCTGGTCCGAGGGGATTTTGGTCCGATGGTGTGTACGCACATCAAACCAACAAACCACTTCAGCCTGGTCCGATGAAAATGGTCCGTCGGACATGTTTCATCGGACATGTCTGATTGTGTGTACGCGGCCTTAGAGATCATCAGGTTTAGGTTCTTTTGGGCTGGATGTGTGTTGTTAATATTCCTTAATTGTCAGCAACTCCCAATGTCATAATTATTTTCAGCTGAAGATGTTAAGCAAGAAAAATAATCACAAGCATGAAACTGCATCTTTTCTTCTCTTCACTGATAAAGGATAGCTCCCATGGGTACTCATGACTCCCATGAGTCTGAAGCATCCACAATAAAAGGTAATTGATGTCCCAAAAAGTGCAAAAGTGAAAAGAGTATTTAGATTACTAAAGGCAGTATGTGCCTCGGGTGACCACACAAAAGTATTCCTTTCTTTGTCAGCTGCATAATACGTGCTTTTATATTAGTGAAGTTTCTTATGATATTTCTGCAGAAGTTAGCAAATCCAACAAATCACTGGATTCCCTTAACATCTCTAGGAGCTGTTTGTGACCTGCTTGTTTACTTATCCTGGGGAAGCCAGTGGGAGGCTCTCTATTGCTATAGCTACTGGTCCCACACCCTGACCCCTGATCGTGACAGAATAATCAGGCCCAAACATATAGGCCACTATAGCAACTGCTGTGGCTCTTTTCAGGCAGCAAATTGCAAAGCTGCAGGAGTTCGATGTTACCTCCCCATAAAAAAATGCTGAACTGGAAAGTGTGGTGAAAGGGCAACATGAGGAAATCTATGCTTTGCAGAGACAATTGCTGGACTTGCATTCCCAAGATCATGCTAAGGCACGTATGCCTCTACCACTCAAGTTCAACAGAGACTGCTGCCATTACAGAGGCTTCCTTATTCAGTGTTGCATCAGACAGGGAGCTCTGCAGGGAGCTCTCAGGTGGCTCAGCAAGAAGAGCCACTACCGGATCGAGTGGATACGACAACTACTAAGGCTGAGTGCAAAAATGTGAAAGGGGAACTTGGACAGCCGCACTCCAAAAAACGTTCCTTTTATTAAAATAGATCACAAAAAATACATGCCACAGCAAAAATCAGAACAAAACTAACACGTTTCGCACTGTAGCACTGTATCACAAAAAATACATTTCACAGCAAAAATCAGAACAAAATTAACACGTTTCGCACTGTAGCTCAGTGCTTAGTCATAGCTAATAGTATTAGCTATGACTAAGCACTGAGCTACAGTGCGAAACACGTTAGTTTTTGTTCAGATTTTTGCTGTGGCATGTATTTTTTGTGATCTATTTTAATAAAAGGAACGTTTTTTGGAGTGCGGCTGTCCAAGTTCCCTTTCACATTTTTGCATTATCATTGCATTGCCGGCACCCGTAGTTTGGATGCAGTGAGGAGGCTCCTTGATTACATCTGAGCGGTCATCTTTTTTCCCTACTAAGGCTGGGTGTTATGTCCATCCACATGAGGAGAATGCTGTGACTCAAATGCTGGTTACCTGAACACTTCCCTGTAATAAACAACTTGAAATTCTACACTTTGAGGGTAAGTGTTTGTTTGGTCCATCCTTGGATGCTTTCATACAGACTGTAACAAGGGGTAAGCGAGCGCAAGCTATTATCCTTCCAGAAGAAGGATAAACCCATGCATCAGAAGTCTTTTTTCGACTCCAATAAGCATTAATATTGTCAGCCACAGGCCTCAGGCTCAAAGAAAAAGCATGCCTTCATAGTTCTTTAAAGGGGAGGTTCACCTAAAAATAAACTTTTAACATTGCATTTATGCAATTAATGACAATTAGAATCTGCTGTTTTTTTTTTTTTAAATATGTCCGTACATACCGTTTCCTATATGTATTCTCATGGCCGCTTCCGGGTATGATGGTCGGGGTTGAGCGTTCCTAATTGATTGACAGGCATCCGACCGTCGCATACAGCGCGTCACGAGATGCCGAAAGAAACCGAACATCGGTGCGGCTATATACGGCGCCTGTGCACCGATGTTCGGTTTCTTTCGGCATCTCGTGACGCGCTGTATGCGTTGGTCGGATGCCTGTCAATCTTTTTGAATCTTTGAATCAGCCTTGACGATCATACCCGGAAGCGGCGATGAGAATACATATAGGAAACGGTAAAAAAAACAGCCGATTCTAATTGTCATTAATCTCATAAATGCAATGTTAAAAGTTTCTTTTTAGTGAACCTCCCCTTTAAGATTAGACCTCGAAGCCTTACAATTCTGGGGATACATCCTCCTTCCAGTGAAGAAGCGACCCCACTCTTCCATTTGGGAAGACATTTATCGGCCTTTGCGATCATCTGAATTCAGGAAATTGCAGATGTATGGGTCCACAGCGTGGTGTTTAGAGGATACAGCTGAAGCTCTGATGCTTTCCCCCTCCAGGCCTATACACTCAAATGTCCCATTGCAGCCAAACTTATTGGAATGTGGATCGAGCTGTGTTGATTTATCTGAAGTCCAGGCACGGACTGGCCATAGGGCAAACCGGGCAAATGCCCAGTGGGCCACGGCGGCCTGCGGGCCGGATGTGGCCCGCGAATGGCCCTCGGCGGCCAGCGGGCCGTATGTCACGTCTCCCCAGGGGTGTACACCACCAACACAGTGCCAGATAGAGAGAGATCAGCTGGGGTATCAAAGCCAGCTCTGACACTTCTCCCCTCCCCTTGCTGCCCCCACGGCCAGTTAGAGGAGAGGAGCAGCTTCTACTCCTTCCCCTCCTCTCTTCTACTCCTCCTGTGTCTGCCCCGCCCACTCTCCCGACAGACACTGTTCTGCTGCCTAAGGGATGTGTGCGGGAAGATTCAAGCCCAGCAAACAGAAAGGAAAGATGGAGTCTGATATCCATCCATCCAGTCAGTGCCTCTGAGTACTGTACACTGATGTAGGGGTGCTCTTCATTCACTTCTCTCTGTTTACCTTTCTCTTTTTTTTCTGTTTGCACCCCCCCACCAGCCGCCACTGTAGATAGATAGCTAGATAGATTATAATCTAGCTATCTATCTACAGTGGCGGCTGGTGCTCAAAATTTTGGGGGGGCGCAAATGAAAAAAAAATAAAACAATTGCAGCCTCACTGTGCCCATCAAACGCAGACACTGGGCCCATCAAGTGTCACCACTGTGCCATGCCATCAAACGCAGCCACTGTGCCATCAATTGTCACCACTGTGCCATGCTATCAAATGCAGCCACTGTGCCATCAATTGTCACCACTGTGCCATACCATCAAACGCAGCCACTGTGCCATCAATTGTCACCACTGTGCCATGCCATCAAACGCAGCCACTGTGCCATCAATTATCACCACTGTGCCATGCCATCAAACGCAGCCACTGTGCCATCAATTGTCATCACTGTGCCATGCCATCAAACGCAGCCACTGTGCCATGCCATCAAACATAGTCACTGTGCCATCAATTGTGACCTCTGTGCCATGCCATCAAACACAGCCACTGTGCCATCAATTGTCACCATTGTCACCACTGTGCCATGCCATCAAACACAGCCACTATGCCATAAATTGTCACCACTGTTCCATGCCATCAAACACAGCCACTGTGCCATGAATTGTCACCACTGTGACATGCCATCAAACACAGCCACTGTGCCATGAATTGTCACCTCTGTGCCATGCCATCAAACACAGCCACTGTGCCATTAATTGTCACCACTGTGCCATGCCATCAAACGCAGCCACAGTGCCATCAATTGTCACCACTGTGCCATTCCATCAAACACAGCCACTGTGCCATCAAGTGTCACCACTGTGCCATGCCATTAAACACAGCCACTGTGCCCTTCAATTGTCGCCACTGTGCCAATTGATGCCACTGTGCCCTTTAATTGTTGCCAATGTGCGCTTTAACTGTTGCCACTGTGCCCATTGTCGCCACTGTGCCCATTGTCACCACTGTGCCCATTGTCACGGCTGAGCCAGAGGGGGCGGTGATCCGGCACCCTCTATAGACGCACCGCCACTGTCTATCTATCTATCTATCTATCTATCTATCTATCTATCTATCTATCTATCTATCTATCTATCTATATCTTTATTTATCTATCTATCTACCTATCTATCTATCTATCTTTATCTATCTTCCTTCCTTCTCTTCTTTCTTTCTATCTTTATCTATCTTCCTTCCTTCCCTATTTTATCTATCTATCTATCTTCCCTTCTTTCTTTATCTATCTTCCTTCCTTCCCTTCTTGCTTTCTATCTTTATCTATCTTTCTTTATCTTATCTTCCTTCCTTCCATTCTTTCTTTCTATCTGTATCTATCTTTCTTGTTTATCTATCTATCTATCTATCTATCTATCTATCTATCTATCTATCTATCTATCTATCTATCTATCTATCTATCTATCTATCTATCTATCTTTCCTTCGGGCTTTCTATCTTTATATATCTATCTATTTATCTATCGTTCTATCTTCCTTCCTTCCTTCCCTTCTTTCTTTCTATCTTTATCTATCTTTCTTCCCCCCCAGGCTGCTCAGTCTAAAATGCCCGGGCCTATTTTTTGTCCCAGTCCGGGCCTGCTGAAGTCTACAGCTTAAAAGTGTTTTTTGTTATATCCGTTTGATAGACACAGAAAATTACCTGTGAGTCCTGTCAGAAATCCTTGTACACTGCACTAGAACACATACTTCTTACAGAAAATCACAATAGAGTCATATCAAACATGCATGTATCCTAGACTTGACCCTCTATCCTCGGATATGAAGATTCTTAATGCGCTTAATAATCGTGTGTTGGAAAATACTTTCCATTTGACTTTTATAATTGTTGCAATTGCTGAACGAATATCAGTTGTGAGGTGGGGCTAGCCCTGCAGTTTGCTATAACTTCAAACATTTTTTTATGTGCTCCTCGATTATCAGGTCAGTTTTTCTCTATGCAGAGTAGAGTTGACCTGTTCTATGCATAGTTGTTGTCAAGTTAAGGCAAACACACATTTCTAGATGTTTCCTATACCTTAGCTCATATTCACTTTTTGGTTTCAAATGCACTTTAACCACTGGACCATATTGCTGATCAAAGACCAGAGCACTTTTCGTGATTCGGCACTGCGTTGCTTTAACTGACAATTGCGCAGTCGTGCAACATGGCTCCCAAACAAAATTGGCGTCCTTTTTTTCCCACAAATAGAGCTTTATTTTGGTGGTATTTGATCAACTGTACGGTTTTCAGTTTTTGCGCTATACACAAAAATAGAGCGAAATTTTTGAAAAAAATTTATATTTTTAACTTTTTACCATAATAAATATTCCCCAAAAATATATAAAAAAATGTTTTTCCTCAGTTTAGGCCGATACATATTCTTCTACATATTTTTTGTAAAAAAAAAATCGCAATAAGCGTTTATTGATTGGTTT
The DNA here is from genome assembly GCA_029574335.1 of Rana kukunoris. NCBI lineage: Eukaryota > Metazoa > Chordata > Amphibia > Anura > Ranidae > Rana > Rana kukunoris. Next base: position 319,508,494 of record CM056052.1, on the reverse strand, counting down.
GTGCAAAATTGGTTTGCTATTACAAAATAGGGGGTAGTTTATGGCATTTTTATTAATATATTTTTTTTAATAGTAATGGCGGCGATCAGCGATTTTTTTTTTCGGTACTGCGACATTATGGCGGACACTTCGGACACTTTTGACACATTTCTGGGACCATTGGCATTTTTATAGCGATCAGTGCTAGGGGGCAGGGAAGGGGTTAAGTATGTTCCCTGGGTGTGTTCTAACTGAAGGGGTGGTGGACTGACTAGGGGAAATGACTGATCGCTGTTCATACATTGTATGAACAGACGGTCAGGCATTTCTCCCCTGACAGGATCAGGAGCTGTGCGTCTGTAACGAGCGATCGTGGGCGCGCGGGAGTCGGGGGCGAGCGCCCCTATTGGCTGCTTGGCGAGATGACGTATAGCTACATGATCTCACCCAGCAGAGCCGACCTGCCGCCGTATAACTGCGGCGGCTAGTCGGCAAGCAGTTAAAGCCAAAATGACATTTTAGATATTGCATTTTCATATACTCCAACTACCGTATCAAAGGTAGCAGGGCCTTTTTAAGCTATGAAATGCTTTCCAGTGGATCCTGTTAGCCTTCCAAACAATAATTTACTTACTGATGGATGCCATGCACTTTCACGCAAGAATTTTACCAGTTTAAATCAAATAAATTTGTGAATTGAAAAGGACTGGAAAACCAATAACATCGTTTGAACATTTACACAAGATGGTGCAGCTGACTAAAACAGTAGAGTTCTTTAAGGGGATGCCTAAGACAGTGTTTCTCAACTCCAGTCCTCAAGGCACCCCAACAGGTCACGTTTTCAGGATTTCCCTCTGATTAAATGGCTGTGATAATTACTAAGGCAGTGAAACTGATCAAATCACCTGTGCAAAATAATGGACATCCTGAAAACATGACCTGTTTTGGGGCGCCTTGAGGACTGAAGTTGAAAAACACTTGCCTAAGATATGCTTATTATTCATCTATGCATAAACAAAACAAAAAAAATCTTTTCATGTATGCACTTCTAATAAAATACACTAGATGGCTCCAGTTCACCTTTTCTGTAATATCTTTTGTCCATTCCAGAATTTAACGTACATATTGCAAAGCTTTAGAAATAAAATATACTGTGTACTTTTGTATTTACTAATTTTACATCTAAACATTAAAAAATATTGCTTGTTTCAGTTTAGATTGTGAATATTAGGGAAACTTAAGCTCATGAAACCACGGTGAAGGCAAACTATTGTTTTTTTTTTGTTTTTTTTTGTCAATCTCCCACTGCACATATTTTAAAACAAGTTGTGCAAAAGGAAATGGCAGAACTGTCCCAACCCGCTGTGTGATTTTTGCTTTGGGAGGCACTAAGCAGAACAGCAGCTTACAATATAGGGCTGGGTATGTCGCAGGGGCTGGGAAGTTGACAGGAAGTGAATCAAGAGGTATTTATCAAAATAACAAGCATGTTATACTCAACTGAGTAGCCCCAAACTTCCTCTTCTGGGGTCACCCGCCTCTTCTTTGTGTGCCCCCACAGCTAGTACTATAACTTTTTTTTTCCCTTAAAGCAGAGTTCCACCCAAAAATGGACACTTTTCTGGTCCCCCTCCCGTGTCACATTTGGCACCTTTCAGGGGGGAGCAGATACCTGTATACTGCAATACAGGTATTTGCTCCCACTTCTAGTGATAGATCACTGCAGATTTTACGGTGATCTACGCCACATCCGGGCCCTCACCCCCCCCCCCCCCCCACGCTGTCTTCTGGGAGACACACAGGTCCCAGAAGACAGCGGGGACCAGTGAGATTGCGCAGCGCGACTCGCACATGAGCAGTAGGGTACCAGGCTGTAAAGCCGCAATTCCCTTACTGAAGATGCCGCCGCCTCCACCTGGGAGCCGAGGGACAGATCAGCTTCAAGTGAGGACATCGTAGGCGCCCTGGACAGGTAAGTGTCCTAACATTAAAAGTCAGCAGCTGCAGTATTTGTAGCTGCTGACTTTAAAAAAAAAAAATCATCTGAAATCCACTTTAACCACTTCAGGTTTTACCCCCTTAAGAACCAGGCCATTTTTTGTGATATGGCACTGTTATTTTAACTGACAATTGCGCGGTTGTGTGACACTGTACTCAAATTAAATTGATATCCTTTTTTTTCCCACGAATAGAGCTTTTGGTGGTATTTGATCACCTCTGCAAATTACAATGTTTGCTCTATAAACATTAAAAAAAAAAATTCATCAATTTAGACCAATATGTATTCTGCTACATTATTTTGGTAAAAAAAAAAAACATTTATAGTGGCTACAAACTGTGGGATATTTTTATGGCATATTTTTAATTTTTTTTTACTAGTAATGGCTGTGATCAGTCATTTTTAGCAGGGCTGCGATATTGCGGCAGCCAAATCGGGCACCTAACTGACACTTTTGACACTTTTTGGGGAACCAATGACATTATTACAGTGATCAGTGCTCTGCGATTTTTATTGTGATCATAACATTGCGACGGACATATTGGACACTTTTGACACATTTTTGGGACCATTTACATTTATACAGCAATCAGTGCTATAAAAATGCATTGATTACTGTATGTGACTGGCAGGGAAGGGGTTAACACTAGGGGGTGCTGAAGGGGTTAATATGTTCCCTAGTGTGTAATTCTAACTGCAGGGGGAGGGGACACACAAGGGGAGGAGACCGATGTGTGTTCCTCTGTACTGGGAACACACATTGGTCTCCTCACCTGACAGGACAGTGGATCTGTGTGTTTACACACACAGATCCACTGTCCTGCCATGTTTGCGGGCAATCGCGGGTGCGTGGCGGACATCCCACGGGACCCAGTGCGCGTGCGCGGCAGACATCGTGGCAGCCGGGCACGCGCACTGGGTCCCGCGCGATGCCGTGGGCGCTCGCCTTCCCTAGACTGCTGGGAAGCCCAGGACGTCATATGACATCCACCCAGGATGGGAGATCCCATCTGTGGACGTCATTTGAGGGAAGTGGTTAAACACCCAATATGTGTAAATAAAAAAAATACTATAATTAATTATTTATAAAACAGAACTGCTTCACACAACTGAATGACTTTGAACACTGGTACAGGTTATTTCACCTTGTGCCCCGTACACAAAATCAGGCTTTTTCCCGGCCAAACTCACATTGGAATTCTGACGGAATTCCATTGGAGTAAAAGAGAACATAAACAATGGAATTCCTCGAAAAAAGTCAGATGGGGCATACACGCAGTCAGAATTTCCGTTGGGAAATGTCCGTCTGGAATTCAGTTTGTGTGTCCGGGGCATAACAACACACGATCTGCCATATTAATTGAGCAAGCACACATGAAAATCATTTGTTCTTTCTATTGCTCTCAGCCTCCTCAAAATCTCCAAATTTTATTTTTTATTTTTTGCTGCTGCTGTGATCCAGCTTCCTGTTAGGTGTGGTTAAAAGAGAAGTGCAGGTTTAAAAAAAAACATCTACAGTGCATCCAGCAAGTATTCACAGTGCTTCACTTTTTCCTATTTTGTTATGTTATAGCTTTATTCCAAAATGTATTAAATTATTTTTTTTCCTCAATATTCTACAGACAATTCCCCATAATGACAATGTGAAGGAAGTTTGAAATTTTTACAAATTTATAAAAATAAAAAAAAACAACATAAAAATCACATGTACATAAGTATTCACAGCATTTGCCATGACACTCAAAATTGAGCCCAGGTGCATCCTGTTTCCACTGATCATCCTTAAGATATTTCTACGACTTGATTGGTGTAAGAGATCTATTATGCCTCGTTTCCACTGAGCGGATCGGTTCGGTTCGGTACACTATTTTGGGTGTTTCCATTATGAAAGCGTGCCATAAAAGCAAACCGTACCACACCAGCAAGGGTGCTGCTTCTCATGTGGGTCCAGAGAGAATGGAACGGTTCCATTAGGGTGGACCTACAAATACATCTCACTGATTGGTGGATGCGCTAGGAATTTATTCTAAACCCTGAATGGTCCCTGACGGTCCGATTTGCAGTGGAAACGCTCACGCGAATAGACCGGTCCAATTCTAACCGCTCCAAATTTACTGACCCGAACGGCTCAGTGGAAACAAGGCATTAGAGTTGTCCCCGCGAATTTGCAGGAGCACGCACGTGCGCTGGAGCACGCCCGCGCGTCCCTTGGCGCCAGACAGCTTATTTAAATGATGCACTGACCCTAGCCGAGTGCTGACGGATCTCAGCGGTTCCGGTCCCTGTATCCTGTACCTGTTCCTGTGCTCCTGATCCCGGTTACTGAACCTCGGCTTCCCTGACCTTGCTTTTGGACTCGCTTCACCCCTGACTCTTGGTTCCTGATCTCAGCTTCCCACGTGACCCTGTTGCCTGCCTGATGACTTTGTGCCTTGCTGCCCGCTCGTTGCTGAACCCGGCTTCCCATGTGACCACGATCCTGTCTCCTGTTTTGCTCCGCTCTACTTCCCGAGTACCTGCGACCTTGTCCTGCAACCTGCTGCAACTTCGTCCCTACAACCTGCTGTGACTTTGTCCCTGCAACCTGCTGCAACTTCATCCCTGCAACTTGCTGCGACTTCCTGCCCTTCAAGATTCGCATCACCTGCTGCGGGTTTTCAGAGTTACATCTGCAGGCATTTGTATCTCCCCTGGCCCTTGGTTTCCCCTGTCTCCACTCTCAGCGGGACCAAGGCCGGAGATTCAAGAGAGGCTGACCTCGTCATTTCAGACTTCACCCAGGTACGTGACAATTAGAGTCCACCTGTGGTACATTCAGTTTATTGGACTTGATTTGGAAAGGCACACACCTGTCTATATAAGGTCCCACAGTTAACAGCCAGAGCATAATAAAATAATCAATAAAAGCCATAAAGTCCAAGGAATTGTCTGTAGATCTCTGAGACAGGATTGTATCAAGGCAAAGATCTGGGGAAGGGTGCAGATTTATTGTTTTGCCGCATTGAAGGTCCCAATGAGCACAGTGGCCTTCATCATCCATAAAGGGAAGACATTTGGAACCACCAGGATTCTTCCTAGTTCAGGCTGCCCGGCCAAACTAAGCATTCAGGGGAGAAGGGCCTTAGTTAGGGAGGTCAAGTGTAAACCTATGTAGAAAAGGTTTTTGTAGATTGATTGTTGTGCCCCTGGGTGACAATCAACACCCTTAGTATTAAAAGTGCCACGTCCTACTGTATTAGAGAATTTTTATGTGGAAAAGAAATGGACTTTGTAGGCACCAGTCAGCTGACTGTAATAGGGCTGTGTTTATGGCATATTAGATATGTACTTTAATAATAAACGATACCTTTTCTACATAGAGAATTTTTATGTGGAAAAGAAATGGACTTTGTAGGCACCAGTTATAGAAAAATGAAAAAATAATAAATTTAATTTATATAAAAAAATACATAAATAACTCCAGTACATCAACACCACACATATTGATGTGTCCTGTATATTAAAAACAACAAACTTTAATTGTACAGTGATAACAATGTCAAGAAAGAAAACATCACAATAAATTTCTACTATAAAGACCAATACAGGGCAGATAGGGGGGTTAATCCAACCCAGAAGAAAACTGCTTTGTGTATCGCTGAGTAGTTTTTATTCAAGTCTTGACATTCATGCGATTTCCCTTGGAATTGCTCTACAGGTTTCGTGGTTTTACCCACTTCATCGGGAGCACGGAGAAATAAACTGCACAGATAAAACAGAAATGGTGAAATATTTAAACCAAGATTCCATGCCACATGCAACACAGAAGGTGTAATATACCTCATGCAATGTGTAAATGCAAAGCCTTTTATGTAGGGAAAACTATCCGCCAGTTCAAACAGCGAATATATGATCACATTTATTACTCCCAATATGCTAAGATGATTACACCAATTAGCAGGCACCTCGGACTATACCATAGGTTTGATACTTCGTTTATCAAATTTATCGTATTAGAAGTTGTTCCAAAGGATCCGAGAGGAGGTAACTGGGACAAAAGGCTTCTACAGAAGGAGACTCTATGGATAGAAAGATTAGGAGCTACCTTTCCACCTGGTATAAATGAAATACTGACATATCGACCCTTTCTGTAAATATGTTTTTGTTAATTCTTTAGGGATCAAATAGCTTTAGATTTTTCAGGCACACTATGCATACATTGGATGCATGTTTAGCATAGATATATGCAGGCCATGAGCACGTTGTGCGCCCAGGCATAATACACATGTATAGGCTAACTGTCCCTGTAAAGGCAGGCAACTATCTATATAAAAACTTTCATCAAATTCAGAGGTGTGCATTCCCCTTTAAGGGGATCTGCAAAGAGATTGTATATACACCATTTTTGTTGCAATGTAATAGGTACATTATTGCCTAACTAGCATTAAATCTTTATGGTTAAACAAAGTTAATATCAAATGTAACAGGTTACTACAGACAGCGATTGTTTCCAGTTTTGGTTTAATTCATATGCTGCTGTTATGTTAGTACAGGGGTTAATAGCATTTGCGGTTACTCTATACTGAGCTCCACGGCCCGCAGCATGTATTGATTCATGCCTGCCTTGTTCTATGGGTGGATGAGTGTGTCTTATGGTGCGTCCCCTCCTCTCCCCGAGTGGCAGCTCTATATCCCTCACCTGTGGGCCACGTAAGCCATTGGTGTACATATGGATGGGCACGCCCCCACACCCTAGGGGGAGGCCTTGATCCATCCACCAATGGCTTTCCTTTCGGACTTCCGCCCTTCGCGCGCCCACCCCACCATCTTTGGTATGGGCAGCGCTAGCAGCACCTCGGCGCATGCGCGGGGGTCCGCGCGGCCCGCACGCGTGACGTCAGACGTTTCGGGGGAGTCGGGGGAGCCTTTAAAAACCAGTGGCAGCACTAAATGGTCTATGCAAGACCAGGTGCTGCCACATACAGCACTGGAGAAAGATTTGTAAACCTCAAGCTAGGACAAGCAAGGTAAGAGACTCTATCTAAACCGCAGCACCTTTTTATCTATGCCAATGTGTTTAAGTAACTTTGGTTTAGCCACACATTGTTGCTGTCTCTTTGCAGAGACTGTATTGGCAAAACATCCATGTGAGTTCAAACTGACACACTGAAGAAAAAGTCCAGCAGTCTTTAGGCAAGGTAAACAAATCTCCTGTTTTTTGTACTATATATATATCCACATATGCCATCCGAGCTGGTCTCAGTCCTCAAAAAATTGGTCCCATAAACAAGTATAATCATCTTATATAGCATTTTGTGGCCGTTTTGGCCACTTGCTGATTGTTTATCTATTTGTTGTTTGCTAAATATATTACAACACATTCTTTAGTATTATGCGCCCTCTAGGGGTATCTTTGCCAATTACATTTAGCTATAACAACAATATTTAGCTATATCAACACTATCAATGTGGTTACATGCAAGCTTACCGGAAAATCTTGGTTCTGGTTATGTACCCTAGTATTTCAAAAATATATACTTAGCCCAGGCTGTAACACTGGACCAATACACATTTAGATATATACAGTGCCTGCCGCCGAGAATGTGTTTTTAACACGCCAGCATCGCGCTGAATCTCGGCGACAGGCTGCCGACATCTCGCACTCACTGGAATAGTAAAAGCACATTCCAGCGAGTGCGTCATAGAAGCGACGGGGATCCGACGCGGATTCCCGCCAATTCTACACGTGGGCGGAGTTTGTTATGAATCCTGAAGGAGAAATCCCCGCCGGATTTTTAAAGAAAAACCTGGCATGGGTTCCCCCCTCAGGAGCATAACGGGCCCTTAGGTCTGTTATGGGTTGTAAGGAGACCCCCTACGCCGAAAAAACGGCGTGGGGGTCCCCCCACAATCCATAACAGACCTGTATCCAAAGCACGCCGGCCGGCCGGTCAGGAAGGGAGTGGGGGCGAGCGAGCGCCCCCCCCTCCTGAGCCGTACCGGGCAGCATGCCCTCAACATGGGGGGGTTAGGTGCTCTGGGGCAGGGGGCGCACTGCGGCCCCCCACCCCAGAGCACCCTGTCCCCATGTTGATGAGGACAGGGCCCCTTCCCGACGCTTCCTTCCGCTGTTATGCCGGGCGCGCGGCTCGCAGAGAATTATATAGGCCTGTCTTGTGACGTCGCAGTCCCATCATGCTCCGGTAGGTACCACGTGCTACCTACCGGAGCATGATGGGACTGCGACGTCACAAGACAGGCCTATATAACTCGCTGCGAGCCGCGCGCCCGGCATAACAGCGGAAGGAAGCGTCGCGTCAACATCTGGAGAACAGAAGAAGAAGAAGACGTCACAGAGGAGGGGGCTCGCCGCCGCTAGTAATTGAGCTAACACACTAAGTTAGCGGCGGCGAGTCCTGAAGAAGAAGAAGACCCCCGGAGAGCGGAGAAGACCCCCGGAGAGCGGAGAAGACCCCCGGAGAGCAGGAGAAGACCCCGGAGAGTGGGAGAAGACCCCGGAGAGTGGGAGAAGACCCCCCAGCCGCCGAAGACGTCGAAAGAAGCCCGCCGGGTGGTGGGCGCTTTTATCAAAGCGCCCCCCCGGCGTCGGAAGAGAACCAGACGGCGGCACCCACCCCCCACAGAAGCCCGCCGGAGGGGGGCGCTTTTATAAAAGCGATCATACACACCCCCCCACGGCGGCCAACTAATAAAATATTTCAATACCCTGTGTGGTTTATTTGTGTTTACACTTTTTATTTGCAGGTGAATGGGTAGGGGTACAATGTACCCCATACTCATTCACTTAGGGTGGGGGGCCGGTATCTGGGGGCCCCCTTATTAAAGGGGGCTTCCAGATTCCGATAAGCCTCCCGCCCGCATACCCCGACAACCAACGGCCAGGGTTGTCGGGAAGGGGCCCTGTCCTCATCAACATGGGGACAGGGTGCTCTGGGGTGGGGGGCCGCAGTGCGCCCCCTGCCCCAGAGCACCTAACCCCCCCATGTTGAGGGCATGCTGCCCGGTACGGCTCAGGAGGGGGGGGGGCGCTCGCTCGCCCCCACTCCCTTCCTGACCGGCCGGCCGGCGTGCTTTGGATACGGGTCTGTTATGGATTGTGGGGGGACCCCCACGCCGTTTTTTCGGCGTAGGGGGTCTCCTTACAACCCATAACAGACCTAAGGGCCCGTTATGCTCCTGAGGGGGGAACCCATGCCGGATTTTTCTTTAAAAATCCGGCGGGGATTTCTCCTTCAGGATTCATAACAAACTCCGCCCACGTGTAGAATTGGCGGGACTCCGCGTCGGATCCCCGTCGCTTCTATGACGGCTTTGGCTCCATCGCGGCAAGCCAGCTCGGCGCTGGCTCCCGCGATGGGGCTCGTAGGTGGTCAATCTCGCCGAGAAAGGGAGCGAGATTGACACAATATCCCAGTCACCTACTGTACATAATCACATCTATACATACCCCTATGCTCTGCTAATATATGCTAAAATACTCGCAAACCATCTCCTAATTGTTGTATAGGTTTTACGGCACCCCCTTCGGGTGGGGGAAGGCTTCATCTCGGAGTGACCGGGTGTTCACACTGTCCATTTCATCTCACCCTAATAACAACGCTGCTCCCCCCATAAGGGGATACCGACGGCCTTGATGTTCCTTACTGGGTAACCGCAACCTATCTCCCCTGGTTCTCTATATATACCATTAATGTTTTTTGGTAAGTTTACTAAGCACATTGTCTCACCCATCTACTGATGGGCATATGATGAGCTACAATATGTTATGTTTATTTTGTTGGTTCACTGTAATTTCTGTTTTATCTGTGCAGTTTATTTCTCCGTGCTCCCGATGAAGTGGGTAAAACCACGAAACTTGTAGAGCAATTCCAAGGGAAATCGCATGAATGTCAAGACTTAAATAAAAACTACGCAGCGATACACAAAGCAGTTTTCTTCTGGGTTGGATTAACCCCCCTATCTGCCCTGTATTGGTCTTTATAGTAGAAATTTATTGTGATGTTTTCTTTCTTGACATTGTTATCACTGTACAATTACAGTTTGTTGTTTTTAATATACAGGACACATCAATATGTGTGGTGTTGATGTACTGGAGTTATTTATGTATTTTTTTATATAAATTAAATTTATTATTTTTTCATTTTTCTATAACTGGTGCCTACAAAGTCCATTTCTTTTCCACATAAAAATTCTCTATGTAGAAAAGGTATAGTTTATTGTTAAAGTACATATCTAATATGCCATAAACACAGCCCTATTACAGTCAGCTGACTTAATAGCGCCAAAACGTAAAACCAACATCCGGAAAACAAACTCCAGCTGGTTCAACAACCAACTGGCGTTACTGAAGCAAGAGCGCAGAAGGGCGGAAGAGAAGCCCATCAGATGAGAACCTCTCTATCTACAAGGCAATAACTAAGAAATATCACAAAGAAACCTTCAAGGCCAAGAAAAATTATTTTTCTGAGGCTATCAACAGCGCCCTGAATCGCCCCTGCGAACTCTTCAAGCTGGTCAGACCATGAATCCAGGATGTCTTGAAGCCCCCAATTCGGACTCACAAGAATTTTGCAATGAATTATCGGATTACTTCATTAATAAAATTGAGGGAATCCGGCAAAGCATTCAGCAAAACAATTCCCCCCGTAGCCACCCCTGTAATAATGTACACAACACCTGTAGTAATTCACCCCAACCAGGTAAGTTCACGCTGGAACCCATCACTATCCAAGCCACAAACCATATCATCGGTACTCTGCGTAACAGCACTGAGCCGAATGATATCATCCCCACTAAACTGCTGAAGGAATGCGCCGACATCCTGGCACCTCCTATCACGCAGCTTATTAACCAATCTTTCATGGAGGGCATAGTGCCCTCCCAGTTGAAGGAGGGTATAATTAGACCCATCTTGAAGAAATCTACCCTGGACCCCAAGGATCCACTCCACCGCCGCCCCATAACAAGCTTAAACACTTTCTCCAAGATTATGGAGAAAGCAGTGGTGCAACAGCTGCAACAGCATCTAGATACCCACAACCTACTTGACCCATTTCAATCAGGTTTCCGCCCCGGACACGGGACTTAACCCCCCTGCCGGTATCCCCGAGCGCGACTTGGGATGGATTTTTCATGTAAATATCGATATCCCCGAGTCGCGCTCGGGGTGAATGCAGAGCCTGCAGCGCGCGCAGGCTTACCTGTTTATCCAGGTGGGGTACTGTACTTACCTTGTCCCTGGAACCAGCGATGCATCCCCGCTGTGTGAGCGAGTGGCGTCCTCCATTCGACTCACACAGTGCCCGCGCGCCGCCGATCTCCGTTCCCTGCGACGTAACGGCGCACGGGGGCGGAGACCGGCGGCAAATTAAAAAAAGTAAACAAACACATTACATACAGAATACTGTAATCTTATAGATTACAGTACTGTATGTAAAAAGTACACACCCCCCCTGTCCCTAGTGGTCTACCCAGTGCCCTGCATGTTCTTTTACATAATAAAAACATTTTTTTTGTGCCTGCAAACTGTAGATTGTCCATAGCAACCAAAAGTGTCCCTTTATGTCAAAAGTGATTTTAGAGCAGCTAGAAAACAGCGATAATAAATGATAATCACTTGCAGAATTGAGCGATAGCGATTTGTGGGGAAATTCATCATAAAAAAATAAAAGTAATGACAGCGACAATTCTGCAACTGAGCAAATTTCAGTGATTTTGATTTGATTACATTAGTGAATCATTTTTATTATAATTACATTATTATTTGTTATAATTATTTATAGTTATTTATTATATTATAATTTTATGATTTTGTGTTTGAAACTTTATCATACCCGGGATGTCTACTAGACTCTGGTTTGGACACATTTAAGTGAGTTATTCCTAAAAATTGCAGGCCTACAGTATAAAAAAGCAGAATTTCAATGCAAAATAATTGTACCGCTTTTGGTACGTAATTCCAGACCGAATCATACCGCCAGGGAGGTTAAACAGCATTGCTTAAGATATGGGACGACGCCCTCGAGGCCGCAGACGCAGGAGAATCTTGTCTTCTGGTTCTGTTAGACCTGAGCGCAGCTTTCGACACAGTAGATCACAAGCTTTTATTGACCCGGCTAGCTGAAGTAGCCAGAGTCGCAGAAGGCGATTTATCTTGGTTCTCCTCTTTTTTGGAAAACAGATTGCAAATAGTGAAGTTAGGGCCTTTCTTTTCTGAAAAACGCACGGCATCATGCGGAGTCCCTCAAGGATCCCCTCTGTCACCGGTGCTGTTTAACATCTATCTTCGTCCTCTTTTTGATATCATCAGCAGCCAAAAACTGCTCTATCACTCATATGCAGACGACACGCAACTGTACTTCCGCATTTGCAATAAAAAGGATCACCACCTCAATCTAGAGACATGCCTCTCTTTGATAAAGGACTGGATGACAAAGAGTTATCTAAAACTCAACGGAGCGAAAACAGAACTCCTTCTGTTTCACGCCAAATGTAAGTATCTACCTCCAACAACGTGGAGTCCCCCACCCATTCTAGGTAAAATCATCACCCCTAGCGCCAAAGTCAAAAGCCTCTGGGTCATTTTCGTCTCCTACATGACAATGGACGCACAAATAGGGTCAGTAGTCAGCGGATCTCACCATCTGCTGCGCCTACTACGTAGGCTCATCCCTTTTATCCCCAAAGAAGACATAGCGGTCGTGGTGGGAGCAGTTGTAAACTCAAGATTGGACTATGCAAATGCCCTTTACCTCGTACTCCCAAGGTACCAAATCGCTCGTCTACAAGTCATTCAAAATACGGCCGCTAGACTTGTGACTGGGAAAAAACCTTGGGAATCAATCTCACCCTCACTGAGATGCCTTCACTGGTTACCAGTAAAAGACAGAATTACTTTTAAAGCACACTGTCTAATGCATATATGTATCCATGGGAATGCCCCCCATTATTTATGCGAAAAAATAAAAGCCCATAACCCCAATCGCATCTTGCGATCCACTAATCAAAATCTCCTGCAGATACCGAAAGCCGGATACAAATCCAAAGGAGATAGAAGATTTGCGGTCCAAGGTCCCAGACTATGGAACGCTTTGCCAACCACTATTCGGTTGGAGGAGAACTACTTAGCATTCAGGAGAAAGATCAAGACTCATCTCTTTTTTGATACCAAAGGAGACAGGAACAACAAGCGCCCAGAGGCGAATCAGTTTGCATGTGCTGCGCTACATGTATACAAGTTTTCATTCATTCATTCATAATAATGAAAGATAAACACAGTACTACATTTGAGTTTCTATCGAACACTAGTGTTGCTCACGAATATTCGCATTGCGAATATTCGTTACGAATATTGCATATTCGAATATTCGCGAATATATCGAATATTGCGAATATTCGTATTTTTTCAAATGTATTTTTAAAACAGATCACATCCTAGTGATCTCCATCGACGTCTAAAAGCATTGCTGGTATGATTAGAGACCCTGGGCCGAGTACCTGAGGCAAACCTTTTATGTTGCCAAATATTCGCAATGCGAATATTCGTATTACGAATATTCGCGAATGCGTTCTCTGCCCTTCTGTGTTTTGTGTATAAAAAAAAAAAAATTAGCTTTAGTTTAGTCATATAAGTTTGTGTAAGTAGAGTTAGTGTTTAGTGCCTATTAGTTTAGTAATCGAGGAAATGGTCTCCGTTTTCGCGTGTTGACGAGAATTTCGCAATCAATTTCGCATTCGCACTAGCGAAATTTCGCAAACATTTTTTTTTTGATAAAATATCACGAATATTCGATATTAACGAATATTTGCGAATACGTTCTCTGCCCTTCTGTGTTTTGTGTATAAAAAATAAATACAAATTTGCTTTAGTTTAGTCATATAAGTTTGTGTAAGTAGAGTATAATGCCGCGTACACACGATCATTTTTTGTGATGAAAAAAAACGACGTTTTCTGTGAAGTAAAAAACTACATTTTTGAAACGTCACTTTTCAAAGACGATGTTGCATACACACCATCGTGTTTTTCACAAAAAGCGAGGTTACGTTCACCACTCTTTTCCATTGAAGCTCGCTTCATAACTAGCTTCTGGGCATGCGCGGGTTGAAACACGTCGTTTTAAACGACGTTTTTGCTACACACGGTGACTTTTTGTGAAACAAAAAACGACGTTTTGAAAAACGACACAAAAAATTCAAGCATGTTGGAATTTTTTTTTGGTCGTTTTTTTTTTAAGATAAAAAACGACGTTTTGCCCACACACGATCAATTTAAATGACGTTTTAAAAAACGTCGTTTTTTTTTCATCGCAAAAAACGACCATGTGTACGCGGCATTAGTGTTTTAGTGCCTATTAGTTTAGTAATCCAGGAAATGATCTCCGTTTTCGCGTGTTGACGAGAATTTCGCAATCAATTTCGCACTAGCGAAATTTCGCATTAGCGAAATTTTGCAATTTTTTCTTTTTTTTTGATAAAATATCACGAATATTCGATATTAACGAATATTCGCAAATATTCTTCTATATATTCGCGAAATATCGCGAAATCGAATATGGTGTATTCCGCTTATCACTATCGAACAATAACCACAATGATTGACACAATTTCTCGGTAGATCACCCAACGTTTCAGAGAGTCAAATCTCCTTCTTCAGGGCATGGAGAAAAATCAGTCATGTGTCTATAATATATCAAAAAGCAAGTTTACTTTTAAGGATACTTTCTATAAATACATAACTGTGTAATGGTGTTTTTTATATACCATACAGTATTTCTGAAGAACAGCTGTAAAGCTATAATAATATTGCTTCTGTCTAAGTAACCAAAAAAGTAAAAGTGGTTCTACAGCCTAAACATTTTTTTCCTAAATGCATTACTTGCATTAAGGTAAAAAATGTTTAGACATTAATTTTTGCCCCTCATCTCCCTTATACTTACCTGAGCCCTCATTCGATCCAGTGCTGTATTCATCTGCACCTCTTCTCTTCCCTTGCTTCTGTTTTTCACTGGCTTTGCTGGGACACCAGGAGCCCAGTGGCTCTCAGTGCTGTCAATCAGTGATGAGGGAGGAGGGGGGTGGGGCAGTATCAATGGACACAGCAGTGGGGCTCGAGAGCAAGCACATAAGATTGCCCCCATGAGAATCAGTTTCCCATAGGGTCACTGGACAGACAGGGGGAGCCAGGGCCACCAGCGGGGGCACCCAAGAAGGTGAGGTATGGGGGCGCTCTGTGCAATTGTAAGTATAGACATGTTTGTCAGTTAAAAAAAAATCCTTTAATGTCAACAAAATAACAACACTCAGTACAGTTTAGCAGGTCTAATGACATTTAAAAAATATTCTTTAGTGGAACTATCAAAAGGGTGAAATCTTTTTATTTATTATATCATGGTGTTTTTCTCACAAATTATGGTAATATTGCTAATTGCTTCAAGTACAAAAATCCCTGGCTCTTCTGTTTTTTTTCCAGAACAGCTAAAAATATATATATATATATATATATATATATATATATATATATATATACACACACACAAAAACAATGCACACC
This sequence comes from Rana kukunoris, assembly GCA_029574335.1. NCBI lineage: Eukaryota > Metazoa > Chordata > Amphibia > Anura > Ranidae > Rana > Rana kukunoris. The sequence goes on along the minus strand of CM056052.1, from coordinate 319,492,967 downwards.
ACAAGTATCTACTAGAAAAGACATTAATTGCTCTGTCTGCATAGTTTAGATCAGCCTGTTCTCTCTTAGGAAGTAGGGTAATCTATATGACATCTCAGGAGGAAAAGTAGGAGCCTCAAGGCAGACTCCCCACAGTTTAGGGATGCAGGCATCATTTAGGTAAGTATTGAAGGACATAATGCTGGCATCTCTGTAAACAACCTCAAATCAACTCATGGCTAATAATCTATGTTGTTCTGCTTTTTAATGCAGCAAGCACTAATCACATAAATCATAATTACTTAACATGTCAACCCAGAGTTTATTAGACAGTCCACCAACCTTTGCCATACATTAGTACAATGCTATAATGCTTTTCTAAAATGTTTTGCTAACCTCAATATGTCTATACATAACATTGAAATTGCTTTCCAGATATTAAGAATTAATACGTTTTACATCACAGCTTATCAAGAGATAAGGATATTTGTATAGATATTCACATCACTTATGTATTACTGTTACATGAAAGACAGCAATACAAGAAAGAATTCTACTACTCATTGCCATGAATATTTACCAAGTGTTTTGACACCAGTTCATAGTAAACATCCTCTGCACACACTAGTGATGTTGGCAAAATCCTTTACAAAACTTCAACATGTTTTGCCATCATAGCTTCTTCAGGAAGTAAATGTGTGTAAGATACTAATTGAAATACAAAAACATACACAGCCTTGAAAAAGTGTTCATACCCCTTGAAATTTTCCACATTTTGTCATGTTACAACCAAAAATGGCTCAAGCTCTGTCAGCTTGGATGGAGAGCAGCTGTGAACAGCAATTTTCAAGTCTTGCCACAGATTCTGAACTGAATTTAGGTCTGGACTTTGACTGGGCCATTGTAACACGTGAATATATGCTTTGATCTATGCCATTTCATTGTAGCTCCGACTGTATGTTTAGGGTCGTTGTACTGCTGAAAGGCGAACCTCCACCCCAGACTCAAGTCTTTTGCAGACTCTAACGGCTTTTCTTCTAATATTGCCCTGTATTTGGCTCCATTCATCTTCCCATCAACTGACCAGCTTCCTTATCCTTGCTGAAGAAAAGCATCCCCACAACATGATGCTACCACTACCATGTTTCACGGTTGGGATTGTGTGTTCAGGGTGGTGTGCAGTGTTAGTTTTCCGCCACACAGAATTTTGCTTTTAGGCCAAAAAGTTTAATTTTGGTCTCATCTGACCAAAGCACATATATGCTGTATCCCCCACATGGCTTCCCGCAAACTTCAAACGGGACTTCTTATGACTTTCTTTCAAGAAAAGGCCAGATATATGAAGTGCATGAATAATAGTTGTTCTGTGGACAGATTCTTCCACCTGTGGATCTCTGCAGCTCCTCCAGAGTTACCATGGCCCTCTTGACTGCTTCTCTCATTAATGCTCTCCTTGCCCGGCCTGTCAGTTTAGGTGGACGACCATGTCTTGGTAGCATACTGTTTCCTTTTTCGGATGATGGATTGAACAGTGTTCTGTGAGATGTTCAAAGCTTGGGATATTGTTTTATAACCATGTATGCAGAAACTTCTGATGAACGGGGAAAATTGGCACATGTAGATAAGCATCTTGATGTCCAATGATGCTAGAACTTCTCCTCCCCATAGGGTGGATATGACTGAATGGATTGACTCCATGCGAAATGGGTGGATGTTTAGAAAGCGATTCAGATCGGGGGTCTGACATCTCCAATCTGTTTCGGTACCTTGAAGAGATTTGAATAACCACACACCCCGCTCTTCTGAGTGGGTCTCTATGATTCCCTGAAACATCAATCGGTCCAGTGCCAGAAATAAAGACCTTCTTTTCATTAGGTCTTTGGGGAGCAGCCTAGGGCTACCACAAAGATGACCTATCCGTCAAGGATCTCTACACACATATACAGCTTTAATGTATGCAGCATGTGTTAAAGTAATATGCCTATATGGAAGTGTGTGTGTTCATGGTTAACATGCCTCATTATGCAACCATGCATCTTTAGGCAATCATGAAACTTTTAGGCGATCATACATCCTTATGTGATCCAGCATTTTTATGTGATCAAGCACCTTTATGCAATCAAGCATATTTATGCCATCAAGCCTTTCTGCGTGATCATGCGACTATGAAAAAAAACATGCATATCTATACAAACATAAACATGCATCTTTATGTGACCATGTATCCTTAAGCGATTTTCTCACCTTATGTGATCACGTGTTCCTATGTGATCAAAAATAAACATGTTCTGTTTTTTTTGTTTTTTTACACAAACATGTCCAAACATGCATTTTGTACACACATAGGGCCAGATTCAGGTAGATGGGCGAATCTTTAAGTTGGAGTAACGTTTCTCATTTACGTTACTCCGGCGAAATTTTAGGAGCAAGTACTGTTATTCACAAAGCACTTGCTCCTAAAGTTGCGGCGGCGTAGCGAAAATGAGCCGGCGGAATTCAAATTGGGCGGGTAGGGGGCGTGTATTATTATAACCAGGCGCGATCCCGCGGCGAACGTACTGCGCATGCGTCGACTGTCAATGCGCATGCTCCAAATTCTGTCAGTGAACGTCAATGACGTCAATCCCCATTCACGGACGTTTTACGCAAACGACTCAATTTTTTTTTTTTTCAACGCGATGACAACGGCCATACTTAACATAGGATACTCCACCTAGGGGGCATGTATTTCTTTACGCTGCGTATCTCTTACGGAAACGTTGGAAAGTCACTGCGTCGCGTCCGAATACGTTAGTGAATTTCCGATTCCCGCTGATTAACATATTCTCGCCGTTAATCAGCGGGAACAACCCGCGCGCCATTTTTAAAATTGAAGTTACGATACGACGGCGAAATACAATTACGCCGCTCGTATAGGAACTCCAACCCAGCGTTTCTTGTTTTCTGACTACAGAAAACAGAAACGCCGGCTCAAAGTGAGAGTTAGGCTGGAGTATCACTGATACTCCAGCCTAACTCTACCTGAATCTGGCCCATAGAAATGAAGCTGGCCTTGAGTACAGTCAAGGGTCAGATCTCGGCCTTGACAGTATTTTTCCAAAGGTCGCTTGTTTCCCATTTTTTGGTCCAGGTCGTTATACAAGGGGTAACTCGGATAAGTCTGCCAGTCAGGTCACCCTTGTGCCCATGGGATCTGAATCTAGTTCTGGCAGGTTTGCAAAGACAGCCCTTTGAGCTAATACACAATATTCCTTTGTTTTCTTTGGCAAAGAAATTAGTGTTCTTAGTTGCGGTAACCTCTGCAAGAAGAGTGTCAGAATTGGCTGCTTTTCCTGTAAAGAGCCTTACTTGATTTTCTTAGGGACAAGGTGAGGTTGTGTCCTCACCCATCCATTTTTCTTAAGGTAGTGTCAGGTTTTTCATATGAACCAGGATGTTTCCCTACCTTCGTTTTTTTCCAGAACCATGTTCTGCAGATGAGGAGTTATTAACGTATTTTTCGCTCTATAAGACGCACCTTACCATAAGACGCACCTAGGTTTTAGAGGAGAGAAACAAGAAAAAATATATTCTGAACCAAATGGTGTACTAAAATATTTGCTGTGGACAGGGACAAGGACAGGGGCTGCAGACATGGACAGGGACAGGGGCTGCGGACATGGACAGGGACAGGGGCTGCAGACATGGACAGGGACAGGGGCTGCAGACATGGACAGGGACAGGGGCTGCGGACAGAGACAGAGGTATGGACAGAGACAGGGGCTATGGACATAGTGAGCATACTTCTTCTAATTCATTTGCCGGTCACTGCTTACATGTTACGGTATATTACTGTGAGTCTGTGACTGTACCTCCGAAATCCGCCCAAGCATAGCCGAGAACAGCCCCGTACACAAAATCAGGCTTTTTCCCGGCCAAACTCACATTGGAATTCTGACGAAATTCCATTGGAGTAAAAGAGAACATAAACGATGGAATTCCTCGAAAAAAGTCAGATGGGGAAAAAAACGCCGTCTGGAATTCAGTTTGTGTGTCTGGGGCATAACAACACACGATCTGCCATATTAATTGAGCAAGCACACATGAAAATCATTTGTTCTTTCTATTGCTCTCAGCCTCCTCAAAATCTCCAAATTTTATTTTTTATTGTTTTGCTGCTGCTGTGATCCCGCTTGCTGTTAGGTGTGGTTAAAAGAGAAGTGCAGGTTTTAAAAAAAACATCTACAGTGCATCCAGAAAAGTATTCACAGTGCTTCACTTTTTCCCCATTTTGTTATGTTATAGCTTTATTCCAAAATGTATTAAATTAATTTGTTTCCTCAATATTCTACAGACAATTCCCCATAATGACAATGTGAAGGAAGTTTGAAATTTTTACAAATTTACAAAAAAAAAAAAACAACAACATAAAAATCACATGTACATAAGTATTCACAGCATTTGCCATGACACTCAAAATTGAGCCCAGGTGCATCCTGTTTCCACTGATCATCCTTAAGATATTTCTACGACTTGATTGGTGTAAGAGATCTATTAGAGTTGTCCCCGCAAATTTGCAGGAGCATGCACGTGCGCGGGAGTGCGCCCGCGCGTCCCTTGGCGCCAGACAGCTTATTTAAATGATGCACTGACCCCAGCCGAGTGCTGACGGATCTCAGCGGTTCCGGTCCCTGTATCCTGTACCTGTTCCTGTGCTCCTGATCCCAGTTACTGAACCTTGCTTTTGGAAAGTGAGCTGAGCAGGGAAGAGCACAGCCGAAGTGAACTGAGCGGGGACCGCCCCCTTCCCCCTGAGTATGGCTGAGCCCAGCTGAGCAGGGACCGCCCGTCTTCTCGAGCAGCATATCCAAGCCCAGCTGAGCAGGGACCACCCCCTCCCGCCCGAGGAAAGCAGAGCCAATGTAAAAGGGGACCGCCCCAGGACATTTACTGTATGCGGTATAATGGAGGACTCTGTGCGGCCGTCGGAACACGCGGGGGGCTTTCTTGCAGTGGCAAGGGGGGAGTTACCAGCAGTGGCGGGGGGAGGTGTTGGCAGTGGCAGGGAGGAGTTGCCAGCGGCGGCGGGGGGCAGTGCCTGATGTACATTCGGACTATAAGACGCAGACACATTTTCACCCATATTTTTGGGGGATAAAAGTGCATCTTATAGTCCGAAAAATACGGTACATTCTCTGGATGTAGTAAGGGCAGTTTAATTTTATCTGGAAGCTGCCCAGATATGGAAAACTGATGTTTTGTTTTTGTTGCCAGAAGGCCCCAGAAGAGAGCAGGCAGCGTCAAAATCAACCATTTCTAGGTGGATTCGTCAGGTTATTGCTTAGGCTTATATTTTACAGGTAAAAGGAGAAGATTTTGCCTTTTCGTCCGAGAGCACACTCTACCAGGGCAGTTAGTGCTTCTTGGGGCATACATCGCCAGGCCTCTGTGGCTTAGACTTGCAAAACCACAACATAGTCATCAGTGCATACATTCACAAGTTTCTACCAGGTGGATGTAGGTCAGCATGAAGATGCCGCAATGTTCTGCAGGCAGCAGTATAGGCTCTCAAGTCTGACAGTGGTTTGCTTATTCTCCTCAGATGGCTTTGCTTTAGTGCTCTGTGTCCCGTGATGTACGATATAGAAAATAGGATTTTTATAACAGCTTACCTGTCAAATCCTTCATCTCGGGACACAGAGGTCCCTCCCCTCTTATTGGGATATTTATATACATTGCTTTGCTACAAAACTGAGGTACTCCCGGTATGGGAGGGGTTATATAGGGAGGGGACTTCCTGTCTTGATTATGCCAGTGTCCATCACCTGAAGGTGGGCGTATAACCCATATAGTAATATAGTGATCTGTGTCCCGTGATGCACTCTCAAGAAAAATATTTTACAGGTAAGCTGTTATAAAAATCATATTTTTTCATACGATCCACGCTGCTTCCCGAATGTAAGTAGCACCACCTATACCAGGACCACCGCCACTGAAGTCCAGGTCTCTGTGTCATCCTTGGATGCAGGTGTATGGGCATGCCAATTCCTCTTCAGGAGTTTGGGTTAGAGATCGAGTCCTTGACTGTCGTTTATGCCTGTTTGACCCACCGCCGCTGGTGTGTGTCCACAGCTTAGGGTAAGAGTACCTTTGGGGGTCTGCCCTCCCTGCGGAGAAACCTATCCAGGGGTCCCTCTGTGGATTCAAGCTAAATCTGGTTTAGCTACAACCAAGTTTTGCACGCTGTAAGTGAGTAACTGTGACATATTCATGATTACTATGCTTCACAATGTTTAGTGATAATTGTTAGGACTGCTTTACTGTTACACATTTATATTTTTTATTACAGTTGGACCTCTGCTCCTCCGAAGAAGGCCCTCGTATGGGTTGAAACGCGTCAAGATTCACTTGACCTTATGTTGGCCATTCATGCTAATTTATGTCTTGTACCGTGGTGCATACTCCCTGTGCTAACTATTCAGTGTACACTATACCAGAGCTTATTTTTATATTTACATTTTTCTACTTATTAAATCAATATATTTTTTTTACAATTCTGAAGTTTTTTGCATTTCTTACAAAATTTCTGCCAAAAAAACCCATTGGGGAGCCCTTCTCTTTTTCTAGGGCAAGAGTACCTATCCCCTTTCCCTGGTGTTGGATGCATACCCCCGGGTTCCGTGTGTGAATATTACTATGCATGTTTCAGCTTCAGTATTATATCCTCTGAATTTTAGCACCCTGTGACTAGGTTCAAGTGACTGAATATGACATTTTGAACTATATATTACAAGGACTCCGCCATTCGTTAGGCACGTCATTTACGTGGGGTCACGATTCATTACCATACAACACGCCCATTACCAGCCTACTTTAAATTACGCAGACTTACGCCAGCCCATTTACACTACTCCGCCGTATCTTAGGACGCAAGTTCTTTGTGAATACGGTAACTGCCTCTCTAAGTTACGGCGGCATAGTGTATCTGAGATACGCTACGCCCGCACAAACTTAAGCCACTCTTTCTGAATCTGGCTATTTGATATCAAGTCCAAATAAACATATATACAAACAGTGTAGTGCTGGAGATAAATCAAAGTGAATACATCAATAGTCTTATATTATGACAATCAAAAACAATAAAGTGAAGAACATAAGATATATGCTGAAAACATATATTGACTATAATGGTGAATGTTCAGCGAAAAAACAATAATTTCAATGGATCAGCAGGTGAAAGTCCAGAAAAATATTTAAAAGAAAGCTGTGCAGTGTAGGTTGAGTGATTCCAAAAAAAAACGTGAAGTAAGCCCATCACCTAATAGTAAAATTAAAGGCTTACCAGAAAGCCTGCGACCGCCCTTCTTAGGGGGGTCAAACAAGCTTATAAGATGAGGTTATCCTGCAGATCAGCTGAAAGGATCCTCCGTCTCCCACGCCTTCAATGGCTCCAGACTGCAGCTCACAGGTACTTCCAGGAGTGCCACAGGTGTGTGTGTGATAATGGGATACACACTCAGGGCCAGATTCTCTAAGAATTCCAGCAGCGTAGCGTAAGCCAGTTACACTACGCCGCCGCATCGTACTAGAGCAAGTGCTTTATTCTCAAAGCACTTGCTCCGTAGGTTTCGCCTGAGTCGCGTAAATCGCGCAGCGTAAACCCGCGCAATTCAAATGGGGCGGCTTGTATTTAAATTAAGCGCGCCCCCGCGTCGAATGAACTGCGCATGCGCGGGCCGGGGAAAAAGCCCAGTGCGCATGCTCCAGCTCACGTCGGAAAGCGTCGTTGAAACCGACGTCAAAACGTCGTGAGCGTCATTTACGCAACTCCCTATTCGCGAACGAGTTAGTAAAACTACGTAAGCGACGGAAAAAGCCAACGCTGACCCGACGCCATACTTAACATGGCATCCGACGGCACCCGACGGCATCCGACGGAACTTCGTAAGGTTACTCCACATAGAAGCTGGGGTAACCTTACGCGAACGAAAACGACGTACGCGACGACGGGGCGGCGTAAAAGCGATCGGGAATCGGCGTAGTAGCCTCATTTGCATAGGCAAATGAGAAAACAACGTAAAGGCCACCTAGTGGCCGGAGTTGTCATTACATCTACGATCCGCAAGAGTAATTGTATTACACTTGTCGGATGTAGAAGCGTATCTATGCCAAAGTGATGCTAAGCATCACTCGCATAGATACGAGGCTAAAAAAAAAGGCGATACGACGGGGTATCTGAGATACTCCGTCGTAACGCCGCTGAGAATCTGGCCCTCAGAGTGGGGATGGATATGCCGCAATGGAAAAGAAACAAAAAAAGAGTTCCATAGTGCAGGCGTATTAAAAGGTTAAAGGATTTATTAGTGACAATTAAAATACAAACTCTCATAATCAGCGAGAGATAATGAATATCCTTGCAAGGAAATAAAAACAACTAATAGCTCCGCTTGGCGTGTGCGTGTTACTCGACGATCGTTTCGTCACACTGACATCATCAGGGGCACGTGCACCTGTTGCTCCATTGGACTCATTGGGCCAGATTCATGTAGATGGGCGCATATTTTTTCCAGCATAGCGCAGTGCATATACGTTACGACAACGCGAACTAGTGAGTCAAGTACAGTATTCACCAAGCACTTGCTCCTTACTTTGCGCTGGCGTAACGAAAATGCGATGGCGCAACCCGACGTAAGTACGGCGCATCATCCACGGAGCATGTGCAGTGACGTCAGGCTCTACTCGCTTCCCTGTGCGCATGCTCACAACTTCCGTCGGCATCACTTCCTGGGAAACGTCGACGCATCATCTTGCGTCGCACGTATAAATGCGGCCGCAGATGCGCCATTCCAGGCGCAAAAGTATATCCGGTCTCCCCCCCCCCCCCCCCCAGGGAAGTTACTTTTGCTCTGAGATGGCTGCTCCCGTTCCCCGCAGACAGAGGAGAAAGTTAAACTTCAATGCCCAGGAGCTGTCAACAGTCATCTCGGCTATGGAGACCTACAATGTCTTTCTCCATGGCAGTAAAAGTCGCCAGACAAGCCGGGACAGGAAGCAGGCCATCCTGGAGTCCATTGCTGCCAGGGTGAACAGTTTGGGCTATTCGACCCGGACTGCTGCTGACATCTCCAAAAAAATCAATGATGTGAGACGCAAAGTCCGGGGCAAGGTGGCCACCATTAGGAGGCATGAGAGGGGCACGGGGGGTGGACCCCCATGTGCGGTCAGCCTGACCACGGAGGAGGAGGTGGTCGCCCGCTGCCTGGAGAGGGAGCAGTTGGAGGGGGTACAGGGCTATGATTCTGTGGAGGAAGGCTCCAGGACAGGTAAGTGATTTTTATCCCCTATTTGGTGTGTTGCATGTGGGGGGGAGGGTACATGTGCCAAGTGTGTGGGACCACCAACATGTGTATGCTTTGTGTCATTCACAGATGACGGAGCTGGGCCATCATCTGCCGGCGGCCATTCCACCCCATCCCCCCAACTGCATCCTGAGCCAAACCCCCTGGGCACTGAAGACACCGAGGAGGAGGGGAGTGCCCACACCTCACCTGCTGAGGTGGTTGAGGAGGAGCCGGTCGTCTCTGAGCAGGAGTTTCTTTTATTTTTGGAGGAGTCCTCCCCTTCAGCAGGGCCCTCTCAGATCCCCTCCCCCATCATAGGAAGCCCCTCAAGGGCGACTCCATCCCCCCGGGGGCTACCATCTCATGGCCCCAGGAAGGGGACCCGGAAGACCAGGGGGTTGTCTGACGTGGTCCATGACCAAATGGCGAGGGACCAGGCCAGGCAGACC